>JANBWZ010000025.1:0-569549 GCA_026743855.1 Pleurotus sapidus | reverse complement strand
ATACGTACCGAAGTCAATTCCGAGGAACCAGAGCCTCCCACGGTCTGACGACTGACGACACGCGAGACAACGAGATGGAGTGGGAGACTTTACCGAATGAGTTGAACGGCGATCAGCTCTTCTTGCACAGTATGCACATGCTTTCTACCAGGTGTGTGTCATTTTCCCCCCTCCTTACATGTCTATGAACGCAGCCAGTACACTAGGTGGGATGGAGTGCACCACAGACGAGATCACCGTACACGGCGCGAGAAGTTTGAACAAATGTGGTTTCACTGGCAGCCCCTCCTCCCGAGCCTTACCGACGCCCTCGTTGAGTGGAAGAATGCCTCGCCAATGGAGAAATCCTCCTCCGAAGACGATTTGACCACTAACGAAGACTTTGATATCTTCGTCATTAATCTCTACACCCTTGAACACACCACCACCATCCACCGGACGCCTGATACCGAGGCTGCCGTTGCCCTCGTGCGGAATGGATATGTCGGTGCCTCTCCTCAGACCCCCACCCTTGCCATCTCCCTGAAGACATTGGAACTCTATCGCCGGCTACGTCTACGGAAGCCCTCGTTCAGCTACGAGGCGTTTACGAAGGTCCTTTGCGACCTATACAATGTACCACTCGCTACCTTTGATACCTTGACTGACGAACACTCCTAGGTACCCTATCGCTCTCGCTGGCGCAATGCCCTAGCGAATACATATGATATCTACCTGCTTCTCCAGCACGCGATCGACGAGCGCATTCGTGAGGCGCTTGGGCGAAACACACCGAACTGGCGTGTCCTCAACGCTTGTCCACCCTGCGGGTATGAGGTGAGCCGGCCCTGTCTTGCCAATTACCTGCCTGAACCACGTTGACAGCTTGACGGAGAGCCCGAGCTCGATTTCCGCCGAATGTTGGTGCTTGATGGCAACAACTCTCTCAAGCGAATCGCTCGCGTTGGCCAGCGTGACGTTGCCGATCGTCGTGTGTATACTCGGAGCGATTACTTCCTCTCTCGCGACTTCGTTGACACCTTTACACGCGACAATGCTACCCCCGTAGTCAACAAGGCACCCGCACCCCCAGTCGGCAACCCTGAGGATAACGAAGAGCACGAGGACATTACGGAGGAGTACCGCGTGGACTCCGCATGTGCCGACAATTGGAAGGCCGCGTCCGGCGACGAACGTAAGCACATGTGGGAGCTGTTTGATGAGACGGGTATCTTTGCCTGTGCATGTCGGCATGGCTTCGTACTGTGGCTAGCAGACATGGTGCGCAGTGGAGAGCTGTGAGTCCCCGCATCCGTGTGTCCATGCCATCTGACCCTCTCTCCTAGCGCCAAGTACCCCCTGGCTATGGTTGCCAAGGCCCTCGAAGTCCTTGGCCCTCGAATTCTCATTGGATACGACATCGGCTGCAGTTTCAAAACCACCGTCGCTTCGAGCACGCTTGCCGCCCAGGCACACGCCCAGTCCCTGCGGTTTTGCGTCAACGCATTCCACGGATATTCCCACAGTTACTCTTGCCAAGTCAAAAATCACCCCAACATCATTTCAGGGATGGGTCTCGAGGACCTCGAGACCCTGGAACGTGTTTTCAGCTCGTCCAATCAGCTTGCTGCGGTTGTCCGCTACTCCTCCGCCTATCGACGCCGCCTCGCCATCGACACCTTCTTTCAACAATGGGATGAAGATAAGTACTCAAACCTTGGCATCATGTTGTTGAACAACTACAAGCAGGCACTGCGTATACTTGGAGAAGAGAGCCTCGCATTAGAGGAGGCAAAGAAGACACTGGGCATTCAACCGGGAGACCTCGAAAAGTGGCAAGACGAGGAGGCGGCATATGTTGCAGAACTCGGCAAAGAGTCTGATGCCGACCTCGTTGCAGTTGCGTACGTCGAGCTACTCCAACAGCTCGATGAACTTGAGTTCGCACCACCAAGATTCGTGCCGATCGCTACTAATTTTCCCGATAATCTAGATCCCGATCTCAAGCAACATCCTTCCGATTTCTCGATCATTCTGTCTCCTCATACGCGGCTGATCTATCGACCACTCGCAAACTTGAAACCGAGCGACGGCACGCACGAGAGCAACACCGAAGCACTCTTCGTGATGTGATCTCCCTCGAAGTCAAACTTAACATCCCCGAAGGCGAACGCTGGCACGCCGATCATCCAAAGTACCGCGAAACTCTCAAATATATCTCGCAACGACGTTACCATCGCGCGATCGACAAGTTGCATAAACTTGTCGTTCAGCGACTTTTCGAGCTGCATAAAATGAATCTATCGGCTACTGGTGAGACGTTGCCCTCATCCCCTCGTTTACCTGAAACTGACGAAAATCTTAGGCTACCGAATGCGCAGTCACATCGCGAAAGCGTTGCAGAAACGATGTAAAGCGATTCAGCGGGCGTTACAAGATTATAACAAAGCTGCAGCCTCCCTCAGCCCGCCTCGCCCTCCCCTCGAATGGAGCGAGGTATCACATTACGGCTTTCTCGATGAATTCACCCTACTTCGTGAGAATCGCGAGGATATTCTCTCAAAACCATGGGCCCGTCCCGTCATCCGCGAAACCATCAAGCAGGCCAATCGCATCGCACGCGCACACGAAGAAGTGGAGCGATGTAACATCGAGGCCCGCCGTCTACTTACCTTCATTCTTGATGAACACGATCTCTTCGATACCGTTGAAAAATCCATGGAAGAATCCAGTAACCCGCTCCTTGTTGCTGTCCAGGAGTATTGCGCTCATAGGCGACGTATTAACCTCCAACTACTCGCTCGCATCTCGCAGATCCACGCCCTCGACGGATTTACAGGAGAACGCTCTTACGGTACGGCAAAGGGGTCGATAACCACGCGCGAAGTCGAAGTTAGCGAGTTTCTCAAACGGCGCGAGCACGATGAATCGTCATCGGAGGAGGAGGAAGCGGCAGATTTGGATGAGGGAGATGAGGATCATCAGCTCGCGATGGATGGATTAGTGGACTTTGTATCTCATTTAGCTGTATAATTGTTTTGCGTGTATCAAATTCAACTGTCTCCGCTTTCCGTTGATTGATCTAAGTTAACGACTCGACGATGTTATCGGTGCAATTCAATATTCACCGCGCGACCTATGATATCGTCGCACTACCATCGTGCCAGTGGAATTTGACATTCACGTGGAGAAGAAGGTAGAACAAAGTGATGTTCTTACTCGCAGTGATTGGATAGTGCATTCACACTTGGGGGTTCGTGGGTTTCGAACGGCAGCGTGTATGCAATGTGGCAGCTGAGTGATAATTATGGATCATCCTTCACATCTTTCCCACTTTGCCCCCGCATCTCTCACCCAATCTTTACTATTCTTCCTTCGTTGTCGTCCAAATGTCTACGAACGGATCGTGGTTCGTTTCGATCAACAATGATCTGCAATCACCAGGACCGACGACCAAGCAGTGAGTCAAGAAGCATCACGTATAACATTGATCTCAGTTGCAGGCCTCCTTGCGCAACTGGCGAGGACGATTTCCCTATTGTCATTGAGCTTCCTACCCGCGAACTGGCTTCAGAAGTGGTCAAGATGCAAGTCTTCATAGAGAAACACTTGACGGGGGTTCCTCGAAGTGAACTGATGTCGAAACTCACTACAACTCAAGCACGAACGATCGCATGCGATCACGATAGATGGTATCCTTTATTCAAAGGCAAGACTGGTATTAGAAACATGATCTTTGCCAATCACTCGTGAGTGCACTCGATCTGCCGCCTCGCCTCGTCCGTGATCACATTCGCAGCCTCGTCTCGAAACACGTCAACGAGTACGCTGGAGACAAGGCACACCCCGTTGTCTTCCGGGTTACATTCTCCCTCGCCGACGCAATCATCTTTCTTCTCGTCTGCAAGGACCCTTTGACAGGGAATACCAACCCGAAAGAAATTCAAGATCGCAAGTTCCCCATCCTCTCACCTGACGGCCTTGAGGGAATCAGGAGCGAAGTACGTGATGCAAAGAGGAGGGAAAAGGCCTCGAATGATATTCGTAAGTTCGTTATCATTGATTCTCTTTGTCTACTCAGTCGCCGTTCATAGCATTCCCTGCTCGGAAAAACACCAACACGAAGGTCACTCGAGTCAAAGCCCCCGCACTCTCGCCTTCGAAATCAGCGCCTCCGCAATCCTCGCAATCCCCGCAATCCTCTCAATCCCCGCAATCCTCGCAATCCTCGCAACTGTCCCCTTCGCAATCGCCGCGGTTGGCTGTCGAGATCGATGATGAGGGCGAGGACGAGCCCAACTGGTGGAACAACAATATTTATCAGGGACAGGCCATGTTAACCCCTGCGCACGAAATCAAATACGCACAAAGGTTTTCCGACTGGGAGAAAGGCAATTACGCCCCTCCACCACGCTCCGCCAGCCCTACAAAATCCAATCGCAGTTCTCCTCGCAAGGAAACAAAGAAGCTCTTTCTTCCCCCGCCAGAGCCGTCGACATCTACGCAAAAGAAGGGCAAAGAAGGTAAGCCTTCTTGATGTTCGACGTGCATTCACTAACCGCTTTTAATAGCTGTTCGCGACGTCGCAAACGAGAAGTCCCCCCGGGAGAGTTTCGTCAGCGCAAGGGCCCACGCCGGTCCCTCACTCCTCCCGCCCTTGCCCTTGTCGTCGAAGGAACCTTCGTCCCAACCGTCGTCGTCGAAGCCCGCCTCCCGCATCCAATCTCCCTCTGCCAATGTGAACCCTCCCGCCACCCGCGCTCCTTCGCAAGCAACGGCACCATACTGCATCATCCGCGACCTCGACCGCCGACTCCAGTTTGTCTACAACGTCGTCTCACTTCCGCAGTACGTACATGTTCGCCCGGGCACAACACTCTCCCACTTTCTCTATCACTCCGGATACACGGAACGTGCCGCGCTGGAAATGCTGAGGGTGTACACGGAGTCGAAAACACCGGAAATTTTTGCTGAAACAATGGCGACGCGTGGGGAGTGCTTTTGTCATACGGAGATGTTGTTTGTATACCAACTCATGAAGACCTCTGCCTACTAACAATGTCACGTGTTATGTTTCCGAAATTCATTTTTTTTACTAGCCTTCACGACTGGGTTATCGGAAGTCAACGACGCTGAAGATGGTACGTATATCCCGCGCCTCAGGATCAGTCGGATGGCAAGCTCTACAGAAGACGATGAGCCGTGTACGCGAGTCCAAGAAGACCCTCACATATAGAGCTCGCTCAAGCATGTCGCGACCCAAGCCGCCAAAGCAGACTCCAGCGGAGAAGTCCCGGAAACAGGCAGCCAATAGGGAGCAAAAGATGAAGCTCGCCAACTCGTTCAACGACATTCGTGAAGTGATTTGGACGCATGCCGAACAGATGAAACAGGAATTCGGGAAGCATCCAGCAAGTTGGTATTTCGAGGCAATCATGCAGCGTGGACGTGCCGACCGCGCTCGCCGCAAACCAAACCGCTGGAACGCCTACCTCAGCCAAGAAGTCGTGAAGCGCAACGAAGGTAAATTTAAGTTATATTACTTCGCGCTTTAACTCAATGTATTCTTAGCGACACCAACTGACAAAAGTAAAGCTAATCTCACGGTTAATATCACTGAAATCCGGAACGCGTGGAACGCAATGACGCCAGAGGAACAGATGGCCGCGACTGCCGAGGCGATGGAAGAGTTGGAGGAGAAGCGTGCCGTGAAGGCTCTCGCCGAACGGAAGGTAGCTCAAAGTTCATTCCAAGATGCAAGACACACCCTGGAAACCATACAAGAAGATGTGAGTATATCGGATGTACGTTGATGCATCGACAGAAGCTAATCTGACGGGTGGGGTTCGTAGCTCATGGCTCTCAGCAGTCGGACCGGTGTTGAGTCCCTCCTCATTTCGATTCGCTCCAGCGCGGAGAACTACACACAGCCGCTTTCTTTCTGCTCAACGAAGGCCATCTTGAAGTACTTTACGATGGTTTGGAGGACTACGCCGCTGGAAATTGCTTGCAAGATGGAAGCCTACCTCTTGAGTGGAGTGGGTGGTAAGGTTTAGCTCCGTTGCCGTGCCCATTTGCCTTCTGACCGTGTATCTAGGTGTCGTATCCTCGCACGCTGACAGCATCGTTGAACTTAAGAAGTCCATTGTTCAGTTTATATCCGACGCCCTCTGTACGCTTTTATCCGCCGTTTCCCTCTTCCTCCACTTGCTAACGATGCCCACACAGATGAAGCTATCGACGACCCTAATATCCCTCCTCCCCGCATGAACTACGCAAACTTCTCGGATGCCATCACTGCGAAATTCGGCGTCGTCATCATCGGTTGGCCTCTGCCCGACAGATTCTGTTCCCGGGGGACATCACCTCAAAGAATGAGCTTACGGTGCTCCACCACGCCTGGGTATCGAAGCAAACACGGTTTCAGGAAGGATGTCGGACGAGGAATTCAACGCGTGGACATTAGAACGGGTGGAGCGGCTCACCCATGAAGTCCAGAACGCGTCGAGCGCGTCAAACCACGAACGAGAGTGCTTCAAACGCGAACGAGGGCGCGTCAAAACGCGAACGAGAGCGTGTCGAACATGGCGAACACGAACGGGCGCACGTCGAACTCGGATTCGAGCACGTCGGCCTCGGGTTCGGGTTCGGACATGTTGGCAAGCCTGCCCTCGTCTTCGAGCTCCCCCCCTTCGCTCCAGTCGCCTGCAATGCCGCTGCAAGTTCCCTCAAGTGCGTCCCAGATCACGTTCCAACTAGTCAACTTCGGCAGCGTCACGACGGCGTCTGGGGAGCCGGTGCCCGTTACCAAGAAGCCAAGGAAGACCCGCTCCGACAAGAATGTGAAGCGCGGCCCACGGAACCGTCCCCCCACCCGATTTTCGTGTCCGCTTCGCACCCCAGGGGTGATCCGGCCTTAGACATACCCTCTCTGCATGTACTACTTAGTGTATTTACATTATTTCATTCAGTTTGCATTTTCACTACAAGCGGACCGGACGAACGAACTGAGCGTAAGCGTCGCTATCCGCACATATATACATTGTGGGGGTAGATCACAGTGGGGAGGGAAGTGGGGAGCTCACTGTGGCGGGCGACAGGCGGGACTTAGCGCCGTGGCAATAGGCGACAGCGCCCTGAGCGGAGGTATCGGAAACCCACGTGCAAAGGGCGGAGTCAGCTGACTCGGGACGTTAATGCCGGGGCATCCGATGTGTACGAGGCTATTGCGCATTAGGAAGGACCAGCTATCTCCCAATCTGGGAAATAGCTGTGGTTATACTGGCAGTTGCCATATACCGCGCTTTCTAACTAATTAGGTATGTCACACACACGTCAGGGTCCAGGCTAACTAGTTTACTAACGTGGGACAATGAGGTGCAACGAGGCCATGGCAATGCATGGGATGACCAGAAGGAAGCCATCGAACAAAACTGACCGTGCGAAGAACATATTGACCGTGGGATAATATCAATGCGTCCCCACATTGAGCGGATGGGACAGGGGACAGTTTCCCGTTCACCACTCAAAGAATTACTACCGCAAGATGGAGAAATCAATGGAAAGCTTCACATTTACGGTCGGGAAGCTAGGTACGTCTTTAATGCACGGATTTCCACTCTTCCTTACAGGCCTTCATAGATGCAGGCATGGCTGTGAGTCCAGCCAGCCAGACAGTAACAATGGCTCACACCTTCTCAGATTCTATTGGGCGAACGGGCGCACCTTATTTAATTCCCGTCTGTTCTGCTACCTCCGCACGCCACGACGGGATCAATTGTCAACATTGCGGTACACCAGAACCACGCTGAGGAGAAGCGACGGGACCGCGACTTCTGGGACTTGCAAGAAGAGATTATGAACGAATTTGGGAGGGAATCACCGGAAGCACCGCAGTTACAAGTGAGTGAGCCTCAGAATTATCATGAACCTCGAAATCATGGACATTAGCTCCGAAATGTTACCCAAACATCGGTTACACTGCAATGGCCTCCGATCAAAGTCGCCAAAGCAAAGATTCGGTCCCTCGACATCTATCGAAATGAGCAACGTCTCGCTGCAATTCCCTCGCCTTCAACAAATACATCGACAAAGCTTTCCGGCCTGGACATCAACACCGAATACTCCTTCCGTCTCGTTCTGCGCACCACCGCAGGCACACACTCGTCCAACATACTACGCGTCCGTACACATTCGATGACTGATACCTCCGGGATACGCGTATGCTTCGGCAACGTCCAGGACTCGGTTCTGCTGGAAAACGCGAAGCTGGCGTTGAAGGAGATGAAAGCAGACTGGAGCGACAAAATCCAGATCGACACCACGCACTTTGTCTGCACTACACCCGCTGCCACGCCGTCCGGTGCTCAGGCTGCCGGGAACGCGACGAACGCGCCAGGCGTCGAATACCAGCGCGCACTGCAGCTGAGTATTCCAGTCGTGCAGCCGCACTGGATAATGGCGTGCCATATCGAGAAGAAGTACGTAGTATCATGTCGGCGGCGAATTGGCACTAACGTGACGGCAGAATGGTTCCTATTGCTTCGTTCTATCTAGGCGCTAACACTGGGGCACCGGCACACTCGCCGCCGTTCACGCGCCCGCAATCAATGTCGCAGGCGTCGCTGACCCGCACCCCAGCCAGCCCACCTCCGAACAGACAAACAACGCCGACGAGTCACCGTGCATCGATGCCGCCCCCTGCTCGCAGCGATAGCTTTGCCAACCAGCCGTCGTCGTCGCGCTTCGAACCGACGCCCGAGGAAGCAGGGGAAGTTGAAGACCTCCAGAGGACGTCGTCTCCCGATGCAGAGGGAGCTGCCAAGGAGGCCAAGCGGAAGAGTAGGGCTGGGACTATGAACAAGGACTTCAAATTCCCATCTCCAGCATCGTCGCCAGTCGTCGATACACATCCCGCCCCTTCACTATCCTCTGCTGTTGGCACTGGGCCTGCGGTGATGACGCCGTCAAGTATTGAAGTTCCTCCTCCTCCTCCTGTCGAGAAGGAGAGGTCCCTGAGTGGATCCGTCGACGAGGGCGATGACGATGTTGGGGAGACAGAGGACATTCCATTGTAGGCAGTTCTGTACTTATAGATTGAGCTTTGCAAGTAATTCACCGAATACCAATAATACACATTACAAGACTCTCCTCCATCTCACTACTCCATCTTCGCCGCCACTAACGAACCCAGCCCCCTTCCCGTGCTCGGAGGGTTTCGGTCTCCACGATAGAGACCATACTTCGCCCGTCTCAGAGATGGTCGACAGGGGGATTCCCCCTGTTGATTTGCTCACGGTCAATGAAGGAAGTCGCACGGTCAGAAAGAGTTTGTGAGTGTGAGAGTAAATTAGTGACTGTGGGAGTGAGATTGCAGGGACTGCAGCGAATCGTGTTGCTTATAAAAATAGATTGAAAAAGGTCGCAAGTACTATATCAATTTCCCTCCCCTCCCTCCTCCGGACAGGGGGGTCTGACAAACAGACCCCCCTGCCCGGGGAGGTGTGGGACTACGCTACCAACTACGACTACACTACGGGAAAGGTGCTGGGAGGGTGAACATACCTACGGGGGAGTTAGTGATGGGGAAATGACCTAGAGTATGAAGGAACTTAGCTAGTATGACGTTGATGTGAATGGGGCCGCCCAATGTCTTCATGATGTGCGAGAGGATGCGAGGGAGCAGTGAATACATGGAGTGAAGAAGGAAGAAGACGGCGGCAGCAGTGGTGGTAGGAAAGAAAGGAAGAGTGTGTTACGGTCACACCTACTGCCCTGTCTCCACCTCCCCTTCGCTTATTTTTCGATCACTTTACGACAGTCGCTAACGGCCATTCATTCGGCATGTATTGGGTACAGTAATACAAGCAATATGGAGATAATTGAGTGAGGGGATATTCGAAGGTGAAAGACTGATTCGAGGGGACAAAACGGCGAATAATGACAGGTACGGTATACAAGTGCTATTGTGTGAGTTGAATGTACGAGTAGAATCTAGGTCAAGACAGCCGTTTGCAATTGTCGGTGTATCGGAGGATATTCAGTAGCACGAGCATGGCCGGCAAGCACTTTCGGAGAGAAGCTGACACCAATAGGGAGTCCTCTTGACTCCAGCATCAGGAGGAGACATTACGGTGGCTGAGTGTGAGTGGCACGATGGAGAGACGGGAAGCTTGTATCAAGATCAGGCTGATATAATGGAACCGATATATATAGTCTTTGTTGTTCCGGGCGGTAAACGGTGTATACGCAACAAGAGTGAAGGTAAATGGAGTAGTGGGTGCCCCCCGGCGGCGCCAGGTCGAAACCTCGTTTCGAAGGGGGCAAAAAACGGTCAAAAAAGTGCCTTTTGTGGGCGCTTAAATCAACGATCTTGGGAGGACAATCGGGGAGGATACCCCAGACATAACGGGCTCGAAAAATCAAAATTGGAAAGATTTGAGGGCGCCGCGGCTTCTAGGGGTGTCGGGGAGTAAACTGATGGGGGAGGGAAGCCAGTGGGTGTCCCCCGGCGGCGCCAGGTCAAAATCTCGTTTTGGAGGTCGCAAAAAAGTGGCATTTACAAGACAGTGAACCGAACGGTGAGGAGAAGAGGTTGGCGAGAATACCCAGGACAAAACGGAGTCGAAATATCGAATTTGGAAGGTTGCGGCTCCTGCAGGCCTTCTGTGGCAGTGGGAAGTACAATGGTGGGGTGGAAGGGGTGCCCCCCGGCGGCGCCAGGTCGAAATCTCGATTTTGAGATCGTAAAAACAGTTGAAAAAGTGCCGTTTGCGGGCGCTTTGATCAACGACGGCGAGAGCGTGAGCAACGAGGGTACGTGCGACAAAACGGAGTCGAAATATCGCATTTCAACATCCGTGGCTTCTGCGAGGGTGTGGAGTATGTTATGAGGGGGAAGGAGGCCTGGTGGGTGCCCCCCGGCGGCGCCAGGTCAAAATTTGATTTTGAAGGGGGCGGAAAACGGTCAAAAAGTGCCTTTTACAGGCACTTAAATCGTTGACGAGAGAGGCCTCATACAGCCATGGGCATGGTACTGCGCGGGAATCAAGGGGGCCCACAGTGTCGAGAGGCAATTAACAGTGGTGTGGAAGTACTCAAGGCCGGGGAATATGTGATACGGTTTGTGCCGTTGGCCGTCCATGTTAGCGTCAGCAGGTAGTGTCGCGCAACGCCGGTGATTTGAAGTAATCAAAGAAGCGTGTGTGGGCCGTGGACACGTAGCTCGGTATGGGGCAAAAAGAACAGAAAAGCACAGATAAAACGGAGTCGTTCCGTAGAGCTGTAGCGAGGCGGTAATGGAGTCAAGCGGCAATGGTTGCGGGAAGCTAGAATAATTAGGTTCAGTTTTTTGTCGCTTTCTCGTGTGGTCAGCTTACTTTAGGAGAGCTGACAAAATGGCGTCGATATGTCGTGTTTTGAGTGATTCAGAACGGCCGTTGGGCGTTGCCCATGAGCACATGCGGGTGGCGAGAAGGGAGCTGCGCAGGAAGGAGGCCGGGTGCAAAACGGGTGCGAAACATATTCATTTGACGCGTTTCTACAGTTTCTACAGGCAGAAAATTGAGATCAGGGTAGACAACACGTTATTTGACATACCTTAGCTGTTTCCCAAAGGCGTGCAATCGTCGGGGCGCGCGTAACGAAGAACTTCGTTCTGGTCAGAATCCAGAGGTCCCAATTGGGAGAATAGCTTGGCCAATACGGCGCCAGTGACGGGGAACAGTGGCCTTGGTGGAAAAGCAACGAGGAAGATCTGGCAAGTCCAGATCTGGAGCAAATGCGAAGGAGGTGAGTGATGGAGTGAACGATCGTCGGTGTGCGTCATCGGAGTCCGAACTTAGACTAATTAGTCCAAGTCCGCCTTCCCCTGTCTTGAACGCAACATCCCAGTCCTTCCCCCTCGTACTCTTCCACTCCAAACACCCGCTGAATGGACGAACTTTGAGGTGTATTGTGCATTCCAGAACTCCTTACTCCGCCTCCAGACTGTTTCTCTTCCGTTCCGTCACCCCGACAAACTCCAAACCGGCTGTCCCCCGATTCCCTCTCTCCCGCCGCGTACCAGCCTACCACCGTCTCCCGATGTGTCGACCACATGCAGCTAGAAGCTGGTCTATTACTCACTCGCGCTCCACGCCCCGATTCCGTAACTTCAAACATCCAATCAACAATTACCAGCCAACACCAAACGCGACCGGCCTCCTGGTTATTTCCACAGAAATACAGGAAGCGAACGTTACGACACATTTCAGCATCAGGGTTCCGTTTATTACGGTAGTATTTGCGCTCGGAAACAACTTCCTCCGCTCTGATTTACTTCCCCCATGTGTTTGGCGCATACAACCAAGTAAGTACAATCCTGCAGTATCCACGCTATACAGGTCTAGTCGCACTTGTATACAACACGAACATGCCTCCCCATACACTCTCTCGACCAACCCATCCGTCCCCCAGCCATCCCCATCGCGCGATCGCCATCCAGAAGTTCATCCATCTCCGTCTCCCGGTCGTACTGCAATCCCTTGATGCCATTCAAATCACCAGGCCCATGTCGACTAGCGCGGTTGCTAGGCGCTTACTCGCTTCACTACGCGAGATTGACCCTACCCATCAAGCAGTTTTTTTTCGGGCGCGATGGCAGGTTCCTTGGACGCGGAAATAGACGAAGAGGCCGTTTACGCTATGGCCACTCGTTTTGCCTATATAATGGGTCGATATTTTACTAGTAAGACTCCATCCCTCACTTGGGACTTCGCCTCTCCTCTCCTCCTCTCTTGTCTCGCTCGATTCTTCACTTTCTTCGAATCGATGTTTTCTCCTATCGGGCCCCTTTCTGACTTGGTACTCCTCGACTTAACGTCTGACAGGTAAGGACCACTATCCATAGTTCAGGCGTACAGTAACTAACATCACTACACTCTAGACTACGTGCTCAACCCGATCACTACATTTTAATGGACGCCCGTAAGTTCTTTTCTACCATATCACCGCTCCTTCACTGACTTATCAGATGACAGGATGTCTACAACAAATCTAACGGCGCTATTAGTCTCCTTCGATAACAATTGATTCAATACGGATGCCAATACCTGGTATGTCTAGTGTTATGAATCTAATCAGTATACTGCTAACAAGTTTATCGGTCTATTATTGACCTCGTTCAACCCACATCATAGATACGCTATCACAAAAGCTGGCCGTTACTCCGTCAAGACATGGGTTAGTGATTAAATAATAAGGTCAGTAGTATCTGACCTCGCAGATGTAAATGAAATCACTGAACCTCGATTCTTCAATTCGAGACGAACATTCTCACGAACTGTGGAGCGACACCACCACCACCGTGTTCGATGCCCTCCCAATCATCTGCGCCCGACGATTCCCGTGTGAATGGGGTTTTGCCCTCTATCAGCGAACATCTCGATGGCCGCTAACTCACCCATTTGGTGATTCTCGCGGTATTGGAGGCAATGGTAATAATTCCGAGGCAATAGGTGAGTTATTCAAATGCTCGCCAGCACGACACGACACGACATAACTAACCTCGATTCATTGTTAGGCCTTGCCCTTCCCCCTCGCACGCCTTCAATATTGGATTACGATGTTACAACTACGACCACTAATGGTGAGTTATCACGAATTACAACAGAACCAAAACTGACCATTATTAGACGGCCGCAATTCGTACGTCCGATTCTCGCCACCCCCAAGATATCCCTTCCGTCTTCTCAAAGCAACGGTGAGTTATCTGGACGCTCACTGATGCTTATATGACTAACCTCGATCTTTTTCTAGCTCTAACTTATCCGTTCACGCCACTTCGAAGCAAATATAAGGACGGTCGTGAGTTATATTCGCAGCTACGATACTCACGCTACACTTTGTCACAGCTCCCACTCGGCCAATTTAGATTTCGAGGCAAATATAAGGACGAATCCTCGCGCCGACGACGATAACTCAAGATTCTTTTACTCAAGAATCTACCTACAGCCGTAACCATTTATACATCCACGCGTTCTGTATCTTGCAAGCTTTCGAGGCAAAGGTAAGTACGGCCGTGACTTATCTCGACATCGACGATACTAATCCAACATTTTGTTACAGCTCCCACCCATGTACACGTTCAAGTTAGATTGGGAGGCAAATGTCAGGACGGTCGCGACGCCAGACTTGCCTTCGCGCCAACAAAGCTAACTCAAAATCCTGTTACGGCTATCACCACTTATCCACCCACTCCCTCTCTATCTTAGATATTGAGCTAACTGTGAGTACGCTTATGACTTATCTCAACGTCGACGATACTAGCACAACGCTTTGACACAGCTCTCGCCCACACTCTCTATTTCGAGCCATGACTTATCCTCGCGCCGACGATGCTAAATCGGGATTCTATTACGGCCATCCCCCGACTCTGTATCTTACTAGATTGCGAGGCAAATGTAAGTACATTTGCGACTTATCTCGACATCGACTAGACTAACGCGACATTAGTCTTTGCGCCGACAACGCCAACTCAAGATTCTCTTACGGCCGTCACCATCTATTCCACACGCACTCTCTGTCCTAGAATCCTAGAATCGCCGTGACTTATCTCTACGGCACCGACACCGACCTAGGGCTTCATTACAGCTCTCGCCGTCGATCCGCGACGCACGCTGTCCCTCTTAGATTGGGAGGCAAATGTAAGGACGGGGTTCCACCGTGGCACCATCGATGCTCACTCGAGGTCTTGTTACAGCTCTCGCATTTTACCCACTGCGGGCCCAGGAAACGGCAAGGACACCCAAGTTCGTGAGCCATGAGTTATTTCGGCACTCGTCCTGTCCGAATTCCACTCGTCGACGCCGACAACCGCCGTGTAAGTTAATCCACATCTATATTTCTTGGTCCCCTTTGTCTAACGTATCTGCGACGCAGAGAGTGTTAGCAACGAGTCGTGTACATGGGTCGAACGACGCCGCTGACTTATTCCACTACTGTAAGTGCCGCCTCGCTCACATGTGTCGCTGCTAACGTTGCTCTCATTGCGCACAGGTAACGATTGAATATCAAATATATTAAATTCACGCCATCTACCTACCGGACATGCCGCAAGCATACTAACTTACTTACTTACTTACCAACGGACCACTTACTAACCAATGTCCCACAAATCCCGCCCACCTCGTGGCACAGAGCGCACCGCCGTCGTCGTGCACTCGAGTGCTGGGTACGCTAAGACGGCGCCGCCGAGCCTTGATACTAAGCTGAACGACCGACGCTCGTGCACCGAACGGCGCGAGCAGTGACTAGATAGAGCCCAGGCGTTGACATCTGCCAGCGCGAGTGCAGAATGGCGCCACACCCGAGTATGAGCGTGAGCGTGAACGTGAGCTGAGATCTGCGGGATCGAGCTGAGAATGCGAGACAGCGAGACGAGCCTTGTCGACGGCCTGAGTGCGCTATGCCGCGAGACTTGATGCTGGGTGTGTGAACGACGGACGACGACGATACAGCCTAGGAAGGTAAACGGCCAGCTCAGTCGCCTACGAAACGACGCACAACGATCTCATCTGCCTTGCCTTTCCTCATAGGAAACCCCCGATCCCACTCGGACGCGAGGCCAGTCCCTTTTTGTGTCACGTTCGACTCGCGCTGACGGCCGTTTCTTTAGGAGCTCGTGGCCGTAGTCCAGGTGGGTTGCTGTCGTATCTGTCGGTGTCTGAGCTCGACCGGGCTGAGAATGCGAGACAGCGAGACGAGCCGTGTCGACGGCCTGAGTGCGCTGCGCGCCGCGAGACTTGACGCTGGATGTGCGAACTACGAATCACGAGCGACCACGATACGGCCAGATCAGTCGCCTACGAAACGACGCACATCGATCTCGCCTGCCATATGCAACCCCCCGATCCGACTCGAGGTCATTCCCTTTTCGTGTCACGTTCGACTCGCGCTGACGGCCGTTTCCTTTAAGAGCTCGTGGCCGTAGTCCAGGTGGGTTGCTGTCGTATCCGTCGGTGTCCGTTGCGCTGACGCCGTCCCTCCTCACCAGATGTCGTGACTGGTTGCCAGTCATTAGCCTCGTTCGCGCGCGCGCGCACCCACCCATACCTGTAAGCACCTGTCAGCTGCCATCTCACCACAACGGTGCATCCCCACCTTTTAGCTCCACTTTTCCATTGCACATCCCGGCGAGTCCATATCCATGCTCGTCGTGAACTCGTACTGATCCTGCCCTCTAGTTATTCCGTCCGCGCGGCGTTCCCCCGCCTCTTCAATCCATTTCCAAGCCCATCGTGCGCTGTGCGCCGTTTGCTGTACGCTGTACGTCCCTTCGTCTGCCGTCTACCTCGCCATCTAATGTCTTGCGTCGCAGTGGTTGCACTACTGCTATCCTGGGCGCATCAAATGGTAAGCACGCATGCCACTTCCAACCGATCAATACCCGCCCACTCACCATCGTCTCCCGCAGCATCCCGCATCCCGGGCCCTGTACTTCGAGTAGTTGCTTGTCGTGCATCGTGCATCGCCTGGCCGATGTTATGGGAGGAGAAGGGCGGCGATGGGATGGAGGGATGTGGGTGTGTGCTCGTGCAGCGCATCGTCCAGTCGCTACGTCGTCTCGTCTCCGTTTCCTCGTTTCCTCGTTCCTTCGCGTGTCCTTTCCCGGTCGTTCGTGTTCCCTCCCTTCGTATCGCTTGCCTTTTGTTCCCCTTCCCGTCATTCCCCCCTTCCCCACCGCTCCTCCTCTCCGTTCGTTACGTGCCATGCATCTCTAATGTCTTGCGTCGCAGTGATCAAATGACTGCTATCCTGGTCACATCGAACGGTAAGCACACATGCCACTTCCAACCGATCAATAGCCGCCGACTCACCATCGTCTCCCGCAGCATCCCGCTCTCCGTGCGTTACGTACCATGCACCTTCACCTCCGTCACTCCCCTCCCCTGCCTTCGTTCGCTTGCACTCCCAGAGTGTCTGGCATTCCCTTTCGCCGCCTCTCGCTCCCATTTTCGTTTATTCGATTGATCGTTACGATTCGGTCTCACTGTATGCGCTCCAATGCTGACGTATGTGGATCATAGACGACGACGACGACCAGGGGTGATGTAGGGAGGAAGGGTGGAGGTGTACCGGTGAGTGGTGGGCTCTGTGCCGACGTGGTGCTCGTGACGGTTCGTTGGTTCGAGCTGAAATGAGTGTTCTGCACTGATGATTTTGTTAGGGCCGTTATATTGGATTGTCGGCGAACGGGAGTATTGTGCGCTGAATAGGAATTTTTCCGAGTGCGCATACATAGAGGGATGTCGTGGGGTCAGGGGAAATCGGGTCGATGGGATCGGTTTGGGGCAGGACTATAGGCGGCGGCGGCGAGGCTGAGTTTACGGCGTCCAGACGACTGAGCGCGGCGGGGGAGGGAGGGAGGGCGGACTGGTAGAGGATGGTGGAAGGGAACACGGGGAGCTAAAATGGGTGAGAGGGAGGAAGGAGGTGTTGTGAGAACAGGTACTCACCGTATTTGCACTGGATAGACAGGTGGATGGAAAGGACAGTGGAAGGGTTGAGTCGAGTGGAAGTGGAAGTGGATGTTGACGTTGAGAGTGAGTTGTTCGCGATGGCCAGGGATCTTGTAATCGGGGACGCTGCTCGTGGGATGTTGGTGTGGCCATTGGTGGCCGGCTCGTCTTCATCGCCGGTAAACTGGGTGGGACTCGCAATCAGAACTCTTGTTGGACCCTTCTCGGTGTCCTCGACATTATCTTGTGACGTCAACGAGGCCATGGCAATGCATGGGATGACCAGAAGGAAGCCATCGAACAAAACTGACCGTGCGAAGAACATATTGACCGTGGGATAATATCAATGCGTCCCCACATTGAGCGGATGGGACAGGGGACAGTTTCCCGTTCACCACTCAAAGAATTACTACCGCAAGATGGAGAAATCAATGGAAAGCTTCACATTTACGGTCGGGAAGCTAGGTACGTCTTTAATGCACGGATTTCCACTCTTCCTTACAGGCCTTCATAGATGCAGGCATGGCTGTGAGTCCAGCCAGCCAGACAGTAACAATGGCTCACACCTTCTCAGATTCTATTGGGCGAACGGGCGCACCTTATTTAATTCCCGTCTGTTCTGCTACCTCCGCACGCCACGACGGGATCAATTGTCAACATTGCGGTACACCAGAACCACGCTGAGGAGAAGCGACGGGACCGCGACTTCTGGGACTTGCAAGAAGAGATTATGAACGAATTTGGGAGGGAATCACCGGAAGCACCGCAGTTACAAGTGAGTGAGCCTCAGAATTATCATGAACCTCGAAATCATGGACATTAGCTCCGAAATGTTACCCAAACATCGGTTACACTGCAATGGCCTCCGATCAAAGTCGCCAAAGCAAAGATTCGGTCCCTCGACATCTATCGAAATGAGCAACGTCTCGCTGCAATTCCCTCGCCTTCAACAAATACATCGACAAAGCTTTCCGGCCTGGACATCAACACCGAATACTCCTTCCGTCTCGTTCTGCGCACCACCGCAGGCACACACTCGTCCAACATACTACGCGTCCGTACACATTCGATGACTGATACCTCCGGGATACGCGTATGCTTCGGCAACGTCCAGGACTCGGTTCTGCTGGAAAACGCGAAGCTGGCGTTGAAGGAGATGAAAGCAGACTGGAGCGACAAAATCCAGATCGACACCACGCACTTTGTCTGCACTACACCCGCTGCCACGCCGTCCGGTGCTCAGGCTGCCGGGAACGCGACGAACGCGCCAGGCGTCGAATACCAGCGCGCACTGCAGCTGAGTATTCCAGTCGTGCAGCCGCACTGGATAATGGCGTGCCATATCGAGAAGAAGTACGTAGTATCATGTCGGCGGCGAATTGGCACTAACGTGACGGCAGAATGGTTCCTATTGCTTCGTTCTATCTAGGCGCTAACACTGGGGCACCGGCACACTCGCCGCCGTTCACGCGCCCGCAATCGATGTCGCAGGCGTCGCTGACTCGCACCCCAGCCAGCCCACCTCCGAACAGACAAACAACGCCGACGAGTCACCGTGCATCGATGCCGCCCCCTGCTCGCAGCGATAGCTTTGTCAACCAGCCGTCGTCGTCGCGCTTCGAACCGACGCCCGAGGAAGCAGGGGAAGTTGAAGACCTCCAGAGGGCTTCGACGTCGTCTCCCGATGCAGAGGGAGCTGCCAAGGAGGCCAAGCGGAAGAGTAGGGCTGGGACTATGAACAAGGACTTCAAATTCCCATCTCCAGCATCGTCGCCAGTTGTCGATACACATCCCGCCCCTTCACTATCCTCTGCTGTTGGCACTGGGCCTGCGGTGATGACGCCGTCAAGTATTGAAGTTCCTCCTCCTCCTCCTGTCGAGAAGGAGAGGTCCCTGAGTGGATCCGTCGACGAGGGCGATGACGATGTTGGGGAGACAGAGGACATTCCATTGTAGGCAGTTCTGTACTTATAGATTGAGCTTCGCAAGTAATTCACCGAATACCCCGCCGCCTGACGGCAAGACTAATCATACACATTACTACAAGACTCTCCT
Organism: Pleurotus sapidus; assembly: GCA_026743855.1. NCBI lineage: Eukaryota > Fungi > Basidiomycota > Agaricomycetes > Agaricales > Pleurotaceae > Pleurotus > Pleurotus sapidus. Next base: position 550,017 of record JANBWZ010000025.1, on the reverse strand, counting down.
CCATCTCACTACTCCATCTTCGCCGCCACTAACGAACCCAGCCCCCTTCCCGTGCTCAGAGGGTTTCGGTCTCCACGATAGAGACCATACTTCGCCTGTCTCAGAGATGGTCGACACTGCCGCGCGGGCGGCGATATCCCATACTTTGATCGTCTTGTCCGCCGACCTGATTGTGATCTTCAACACGGTTGCAGACAGACAAGACTTTGGGAGACTTACCCAGAAAGCGCCAACCGGCCGTCCGGGGAAACATCTGAGCTAAGGACCCAAGATGAGTGACCAGTGAATGTCGCAGCCGCGCCGCCCGCGGCTTTTGTCGGTGCTCGAACATCGTGCAAAATGAGTCTCTTATCATCGGAGCCGCTGAGGAGATACTGAGAGGATGTGAGAGTGAAATGAAACATCAGACCATCAAACTCACACCATTATCCCAGGACCATGACATCGTTCTGACGGCCATAGCATGGGATGTATAAGTAGCACCGCTAGTGTCAACTCCTAGCAGCCCCTGTTGATTTGCTCACGGTCAATGAAGGAAGTCGCACGGTCAGAAAGAGTTTGTGAGTGTGAGAGTAAAATAGTGACTGTGGGAGTGAGATTGCAGGGACTGCAGCGAATGGTGTGGCTTATAAAAATAGATTGAAAAAAAGAGGCAAGTACTATATCAATTTCCCTTCCCTCCCTCCTCCGGACAGGGGGTCTGACTAACAGACCCCCCTGCCCGGGGAGGTGTGGGACTACTCTACCGACTACGACTACACTACGGGGGGAGGGTGAACAAACCTACGGGGGAGTTGGTGGTGGGGAAATGATTGAGGTGTAGCAACATACGGCACGAGATGACTTGGTGATGTGCGTTGAACCATAGTAGGTGACTTGATGATGTGTGTGAGTATGCGAGGGGAGCAGTGAAGGAGTGGCGTGAAGAAGGGACAAGACGGCGGCAGTGGTGGTGGTGGTAGGAAAGAAAGAAAGTGTGTGTTACGGTCACACCCTGTCTCCACCTCTCCTTCGCTTATTTTTCGATCACTTTACGACAGTCGCGAAGGCCGTTCGTTCGGCATGTATTGGATACAGTAATACAAGCAATATGGAGATAATTGAGTGAGGGGATATTCGAAGTGAAAGACCGATTCGAGGGGACAAAACGGGTGATAAGTAACGACAGGTACGGTATGCAAGTGCTATTGTGCGAGTCGAATGGACGTGTAGCATCTAGACAAAATACGCGGTGTATAGGTCCTCCGGTGGCGCCAGGTCGACACTTCGTTTCGAAGGGGGCAAAAAACGGTCAAAAAGGGCCTCTTGTGGGCGCTTCAATCGACGATCTGCGGAGGGCAATCGGGGAGGATACCCTAGAAAAAACGGTGTCGAAATATCAAGTTTTGAAAGCATGGAGCCCGGTGTGGCTGCTGGGAGTGCTGGGGAGTATAATGATGAGGTGGGAGGATAGCCAGTGCGCCCCAAAGCCATAGGAGGAAGGCTAAGTGAAGGAGTGGGTGCGCCCTGGCGGCGCCAGGTCGAAGGCTCGTTTCGACGGGTGTAAAAACGGTCAAAAAAGTGGTGTTTGCAGGTGCTTAGATCAACGGCATGAAGGGGAGAACACCCCCGATAAATCGGAGTCAAAATATTGATCGTCGAAAGCATTGAGCGAGCCGTGGCTCCTGGGGGACTTGGAGAGTATAGTGAAGAGGAGGTAGGAGATCCAGTGTGCCCCCGTGCTGAGAGAAGGAAGGCCAAGTGAAGGGGTGTGTGCCCCCCGGCGGCGCCAGGTCGAAACCTCGTTTCGAAGGGGACAAAAAACAGTTTTTGTGGGCGCTTAAATCGGCGATCTTGGGAGGGCAATCGAGGAGGATACCCCAGACATAATGGGGTCGAAATATCAAAATTGGAAAGATTCGAAGGCGCTGCGGCTTCTGGGAGTGTCGGGGAGTAAACTGATGGGGGAGGGAAGCCAGTGAGTGTCCCCCGGCGGCGCCAGGTCGAAATCTCGTTTTGGAGGTCGCGAAAAAGTGGCATTTACAAGGCAGTTAACCAAACGGTGAGGAGAAGAGGTTGGCGAGAATACCCAGGACAAAACGGAGTCGAAATATCAAATTTGGAAGGTTGCGGCTCCTGCAGGGCTTCTGTGGCAGTGGGAAGTACAATGGCGGGGTGGAAGGGTGGAGGGGGTGCCCCCTGGCGGCGCCAGGTCGACATCTCGATGTTGAGATCGTAAAAATGGTCGAAAAAGTGCTGTTTGCGGGCAACGACAGCGAGAGCGTGAGCGACGAGGGTACGTGCGATAAAACAGAGTCGAAATATCGAGCTTCGAAGTTGTGGGGCTGCTGTGCCTGCTGGGGGTATTGGGAAGCATAGCAAGGAAGTGGGAGGAGGTCTGGTGGGTGCCCCCCGGCGGCGCCAGGTCAAAATCTGATTTTGAAGGGGGCGAAAAACGGCCAAAAAGTGCCTTTTACAGGCGCTTGAATCGACGAGGAGAGAGGCCTCGTATAGCCCGCTACGAGGGACCCAAGAGGTCCCCGATATTAGAGGGAATTGATTGTAGGGTGGAAGTACTAGAGGCTGAGGAATGCATGATGTGGTTTGCGCCGTTGGCCGTCGGTGTTAGCGTCAGCAGCGTAGTGTCGCGCAACGCCGGTGATTTGAAGTAATCAAAGAAGCGCGCGTTGGCCGTGGACACGTAGCTCGGTATGGGGCAAAAAGGACAGAAAAGCACGGATAAAACGGAGTCGTTCCGTAGAGCTGTAGCGAGGCGGTAATGGAGTCAAGCGGCAATGGTCGCGGGAAGCTAGAATAATTAGGTTCAGTTTTTTTGTCGCTTTCTCGTGTGGTCAACTTACTTCAGAAGAGCTGACGAAATGGCGTCGATATGTCGTGTTTTGAGTGATTCAGAACGGCTGTTGGGCGTTGCCCATGAGCACATGCGGGTGGCAGGAAGGGAGCTGCGCAGGAAGGAGGCCGGGTGCAAAACGGGTGCGAAACATATCCATTTGACGTGTTTCTACAGATTCTACAGGCAGAAATTTGAGATCAGGGTAGACAACACGTTATTTGACATACCTTGGCTGTTTCCCAAAGGCGTGCAATCGTCGAGGCGCGCGTAACGAAGAACTTCGTTCTGGTCGGAATCCAGAGGTCCCAATTGGGAGAATGGCTTGCCCGATACAGCGCCAGCGACGGGGAACAGTGGCCTTGGTGGAAAAGCAACGAGGAAGATCTGGCAAGTCCAGATCTGGAGCAAATGCGAAGGAGGTGAGTGAAGGAGTGAACGATCGTCGGTGTGCGTCATCGGAGTCCAAACTTAGACTAATTAGTCCAAGTCCGCCTTCCCCTGTCTTGAACGCGACACCCCAATCTCTCCCCCTCGTACTCTTCCACTCCAAGCACCCGCTGAATGGACGACATTTGAGGTGGATTGTACATTCTATAACTTCCTGCCCCGCCTTCGGACCGTTTCTCTTCCGTTCCGTCACCCCGACAAACTCCAAACCGGCTGTCCCCCGATTCCCTCTCTCCCGCCGCGTACCAACCTACCACCGTCTCCCGATGTGTCGACCACATGCAGCTAGCAGCTGGTCTATTACTCACTCGCGCTCCGCCCCCTGATTCCGTAATTTCAAACATCCAATCAACAATTGCCAGCCAACACCAAACGCGACCGGCCTCCTGGTTATTTCCACAGAAATACACGAAAGGAACGTTACGACACATCACACCATCAGGGTGCTGTATATTACGGTATTATTTGTGCTCGGAGACAACTTCCTCCGCTACGATTTGCTTCCCCGATCCGTTTGCACGATTCTACTGGTACAACAAAGTGAGTGGTATTCTGCACTATCTACGCTATGTAGCTCTAATCGTACATGGAGGCCCGCCGTATAAGTCATCCCATGCCTGCTAAGTACTCGCCCATTGTCACCCAGTGATCCCCATTTCAGCATCACCGTCAAGACGTTCATCCGATGCCGTCTCCTCGTCGTACTACAATCCCTTGATGTTATTCAAATAACCAGGCCCATGTCGACTAGCGCGGTTGCTAGGCGCTTACTCGCTTCACTACGCGAGATTGACCCTACCCATCAAGCAGTTTTTTTTCGAGCGCGATTGCAGGTTCCTTGGACGCGGAAATAGACGAAGAGGCCGTTTACGCTATGGCCACTCATTTTGCCTATATAACGGGTTGATATTTTGCTAGTAAGACTCCATCCCTCACTTGGGACTTGTCCTCTCCTCTCCTACTCTCCTCTCTCGCTCGATTCTTCGTTATCTTCGAATCGACGCTTTCTCCTATCGGGCCCCTTTCCGACTTGTACTCGTCGACTCGACGTCTGACAGGTAAGGATCATTACCCGCAGCTCAAGTATACAGTAACTAACCTTATTACACTCTAGAATACGCATCCAGCTCGCTCGTTGGACTTCAAATGAATCATTAGCACCAGTAAGTCAATAGTCTACCATATTGTCCCTCCGTCACTAACTTATTGCATGACAGGATCTATACGACTATCCAACGGCGACGGTCATTCCTTTCAATAGAGATGGATTGATAAGGTCAGTGGTACTCGACCTCGTAGATGTTCATAAAATCACTGACTGTCGATTTTACAGCGAGAACAATTCGAGATGAACGTTCTCACGAACCATGGAGCGACACCACCACCGCCGCGTTCGATGCCCTCCCAATCTCCACGACCTCGTGCCACGTATCGCTAAATACGTCCATGCTCTCTTATCAGTCAGAGCGTTGGGTTCTATCTGTTAACCAGTATCTCGGTGAGTTATCACATAGCATGAAAATAAAGACTCGCCGATTTACCGACTTATCCTCGCGCTCAGATAAACCTGGCACACCATTCCTGCCACGAGAATCCACTTCGAAAGATTTGAATCAGCCGTTAATGTTCGATTTTCAGTTAACAACGGGTTCATTGTGAGTTATCTATGATAGAACATCTACGAGAAACCGACCATGATATTTTTCTAGTCCCAACTATTCAGTATTGCGACGGCGTGAGTTATCCTCGTGGAAACACCCCAAACATCCCCTCACGATACCCGCTAGTGAAGCTGATCGTGGCCATGGCTGATAGTGAGTTATCCTATTTACTGCGAAAATGCCACAAAGAACTAACCTCCCACGTACTCGCAAAGTCAACGCAGGGATTTCGACGAAACGGTACGGATATCCAACTCGATGAGGTATCGACTCTCCCGAAAGCGAATTATATGACTTATCTTGCATCTCCACCGGCCCCCCGAACTCGACGCTCTGCTCAAAGTCCGCCAGAGTGCGTTGTTCAATCTTGGATTTCGAGGCAACGAGAGCCGTGAACTGTGAGTTATTACGATTGGAGCCCGTTCATCCATTTGTTTACCCGCGATCGAAGACGTCGACGTAGCGGCACGGTCAACGTGACTTATCCTAGCAAACACGCAACTCAGAATGGTGAGACAAGCGAGCCATCTCCCTTCGTCGCCTCGGCCGCAAAGCCATTGGACGTTGTCCGACATCTGGCATCCCCAAGATATCCCCTCCGTCTTCCTCCGCGTCAAACAAATGCCTCACGCCTGGGGATAAACCTTGTATTGCGAGGCAACGGTAAGTCAATTCGCTAGCATCATGATCAACACAACTAACCTCAATCCGCTTGATCATCCATTAGATTGCGAGGCAAATGTAAGAACGGCGCCGAGCGCTGTGACTTAGCTTCGCGCCGACGAAGCTAACTCGAGACTAATCCAGCACCTCGCTACAGCTCCCACCCACACATTCGAGTTAGATTGTGAGACGAATGTAAGGACGACGGCCGTGATGTCAGACTTATCTTCGCGCCGACAAAGATAACTCAATTACGGCCGTCGCCGTTTATCCATCCACTCCCTCTCTATCTTAGATTTCGAGGCAAAGGTGATTATGGTCGTGACTTACCTCGACATCGACGATACTAACACGACACTTTGATACAGCTCTCGCCCACGCACCTCTATTCCGAGCCATGACTTATCCTCGCGCCGACGATGCTAAATCAAGATTTTATCACGGCCATCCCCCGACTCTGTATCTTACTAGACTGCGAGGCAAATGTAAGTACATTTGCGACTTATCTCGACATCGACTAGACTAACGCGACATTAGTCTTCACGCCGACAACGCCAACTCAAGATTCTCTTACGGCCGTCACCATCTATTCCACACGCACTCTCTGTCCTAGAATCCTAGAATCGCCGTGACTTATCTCTACGGCACCGACACCGACCTAGGGCTTCATTACAGCTCTCGCCGTCGATCCGCGACGCACGCTGTCCCTCTTAGATTGGGAGGCAAATGTAAGGACGGGGTTCCACCGTGGCACCATCGATGCTCACTCGAGGTCTTGTTACAGCTCTCGCATTTTACCCACTGCGGGCCCAGGAAACGGCAAGGACACCCAAGTTCGTGAGCCATGAGTTATTTCGGCACTCGTCCTGTCCGAATTCCACTCGTCGACGCCGACAACCGCCGTGTAAGTTAATCCACATCTATATTTCTTGGTCCCCTTTGTCTAACGTATCCGCGACGCAGAGAGAGTTGGCAACGAGTCGTGTACATGAGTCGAACGACGCCGCTGACTTATTCCACTTCTGTAAGTGCCGCCTCGCTCACATGTGTCGCTGCTAACGTCGTTCTCATTGCGCACAGGTAACGATTGAATGTCAAATATATTAAATTCACGCCATCTACCTACCTACCAACAGCACAGCGTGCCGCAAGCCTACTAACTTACTTACTTACTTACTTAACAATTGACCTCCTACTAACCTGCTAACCTATCCCACAAATCCCGCCCACCTCGCGTCGCAGAGCGCGCGGCCGTCGTCGTGCACTCGAGTGCTGGGTACGCTAAGACGGCGCCGCCGAGCCTTGATACTAAGCTGAACGACCGACGCTTGTGCACCGAACGGCGCGAGCAGTGACTAGATAGAGCCCAGGCGTTGACATCTGCCAGCGCGAGTGCAGAATGGCGCCACGACTGAGTATGAGCGTGAGCGTGAACGTGAGCTGAGATCTGCGCGACCGGGCTGAGAATGCGAGACAGCGAGACGAGCCTTGTCGACGGCCTGAGTGCGCTACGCGCCGCGAGACTTGATGCTGGGTGTGTGAACGACGGACGACGACGATACAGCCTAGGCAGATAAACGGCCAGCTCAGTCGCATACGAAAGGACGCGCAACGATCTCACCTGCCATAGGTAACCCCCGAGCCGACTTGAGGTCAGTCCCTTTTTGTGTCACGTTCGACTCACGCTGACGGCCGTTTCTTTAGGAGCTCGTGGCCGTAGTCCAGGTGGGTTGCTGTCGTATCTGTCGGTGTCTGAGCTCGACCGGGCTGAGAATGCGAGACAGCGAGACAAGCGGCGTCGACGGCCTGACTGTGCTGCGCGCCGTGAGACTTGACGCTGGATGTGCGAACTACCGACGACGATACGGCCAGATCAGTCGCATACGCAACGACGCACAATGATCTCACCCGAGGTCAGTCCCTTTTCGTGTCACGTTCGACTCACGCTGACGGCCGTTTCCTTTAGAAGATCGTGGCCGTAGTCCAGGTGGGTTGCTGTCGTATACGTCGGTGTCCGTTGCACTAACGCCGTCCCTCCTCACCAGATGTCGTGACTGGTTGCCAGTCATTAGCCTCGTTCGCGCGCGCGCGCACCCACCCATACCTGTAAGCACCTGTCAGCTGCCATCTCACCACAACGGTGCATCCCCACCTTTTAGCTCCACTTTTCCATTGCACATCCCGGCGAGTCCATATCCATGCTCGTCGTGAACTCGTACTGATCCTGCCCTCTAGTTATTCCGTCCGCGCGGCGTTCCCCCGCCTCTTCAATCCATTTCCAAGCCCATCGTGCGCTGTGCGCCGTTTGCTGTACGCTGTACGTCCCTTCGTCTGCCGTCTACGTCGCCATCTAATGTCTTGCGTCGCAGTGGTTGCACTACTGCTATCCTGGGCGCATCAAATGGTAAGCACGCATGCCACTTCCAACCGATCAATACCCGCCCACTCACCATCGTCTCCCGCAGCATCCCGCATCCCGGGCCCTGTACTTCGAGTAGTTGCTTGTCGTGCATCGTGCATCGCCTGGCCGATGTTATGGGAGGAGAAGGGCGGCGATGGGATGGAGGGATGTGGGTGTGTGCTCGTGCAGCGCATCGTCCAGTCGCTACGTCGTCTCGTCTCCGTTTCCTCGTTTCCTCGTTCCTTCGCGTGTCCTTTCCCGGTCGTTCGTGTTCCCTCCCTTCGTATCGCTTGCCTTTTGTTCCCCTTCCCGTCATTCCCCCCTTCCCCACCGCTCCTCCTCTCCGTTCGTTACGTGCCATGCATCTCTAATGTCTTGCGTCGCAGTGATCAAATGACTGCTATCCTGGTCACATCGAACGGTAAGCACACATGCCACTTCCAACCGATCAATAGCCGCCGACTCACCATCGTCTCCCGCAGCATCCCGCATCCCGGGCCCCGTAGTTGCTTGTCGTGCATCGCGCATCGCCCGGCCAATGTTATGGGAGGAGAAGAGCGGCGATGGGATGGAGGGATGGGGGTGTGCGCTCGTGCAGCGCATCGTCCAGTCGGTACGTCGTCTCGTCTCGTCTTTGTTTCCTTGTTTCCTCATTCCCTCGCGTGTCGTTTCTCGGTCGTTCGTGTTACGTGCTCACGTTCCCTTCCTCCCTTCGTTTCATTTCCCCTTTCCTTCCCCTTCCCCTCGCCCTCGTCCCTCCCCTCCCCTCCTCCTCTCCGTTCGTTACGTACCATGCATCCTCACCTCCATCACTCCCCTCCCCTGCCTTCGTTCGCTTGCATTCCCGGAGTGTCTGGCATTCCCTTTCGCCGCCTCTCGCTCCCATTTTCGTTTAATCAGTTGGTCGTTACGTTTTGGTCTCACTGTATGCGCTCTGATGCTGACGTATGTGATTCATAGACGACAACGACGACCAGGGGTGATGTAGGGAGGAAGGGTGGAGGGTGCACCGGTGAGTGGTGGGCTCTGTGCAGACGTGGTGCTCGTGACGGTTCGTTGAATCGAGCTGAAATGAGAGTTCTGCGCTGATGATTTTGTTAGGGCCGTTATATTGGATTGTCGGCGAACGGGAGTATGGTGCGTTGAATAGGAAATTTTTCGAGTATGGATACATAGAGGGATGTTGTGGGAATCGGGTTGATGGGCTGGACTATAGGCGGCGGCGGCGAGGCTGAGTTTACGGCGTCCAGACAACTGAGCGCGGCAAGGGAGGGAGGGAGGGCGGACTGGTAGAGGATCGTGGAAGGGAACACGGGGAGCTAAAATGGGTGAGAGGGAGGAAGGAGGTGTTGGGAGAACAGCTACTCACGGTATTTGCACTGGATAGACAGGTGGATGGAAAGGACGGTGGAAGGGTTGAGTCGAGTGGAAGTGGATGTTGACGCGCTGACGTTGAGAGTGAGTTGGGAGGAGTATTTTCTCGTAATCGGGGACGCTGCTCGTGGGATGCTGGTGTGGCCATTGGTGGCCGGCTCGTCTTCATCGCTGGTAAACTGGGTGGGACTCGCGGTTAGACCTCTTGTTGGACCTTTCTCGGTGTCCTCGACATTATCTTGTGACGTCAACGAGGCCATGCAGGTGGTCGACGTGAGGAGGACTCATTACGCGAATGCTGACTGTGTGAAACATATATTGACCGTGGGATAATATCAATGCGTCCCCACATTGAGCGGATGGGACAGTTTCCCGTTCACCACTCAAAGAATTACTACCGCAAGATGGAGAAATCAATGGAAAGCTTCACATTTACGGTCGGGAAGCTAGGTACGTCTTTAATGCACGGATTTCCACTCTTCCTTACAGGCCTTCATAGATGCAGGCATGGCTGTGAGTCCAGCCAGCCAGACAGTAACAATGGCTCACACCTTCTCAGATTCTATTGGGCGAACGGGCGCACCTTATTTAATTCCCGTCTGTTCTGCTACCTCCGCACGCCACGACGGGATCAATTGTCAACATTGCGGTACACCAGAACCACGCTGAGGAGAAACGACGCGACCACCAATTCTGGGATCTGCAGCAAGAGATTATGAATGAGTTCGGGAAAGAATTACCAGAACCACCGCAGTTACAAGTGAGTGAGCCTCAGAATTATCATGAACCTCGAAATCATGGAGATTAGCTCCGAAATGTTACCCAAACATCGGTTACACTGCAATGGCCTCCCATCAAAGTCGCCAAAGCAAAGATTCGGTCCCTCGACATCTATCGAAATGAGCAACGTCTCGCTGCAATTCCCTCGCCTTCAACAAATACATCGACAAAGCTTTCCGGCCTGGACATCAACACCGAATACTCCTTCCGTCTCGTTCTGCGCACCACCGCAGGCACACACTCGTCCAACATACTACGCGTCCGTACACATTCGATGACTGATACCTCCGGGATACGCGTATGCTTCGGCAACGTCCAGGACTCGGTTCTGCTGGAAAACGCGAAGCTGGCGTTGAAGGAGATGAAAGCAGTCTGGAGCGACAAAATCCAGATCGACACCACGCACTTTGTCTGCACCACACCCGCTGCCACTCCGTCCGGTGCTCAGGCTGCCGGGAACGCGACGAATGCGCCAGGCGTCGAATACCAGCGCGCACTGCAGCTGAGTATTCCAGTCGTGCAGCCGCACTGGATAATGGCGTGCCATATCGAGAAGAAGTACGTACTAGCATCGTGTGGGCGGCGAATTGGCACTAACGTGACGGCAGAATGGTTCCTATCGCTTCGTTCTATCTAGGCGCTAACACTGGGGCACCGGCACACTCGCCGCCGTTCACGCGCCCGCAATCGATGTCGCAGGCGTCGCTGACTCGCACCCCAGCCAGCCCACCTCCGAACAGACAAACAACGCCGACGAGTCACCGTGCATCGATGCCGCCCCCTGCTCGCAGCGATAGCTTTGTCAACCAGCCGTCGTCGTCGCGCTTCGAACCGACGCCCGAGGAAGCAGGGGAAGTTGAAGACCTCCAGAGGGCTTCGACGTCGTCTCCCGATGCAGAGGGAGCTGCCAAGGAGGCCAAGCGGAAGAGTAGGGCTGGGACTATGAACAAGGACTTCAAATTCCCATCTCCAGCATCGTCGCCAGTTGTCGATACACATCCCGCCCCTTCACTATCCTCTGCTGTTGGCACTGGGCCTGCGGTGATGACGCCGTCAAGTATTGAAGTTCCTCCTCCTCCTCCTGTCGAGAAGGAGAGGTCCCTGAGTGGATCCGTCGACGAGGGCGATGACGATGTTGGGGAGACAGAGGACATTCCATTGTAGGCAGTTCTGTACTTATAGATTGAGCTTCGCAAGTAATTCACCGAATACCCCGCCGCCTGACGGCAAGACTAATCATACACATTACTACAAGACTCTCCTCCATCTCACTACTCCATCTTCGCCGCCACTAACGAACCCAGCCCCCTTCCCGTGCTCAGAGGGTTTCGGTCTCCACGATAGAGACCATACTTCGCCTGTCTCAGAGATGGTCGACACTGCCGCGCGGGCGGCGATATCCCATACTTTGATCGTCTTGTCCGCCGACCTGATTGTGATCTTCAACACGGTTGCAGACAGACAAGACTTTGGGAGACTTACCCAGAAAGCGCCAACCGGCCGTCCGGGGAAACATCTGAGCTAAGGACCCAAGATGAGTGACCAGTGAATGTCGCAGCCGCGCCGCCCGCGGCTTTTGTCGGTGCTCGAACATCGTGCAAAATGAGTCTCTTATCATCGGAGCCGCTGAGGAGATACTGAGAGGATGTGAGAGTGAAATGAAACATCAGACCATCAAACTCACACCATTATCCCAGGACCATGACATCGTTCTGACGGCCATAGCATGGGATGTATAAGTAGCACCGCTAGTGTCAACTCCTAGCAGCCCCTGTTGATTTGCTCACGGTCAATGAAGGAAGTCGCACGGTCAGAAAGAGTTTGTGAGTGTGAGAGTAAAATAGTGACTGTGGGAGTGAGATTGCAGGGACTGCAGCGAATGGTGTGGCTTATAAAAATAGATTGAAAAAAAGAGGCAAGTACTATATCAATTTCCCTTCCCTCCCTCCTCCGGACAGGGGGTCTGACTAACAGACCCCCCTGCCCGGGGAGGTGTGGGACTACTCTACCGACTACGACTACACTACGGGGGGAGGGTGAACAAACCTACGGGGGAGTTGGTGGTGGGGAAATGATTGAGGTGTAGCAACATACGGCACGAGATGACTTGGTGATGTGCGTTGAACCATAGTAGGTGACTTGATGATGTGTGTGAGTATGCGAGGGGAGCAGTGAAGGAGTGGCGTGAAGAAGGGACAAGACGGCGGCAGTGGTGGTGGTGGTAGGAAAGAAAGAAAGTGTGTGTTACGGTCACACCCTGTCTCCACCTCTCCTTCGCTTATTTTTCGATCACTTTACGACAGTCGCGAAGGCCGTTCGTTCGGCATGTATTGGATACAGTAATACAAGCAATATGGAGATAATTGAGTGAGGGGATATTCGAAGTGAAAGACCGATTCGAGGGGACAAAACGGGTGATAAGTAACGACAGGTACGGTATGCAAGTGCTATTGTGCGAGTCGAATGGACGTGTAGCATCTAGACAAAATACGCGGTGTATAGGTCCTCCGGTGGCGCCAGGTCGACACTTCGTTTCGAAGGGGGCAAAAAACGGTCAAAAAGGGCCTCTTGTGGGCGCTTCAATCGACGATCTGCGGAGGGCAATCGGGGAGGATACCCTAGAAAAAACGGTGTCGAAATATCAAGTTTTGAAAGCATGGAGCCCGGTGTGGCTGCTGGGAGTGCTGGGGAGTATAATGATGAGGTGGGAGGATAGCCAGTGCGCCCCAAAGCCATAGGAGGAAGGCTAAGTGAAGGAGTGGGTGCGCCCTGGCGGCGCCAGGTCGAAGGCTCGTTTCGACGGGTGTAAAAACGGTCAAAAAAGTGGTGTTTGCAGGTGCTTAGATCAACGGCATGAAGGGGAGAACACCCCCGATAAATCGGAGTCAAAATATTGATCGTCGAAAGCATTGAGCGAGCCGTGGCTCCTGGGGGACTTGGAGAGTATAGTGAAGAGGAGGTAGGAGATCCAGTGTGCCCCCGTGCTGAGAGAAGGAAGGCCAAGTGAAGGGGTGTGTGCCCCCCGGCGGCGCCAGGTCGAAACCTCGTTTCGAAGGGGACAAAAAACAGTTTTTGTGGGCGCTTAAATCGGCGATCTTGGGAGGGCAATCGAGGAGGATACCCCAGACATAATGGGGTCGAAATATCAAAATTGGAAAGATTCGAAGGCGCTGCGGCTTCTGGGAGTGTCGGGGAGTAAACTGATGGGGGAGGGAAGCCAGTGAGTGTCCCCCGGCGGCGCCAGGTCGAAATCTCGTTTTGGAGGTCGCGAAAAAGTGGCATTTACAAGGCAGTTAACCAAACGGTGAGGAGAAGAGGTTGGCGAGAATACCCAGGACAAAACGGAGTCGAAATATCAAATTTGGAAGGTTGCGGCTCCTGCAGGGCTTCTGTGGCAGTGGGAAGTACAATGGCGGGGTGGAAGGGTGGAGGGGGTGCCCCCTGGCGGCGCCAGGTCGACATCTCGATGTTGAGATCGTAAAAATGGTCGAAAAAGTGCTGTTTGCGGGCAACGACAGCGAGAGCGTGAGCGACGAGGGTACGTGCGATAAAACAGAGTCGAAATATCGAGCTTCGAAGTTGTGGGGCTGCTGTGCCTGCTGGGGGTATTGGGAAGCATAGCAAGGAAGTGGGAGGAGGTCTGGTGGGTGCCCCCCGGCGGCGCCAGGTCAAAATCTGATTTTGAAGGGGGCGAAAAACGGCCAAAAAGTGCCTTTTACAGGCGCTTGAATCGACGAGGAGAGAGGCCTCGTATAGCCCGCTACGAGGGACCCAAGAGGTCCCCGATATTAGAGGGAATTGATTGTAGGGTGGAAGTACTAGAGGCTGAGGAATGCATGATGTGGTTTGCGCCGTTGGCCGTCGGTGTTAGCGTCAGCAGCGTAGTGTCGCGCAACGCCGGTGATTTGAAGTAATCAAAGAAGCGCGCGTTGGCCGTGGACACGTAGCTCGGTATGGGGCAAAAAGGACAGAAAAGCACGGATAAAACGGAGTCGTTCCGTAGAGCTGTAGCGAGGCGGTAATGGAGTCAAGCGGCAATGGTCGCGGGAAGCTAGAATAATTAGGTTCAGTTTTTTTGTCGCTTTCTCGTGTGGTCAACTTACTTCAGAAGAGCTGACGAAATGGCGTCGATATGTCGTGTTTTGAGTGATTCAGAACGGCTGTTGGGCGTTGCCCATGAGCACATGCGGGTGGCAGGAAGGGAGCTGCGCAGGAAGGAGGCCGGGTGCAAAACGGGTGCGAAACATATCCATTTGACGTGTTTCTACAGATTCTACAGGCAGAAATTTGAGATCAGGGTAGACAACACGTTATTTGACATACCTTGGCTGTTTCCCAAAGGCGTGCAATCGTCGAGGCGCGCGTAACGAAGAACTTCGTTCTGGTCGGAATCCAGAGGTCCCAATTGGGAGAATGGCTTGCCCGATACAGCGCCAGCGACGGGGAACAGTGGCCTTGGTGGAAAAGCAACGAGGAAGATCTGGCAAGTCCAGATCTGGAGCAAATGCGAAGGAGGTGAGTGAAGGAGTGAACGATCGTCGGTGTGCGTCATCGGAGTCCAAACTTAGACTAATTAGTCCAAGTCCGCCTTCCCCTGTCTTGAACGCGACACCCCAATCTCTCCCCCTCGTACTCTTCCACTCCAAGCACCCGCTGAATGGACGACATTTGAGGTGGATTGTACATTCTATAACTTCCTGCCCCGCCTTCGGACCGTTTCTCTTCCGTTCCGTCACCCCGACAAACTCCAAACCGGCTGTCCCCCGATTCCCTCTCTCCCGCCGCGTACCAACCTACCACCGTCTCCCGATGTGTCGACCACATGCAGCTAGCAGCTGGTCTATTACTCACTCGCGCTCCGCCCCCTGATTCCGTAATTTCAAACATCCAATCAACAATTGCCAGCCAACACCAAACGCGACCGGCCTCCTGGTTATTTCCACAGAAATACACGAAAGGAACGTTACGACACATCACACCATCAGGGTGCTGTATATTACGGTATTATTTGTGCTCGGAGACAACTTCCTCCGCTACGATTTGCTTCCCCGATCCGTTTGCACGATTCTACTGGTACAACAAAGTGAGTGGTATTCTGCACTATCTACGCTATGTAGCTCTAATCGTACATGGAGGCCCGCCGTATAAGTCATCCCATGCCTGCTAAGTACTCGCCCATTGTCACCCAGTGATCCCCATTTCAGCATCACCGTCAAGACGTTCATCCGATGCCGTCTCCTCGTCGTACTACAATCCCTTGATGTTATTCAAATAACCAGGCCCATGTCGACTAGCGCGGTTGCTAGGCGCTTACTCGCTTCACTACGCGAGATTGACCCTACCCATCAAGCAGTTTTTTTTCGAGCGCGATTGCAGGTTCCTTGGACGCGGAAATAGACGAAGAGGCCGTTTACGCTATGGCCACTCATTTTGCCTATATAACGGGTTGATATTTTGCTAGTAAGACTCCATCCCTCACTTGGGACTTGTCCTCTCCTCTCCTACTCTCCTCTCTCGCTCGATTCTTCGTTATCTTCGAATCGACGCTTTCTCCTATCGGGCCCCTTTCCGACTTGTACTCGTCGACTCGACGTCTGACAGGTAAGGATCATTACCCGCAGCTCAAGTATACAGTAACTAACCTTATTACACTCTAGAATACGCATCCAGCTCGCTCGTTGGACTTCAAATGAATCATTAGCACCAGTAAGTCAATAGTCTACCATATTGTCCCTCCGTCACTAACTTATTGCATGACAGGATCTATACGACTATCCAACGGCGACGGTCATTCCTTTCAATAGAGATGGATTGATAAGGTCAGTGGTACTCGACCTCGTAGATGTTCATAAAATCACTGACTGTCGATTTTACAGCGAGAACAATTCGAGATGAACGTTCTCACGAACCATGGAGCGACACCACCACCGCCGCGTTCGATGCCCTCCCAATCTCCACGACCTCGTGCCACGTATCGCTAAATACGTCCATGCTCTCTTATCAGTCAGAGCGTTGGGTTCTATCTGTTAACCAGTATCTCGGTGAGTTATCACATAGCATGAAAATAAAGACTCGCCGATTTACCGACTTATCCTCGCGCTCAGATAAACCTGGCACACCATTCCTGCCACGAGAATCCACTTCGAAAGATTTGAATCAGCCGTTAATGTTCGATTTTCAGTTAACAACGGGTTCATTGTGAGTTATCTATGATAGAACATCTACGAGAAACCGACCATGATATTTTTCTAGTCCCAACTATTCAGTATTGCGACGGCGTGAGTTATCCTCGTGGAAACACCCCAAACATCCCCTCACGATACCCGCTAGTGAAGCTGATCGTGGCCATGGCTGATAGTGAGTTATCCTATTTACTGCGAAAATGCCACAAAGAACTAACCTCCCACGTACTCGCAAAGTCAACGCAGGGATTTCGACGAAACGGTACGGATATCCAACTCGATGAGGTATCGACTCTCCCGAAAGCGAATTATATGACTTATCTTGCATCTCCACCGGCCCCCCGAACTCGACGCTCTGCTCAAAGTCCGCCAGAGTGCGTTGTTCAATCTTGGATTTCGAGGCAACGAGAGCCGTGAACTGTGAGTTATTACGATTGGAGCCCGTTCATCCATTTGTTTACCCGCGATCGAAGACGTCGACGTAGCGGCACGGTCAACGTGACTTATCCTAGCAAACACGCAACTCAGAATGGTGAGACAAGCGAGCCATCTCCCTTCGTCGCCTCGGCCGCAAAGCCATTGGACGTTGTCCGACATCTGGCATCCCCAAGATATCCCCTCCGTCTTCCTCCGCGTCAAACAAATGCCTCACGCCTGGGGATAAACCTTGTATTGCGAGGCAACGGTAAGTCAATTCGCTAGCATCATGATCAACACAACTAACCTCAATCCGCTTGATCATCCATTAGATTGCGAGGCAAATGTAAGAACGGCGCCGAGCGCTGTGACTTAGCTTCGCGCCGACGAAGCTAACTCGAGACTAATCCAGCACCTCGCTACAGCTCCCACCCACACATTCGAGTTAGATTGTGAGACGAATGTAAGGACGACGGCCGTGATGTCAGACTTATCTTCGCGCCGACAAAGATAACTCAATTACGGCCGTCGCCGTTTATCCATCCACTCCCTCTCTATCTTAGATTTCGAGGCAAAGGTGATTATGGTCGTGACTTACCTCGACATCGACGATACTAACACGACACTTTGATACAGCTCTCGCCCACGCACCTCTATTCCGAGCCATGACTTATCCTCGCGCCGACGATGCTAAATCAAGATTTTATCACGGCCATCCCCCGACTCTGTATCTTACTAGACTGCGAGGCAAATGTAAGTACATTTGCGACTTATCTCGACATCGACTAGACTAACGCGACATTAGTCTTCACGCCGACAACGCCAACTCAAGATTCTCTTACGGCCGTCACCATCTATTCCACACGCACTCTCTGTCCTAGAATCCTAGAATCGCCGTGACTTATCTCTACGGCACCGACACCGACCTAGGGCTTCATTACAGCTCTCGCCGTCGATCCGCGACGCACGCTGTCCCTCTTAGATTGGGAGGCAAATGTAAGGACGGGGTTCCACCGTGGCACCATCGATGCTCACTCGAGGTCTTGTTACAGCTCTCGCATTTTACCCACTGCGGGCCCAGGAAACGGCAAGGACACCCAAGTTCGTGAGCCATGAGTTATTTCGGCACTCGTCCTGTCCGAATTCCACTCGTCGACGCCGACAACCGCCGTGTAAGTTAATCCACATCTATATTTCTTGGTCCCCTTTGTCTAACGTATCCGCGACGCAGAGAGAGTTGGCAACGAGTCGTGTACATGAGTCGAACGACGCCGCTGACTTATTCCACTTCTGTAAGTGCCGCCTCGCTCACATGTGTCGCTGCTAACGTCGTTCTCATTGCGCACAGGTAACGATTGAATGTCAAATATATTAAATTCACGCCATCTACCTACCTACCAACAGCACAGCGTGCCGCAAGCCTACTAACTTACTTACTTACTTACTTAACAATTGACCTCCTACTAACCTGCTAACCTATCCCACAAATCCCGCCCACCTCGCGTCGCAGAGCGCGCGGCCGTCGTCGTGCACTCGAGTGCTGGGTACGCTAAGACGGCGCCGCCGAGCCTTGATACTAAGCTGAACGACCGACGCTTGTGCACCGAACGGCGCGAGCAGTGACTAGATAGAGCCCAGGCGTTGACATCTGCCAGCGCGAGTGCAGAATGGCGCCACGACTGAGTATGAGCGTGAGCGTGAACGTGAGCTGAGATCTGCGCGACCGGGCTGAGAATGCGAGACAGCGAGACGAGCCTTGTCGACGGCCTGAGTGCGCTACGCGCCGCGAGACTTGATGCTGGGTGTGTGAACGACGGACGACGACGATACAGCCTAGGCAGATAAACGGCCAGCTCAGTCGCATACGAAAGGACGCGCAACGATCTCACCTGCCATAGGTAACCCCCGAGCCGACTTGAGGTCAGTCCCTTTTTGTGTCACGTTCGACTCACGCTGACGGCCGTTTCTTTAGGAGCTCGTGGCCGTAGTCCAGGTGGGTTGCTGTCGTATCTGTCGGTGTCTGAGCTCGACCGGGCTGAGAATGCGAGACAGCGAGACAAGCGGCGTCGACGGCCTGACTGTGCTGCGCGCCGTGAGACTTGACGCTGGATGTGCGAACTACCGACGACGATACGGCCAGATCAGTCGCATACGCAACGACGCACAATGATCTCACCCGAGGTCAGTCCCTTTTCGTGTCACGTTCGACTCACGCTGACGGCCGTTTCCTTTAGAAGATCGTGGCCGTAGTCCAGGTGGGTTGCTGTCGTATACGTCGGTGTCCGTTGCACTAACGCCGTCCCTCCTCACCAGATGTCGTGACTGGTTGCCAGTCATTAGCCTCGTTCGCGCGCGCGCGCACCCACCCATACCTGTAAGCACCTGTCAGCTGCCATCTCACCACAACGGTGCATCCCCACCTTTTAGCTCCACTTTTCCATTGCACATCCCGGCGAGTCCATATCCATGCTCGTCGTGAACTCGTACTGATCCTGCCCTCTAGTTATTCCGTCCGCGCGGCGTTCCCCCGCCTCTTCAATCCATTTCCAAGCCCATCGTGCGCTGTGCGCCGTTTGCTGTACGCTGTACGTCCCTTCGTCTGCCGTCTACGTCGCCATCTAATGTCTTGCGTCGCAGTGGTTGCACTACTGCTATCCTGGGCGCATCAAATGGTAAGCACGCATGCCACTTCCAACCGATCAATACCCGCCCACTCACCATCGTCTCCCGCAGCATCCCGCATCCCGGGCCCTGTACTTCGAGTAGTTGCTTGTCGTGCATCGTGCATCGCCTGGCCGATGTTATGGGAGGAGAAGGGCGGCGATGGGATGGAGGGATGTGGGTGTGTGCTCGTGCAGCGCATCGTCCAGTCGCTACGTCGTCTCGTCTCCGTTTCCTCGTTTCCTCGTTCCTTCGCGTGTCCTTTCCCGGTCGTTCGTGTTCCCTCCCTTCGTATCGCTTGCCTTTTGTTCCCCTTCCCGTCATTCCCCCCTTCCCCACCGCTCCTCCTCTCCGTTCGTTACGTGCCATGCATCTCTAATGTCTTGCGTCGCAGTGATCAAATGACTGCTATCCTGGTCACATCGAACGGTAAGCACACATGCCACTTCCAACCGATCAATAGCCGCCGACTCACCATCGTCTCCCGCAGCATCCCGCATCCCGGGCCCCGTAGTTGCTTGTCGTGCATCGCGCATCGCCCGGCCAATGTTATGGGAGGAGAAGAGCGGCGATGGGATGGAGGGATGGGGGTGTGCGCTCGTGCAGCGCATCGTCCAGTCGGTACGTCGTCTCGTCTCGTCTTTGTTTCCTTGTTTCCTCATTCCCTCGCGTGTCGTTTCTCGGTCGTTCGTGTTACGTGCTCACGTTCCCTTCCTCCCTTCGTTTCATTTCCCCTTTCCTTCCCCTTCCCCTCGCCCTCGTCCCTCCCCTCCCCTCCTCCTCTCCGTTCGTTACGTACCATGCATCCTCACCTCCATCACTCCCCTCCCCTGCCTTCGTTCGCTTGCATTCCCGGAGTGTCTGGCATTCCCTTTCGCCGCCTCTCGCTCCCATTTTCGTTTAATCAGTTGGTCGTTACGTTTTGGTCTCACTGTATGCGCTCTGATGCTGACGTATGTGATTCATAGACGACAACGACGACCAGGGGTGATGTAGGGAGGAAGGGTGGAGGGTGCACCGGTGAGTGGTGGGCTCTGTGCAGACGTGGTGCTCGTGACGGTTCGTTGAATCGAGCTGAAATGAGAGTTCTGCGCTGATGATTTTGTTAGGGCCGTTATATTGGATTGTCGGCGAACGGGAGTATGGTGCGTTGAATAGGAAATTTTTCGAGTATGGATACATAGAGGGATGTTGTGGGAATCGGGTTGATGGGCTGGACTATAGGCGGCGGCGGCGAGGCTGAGTTTACGGCGTCCAGACAACTGAGCGCGGCAAGGGAGGGAGGGAGGGCGGACTGGTAGAGGATCGTGGAAGGGAACACGGGGAGCTAAAATGGGTGAGAGGGAGGAAGGAGGTGTTGGGAGAACAGCTACTCACGGTATTTGCACTGGATAGACAGGTGGATGGAAAGGACGGTGGAAGGGTTGAGTCGAGTGGAAGTGGATGTTGACGCGCTGACGTTGAGAGTGAGTTGGGAGGAGTATTTTCTCGTAATCGGGGACGCTGCTCGTGGGATGCTGGTGTGGCCATTGGTGGCCGGCTCGTCTTCATCGCTGGTAAACTGGGTGGGACTCGCGGTTAGACCTCTTGTTGGACCTTTCTCGGTGTCCTCGACATTATCTTGTGACGTCAACGAGGCCATGCAGGTGGTCGACGTGAGGAGGACTCATTACGCGAATGCTGACTGTGTGAAACATATATTGACCGTGGGATAATATCAATGCGTCCCCACATTGAGCGGATGGGACAGTTTCCCGTTCACCACTCAAAGAATTACTACCGCAAGATGGAGAAATCAATGGAAAGCTTCACATTTACGGTCGGGAAGCTAGGTACGTCTTTAATGCACGGATTTCCACTCTTCCTTACAGGCCTTCATAGATGCAGGCATGGCTGTGAGTCCAGCCAGCCAGACAGTAACAATGGCTCACACCTTCTCAGATTCTATTGGGCGAACGGGCGCACCTTATTTAATTCCCGTCTGTTCTGCTACCTCCGCACGCCACGACGGGATCAATTGTCAACATTGCGGTACACCAGAACCACGCTGAGGAGAAACGACGCGACCACCAATTCTGGGATCTGCAGCAAGAGATTATGAATGAGTTCGGGAAAGAATTACCAGAACCACCGCAGTTACAAGTGAGTGAGCCTCAGAATTATCATGAACCTCGAAATCATGGAGATTAGCTCCGAAATGTTACCCAAACATCGGTTACACTGCAATGGCCTCCCATCAAAGTCGCCAAAGCAAAGATTCGGTCCCTCGACATCTATCGAAATGAGCAACGTCTCGCTGCAATTCCCTCGCCTTCAACAAATACATCGACAAAGCTTTCCGGCCTGGACATCAACACCGAATACTCCTTCCGTCTCGTTCTGCGCACCACCGCAGGCACACACTCGTCCAACATACTACGCGTCCGTACACATTCGATGACTGATACCTCCGGGATACGCGTATGCTTCGGCAACGTCCAGGACTCGGTTCTGCTGGAAAACGCGAAGCTGGCGTTGAAGGAGATGAAAGCAGTCTGGAGCGACAAAATCCAGATCGACACCACGCACTTTGTCTGCACCACACCCGCTGCCACTCCGTCCGGTGCTCAGGCTGCCGGGAACGCGACGAATGCGCCAGGCGTCGAATACCAGCGCGCACTGCAGCTGAGTATTCCAGTCGTGCAGCCGCACTGGATAATGGCGTGCCATATCGAGAAGAAGTACGTACTAGCATCGTGTGGGCGGCGAATTGGCACTAACGTGACGGCAGAATGGTTCCTATCGCTTCGTTCTATCTAGGCGCTAACACTGGGGCACCGGCACACTCGCCGCCGTTCACGCGCCCGCAATCGATGTCGCAGGCGTCGCTGACTCGCACCCCAGCCAGCCCACCTCCGAACAGACAAACAACGCCGACGAGTCACCGTGCATCGATGCCGCCCCCTGCTCGCAGCGATAGCTTTGTCAACCAGCCGTCGTCGTCGCGCTTCGAACCGACGCCCGAGGAAGCAGGGGAAGTTGAAGACCTCCAGAGGGCTTCGACGTCGTCTCCCGATGCAGAGGGAGCTGCCAAGGAGGCCAAGCGGAAGAGTAGGGCTGGGACTATGAACAAGGACTTCAAATTCCCATCTCCAGCATCGTCGCCAGTTGTCGATACACATCCCGCCCCTTCACTATCCTCTGCTGTTGGCACTGGGCCTGCGGTGATGACGCCGTCAAGTATTGAAGTTCCTCCTCCTCCTCCTGTCGAGAAGGAGAGGTCCCTGAGTGGATCCGTCGACGAGGGCGATGACGATGTTGGGGAGACAGAGGACATTCCATTGTAGGCAGTTCTGTACTTATAGATTGAGCTTCGCAAGTAATTCACCGAATACCCCGCCGCCTGACGGCAAGACTAATCATACACATTACTACAAGACTCTCCTCCATCTCACTACTCCATCTTCGCCGCCACTAACGAACCCAGCCCCCTTCCCGTGCTCAGAGGGTTTCGGTCTCCACGATAGAGACCATACTTCGCCTGTCTCAGAGATGGTCGACACTGCCGCGCGGGCGGCGATATCCCATACTTTGATCGTCTTGTCCGCCGACCTGATTGTGATCTTCAACACGGTTGCAGACAGACAAGACTTTGGGAGACTTACCCAGAAAGCGCCAACCGGCCGTCCGGGGAAACATCTGAGCTAAGGACCCAAGATGAGTGACCAGTGAATGTCGCAGCCGCGCCGCCCGCGGCTTTTGTCGGTGCTCGAACATCGTGCAAAATGAGTCTCTTATCATCGGAGCCGCTGAGGAGATACTGAGAGGATGTGAGAGTGAAATGAAACATCAGACCATCAAACTCACACCATTATCCCAGGACCATGACATCGTTCTGACGGCCATAGCATGGGATGTATAAGTAGCACCGCTAGTGTCAACTCCTAGCAGCCCCTGTTGATTTGCTCACGGTCAATGAAGGAAGTCGCACGGTCAGAAAGAGTTTGTGAGTGTGAGAGTAAAATAGTGACTGTGGGAGTGAGATTGCAGGGACTGCAGCGAATGGTGTGGCTTATAAAAATAGATTGAAAAAAAGAGGCAAGTACTATATCAATTTCCCTTCCCTCCCTCCTCCGGACAGGGGGTCTGACTAACAGACCCCCCTGCCCGGGGAGGTGTGGGACTACTCTACCGACTACGACTACACTACGGGGGGAGGGTGAACAAACCTACGGGGGAGTTGGTGGTGGGGAAATGATTGAGGTGTAGCAACATACGGCACGAGATGACTTGGTGATGTGCGTTGAACCATAGTAGGTGACTTGATGATGTGTGTGAGTATGCGAGGGGAGCAGTGAAGGAGTGGCGTGAAGAAGGGACAAGACGGCGGCAGTGGTGGTGGTGGTAGGAAAGAAAGAAAGTGTGTGTTACGGTCACACCCTGTCTCCACCTCTCCTTCGCTTATTTTTCGATCACTTTACGACAGTCGCGAAGGCCGTTCGTTCGGCATGTATTGGATACAGTAATACAAGCAATATGGAGATAATTGAGTGAGGGGATATTCGAAGTGAAAGACCGATTCGAGGGGACAAAACGGGTGATAAGTAACGACAGGTACGGTATGCAAGTGCTATTGTGCGAGTCGAATGGACGTGTAGCATCTAGACAAAATACGCGGTGTATAGGTCCTCCGGTGGCGCCAGGTCGACACTTCGTTTCGAAGGGGGCAAAAAACGGTCAAAAAGGGCCTCTTGTGGGCGCTTCAATCGACGATCTGCGGAGGGCAATCGGGGAGGATACCCTAGAAAAAACGGTGTCGAAATATCAAGTTTTGAAAGCATGGAGCCCGGTGTGGCTGCTGGGAGTGCTGGGGAGTATAATGATGAGGTGGGAGGATAGCCAGTGCGCCCCAAAGCCATAGGAGGAAGGCTAAGTGAAGGAGTGGGTGCGCCCTGGCGGCGCCAGGTCGAAGGCTCGTTTCGACGGGTGTAAAAACGGTCAAAAAAGTGGTGTTTGCAGGTGCTTAGATCAACGGCATGAAGGGGAGAACACCCCCGATAAATCGGAGTCAAAATATTGATCGTCGAAAGCATTGAGCGAGCCGTGGCTCCTGGGGGACTTGGAGAGTATAGTGAAGAGGAGGTAGGAGATCCAGTGTGCCCCCGTGCTGAGAGAAGGAAGGCCAAGTGAAGGGGTGTGTGCCCCCCGGCGGCGCCAGGTCGAAACCTCGTTTCGAAGGGGACAAAAAACAGTTTTTGTGGGCGCTTAAATCGGCGATCTTGGGAGGGCAATCGAGGAGGATACCCCAGACATAATGGGGTCGAAATATCAAAATTGGAAAGATTCGAAGGCGCTGCGGCTTCTGGGAGTGTCGGGGAGTAAACTGATGGGGGAGGGAAGCCAGTGAGTGTCCCCCGGCGGCGCCAGGTCGAAATCTCGTTTTGGAGGTCGCGAAAAAGTGGCATTTACAAGGCAGTTAACCAAACGGTGAGGAGAAGAGGTTGGCGAGAATACCCAGGACAAAACGGAGTCGAAATATCAAATTTGGAAGGTTGCGGCTCCTGCAGGGCTTCTGTGGCAGTGGGAAGTACAATGGCGGGGTGGAAGGGTGGAGGGGGTGCCCCCTGGCGGCGCCAGGTCGACATCTCGATGTTGAGATCGTAAAAATGGTCGAAAAAGTGCTGTTTGCGGGCAACGACAGCGAGAGCGTGAGCGACGAGGGTACGTGCGATAAAACAGAGTCGAAATATCGAGCTTCGAAGTTGTGGGGCTGCTGTGCCTGCTGGGGGTATTGGGAAGCATAGCAAGGAAGTGGGAGGAGGTCTGGTGGGTGCCCCCCGGCGGCGCCAGGTCAAAATCTGATTTTGAAGGGGGCGAAAAACGGCCAAAAAGTGCCTTTTACAGGCGCTTGAATCGACGAGGAGAGAGGCCTCGTATAGCCCGCTACGAGGGACCCAAGAGGTCCCCGATATTAGAGGGAATTGATTGTAGGGTGGAAGTACTAGAGGCTGAGGAATGCATGATGTGGTTTGCGCCGTTGGCCGTCGGTGTTAGCGTCAGCAGCGTAGTGTCGCGCAACGCCGGTGATTTGAAGTAATCAAAGAAGCGCGCGTTGGCCGTGGACACGTAGCTCGGTATGGGGCAAAAAGGACAGAAAAGCACGGATAAAACGGAGTCGTTCCGTAGAGCTGTAGCGAGGCGGTAATGGAGTCAAGCGGCAATGGTCGCGGGAAGCTAGAATAATTAGGTTCAGTTTTTTTTGTCGCTTTCTCGTGTGGTCAACTTACTTCAGAAGAGCTGACGAAATGGCGTCGATATGTCGTGTTTTGAGTGATTCAGAACGGCTGTTGGGCGTTGCCCATGAGCACATGCGGGTGGCAGGAAGGGAGCTGCGCAGGAAGGAGGCCGGGTGCAAAACGGGTGCGAAACATATCCATTTGACGTGTTTCTACAGATTCTACAGGCAGAAATTTGAGATCAGGGTAGACAACACGTTATTTGACATACCTTGGCTGTTTCCCAAAGGCGTGCAATCGTCGAGGCGCGCGTAACGAAGAACTTCGTTCTGGTCGGAATCCAGAGGTCCCAATTGGGAGAATGGCTTGCCCGATACAGCGCCAGCGACGGGGAACAGTGGCCTTGGTGGAAAAGCAACGAGGAAGATCTGGCAAGTCCAGATCTGGAGCAAATGCGAAGGAGGTGAGTGAAGGAGTGAACGATCGTCGGTGTGCGTCATCGGAGTCCAAACTTAGACTAATTAGTCCAAGTCCGCCTTCCCCTGTCTTGAACGCGACACCCCAATCTCTCCCCCTCGTACTCTTCCACTCCAAGCACCCGCTGAATGGACGACATTTGAGGTGGATTGTACATTCTATAACTTCCTGCCCCGCCTTCGGACCGTTTCTCTTCCGTTCCGTCACCCCGACAAACTCCAAACCGGCTGTCCCCCGATTCCCTCTCTCCCGCCGCGTACCAACCTACCACCGTCTCCCGATGTGTCGACCACATGCAGCTAGCAGCTGGTCTATTACTCACTCGCGCTCCGCCCCCTGATTCCGTAATTTCAAACATCCAATCAACAATTGCCAGCCAACACCAAACGCGACCGGCCTCCTGGTTATTTCCACAGAAATACACGAAAGGAACGTTACGACACATCACACCATCAGGGTGCTGTATATTACGGTATTATTTGTGCTCGGAGACAACTTCCTCCGCTACGATTTGCTTCCCCGATCCGTTTGCACGATTCTACTGGTACAACAAAGTGAGTGGTATTCTGCACTATCTACGCTATGTAGCTCTAATCGTACATGGAGGCCCGCCGTATAAGTCATCCCATGCCTGCTAAGTACTCGCCCATTGTCACCCAGTGATCCCCATTTCAGCATCACCGTCAAGACGTTCATCCG
This sequence comes from Pleurotus sapidus, assembly GCA_026743855.1. Lineage (NCBI taxonomy): Eukaryota > Fungi > Basidiomycota > Agaricomycetes > Agaricales > Pleurotaceae > Pleurotus > Pleurotus sapidus. Next base: position 523,207 of record JANBWZ010000025.1, on the reverse strand, counting down.
ATGCCGTCTCCTCGTCGTACTACAATCCCTTGATGTTATTCAAATAACCAGGCCCATGTCGACTAGCGCGGTTGCTAGGCGCTTACTCGCTTCACTACGCGAGATTGACCCTACCCATCAAGCAGTTTTTTTTCGAGCGCGATTGCAGGTTCCTTGGACGCGGAAATAGACGAAGAGGCCGTTTACGCTATGGCCACTCATTTTGCCTATATAACGGGTTGATATTTTGCTAGTAAGACTCCATCCCTCACTTGGGACTTGTCCTCTCCTCTCCTACTCTCCTCTCTCGCTCGATTCTTCGTTATCTTCGAATCGACGCTTTCTCCTATCGGGCCCCTTTCCGACTTGTACTCGTCGACTCGACGTCTGACAGGTAAGGATCATTACCCGCAGCTCAAGTATACAGTAACTAACCTTATTACACTCTAGAATACGCATCCAGCTCGCTCGTTGGACTTCAAATGAATCATTAGCACCAGTAAGTCAATAGTCTACCATATTGTCCCTCCGTCACTAACTTATTGCATGACAGGATCTATACGACTATCCAACGGCGACGGTCATTCCTTTCAATAGAGATGGATTGATAAGGTCAGTGGTACTCGACCTCGTAGATGTTCATAAAATCACTGACTGTCGATTTTACAGCGAGAACAATTCGAGATGAACGTTCTCACGAACCATGGAGCGACACCACCACCGCCGCGTTCGATGCCCTCCCAATCTCCACGACCTCGTGCCACGTATCGCTAAATACGTCCATGCTCTCTTATCAGTCAGAGCGTTGGGTTCTATCTGTTAACCAGTATCTCGGTGAGTTATCACATAGCATGAAAATAAAGACTCGCCGATTTACCGACTTATCCTCGCGCTCAGATAAACCTGGCACACCATTCCTGCCACGAGAATCCACTTCGAAAGATTTGAATCAGCCGTTAATGTTCGATTTTCAGTTAACAACGGGTTCATTGTGAGTTATCTATGATAGAACATCTACGAGAAACCGACCATGATATTTTTCTAGTCCCAACTATTCAGTATTGCGACGGCGTGAGTTATCCTCGTGGAAACACCCCAAACATCCCCTCACGATACCCGCTAGTGAAGCTGATCGTGGCCATGGCTGATAGTGAGTTATCCTATTTACTGCGAAAATGCCACAAAGAACTAACCTCCCACGTACTCGCAAAGTCAACGCAGGGATTTCGACGAAACGGTACGGATATCCAACTCGATGAGGTATCGACTCTCCCGAAAGCGAATTATATGACTTATCTTGCATCTCCACCGGCCCCCCGAACTCGACGCTCTGCTCAAAGTCCGCCAGAGTGCGTTGTTCAATCTTGGATTTCGAGGCAACGAGAGCCGTGAACTGTGAGTTATTACGATTGGAGCCCGTTCATCCATTTGTTTACCCGCGATCGAAGACGTCGACGTAGCGGCACGGTCAACGTGACTTATCCTAGCAAACACGCAACTCAGAATGGTGAGACAAGCGAGCCATCTCCCTTCGTCGCCTCGGCCGCAAAGCCATTGGACGTTGTCCGACATCTGGCATCCCCAAGATATCCCCTCCGTCTTCCTCCGCGTCAAACAAATGCCTCACGCCTGGGGATAAACCTTGTATTGCGAGGCAACGGTAAGTCAATTCGCTAGCATCATGATCAACACAACTAACCTCAATCCGCTTGATCATCCATTAGATTGCGAGGCAAATGTAAGAACGGCGCCGAGCGCTGTGACTTAGCTTCGCGCCGACGAAGCTAACTCGAGACTAATCCAGCACCTCGCTACAGCTCCCACCCACACATTCGAGTTAGATTGTGAGACGAATGTAAGGACGACGGCCGTGATGTCAGACTTATCTTCGCGCCGACAAAGATAACTCAATTACGGCCGTCGCCGTTTATCCATCCACTCCCTCTCTATCTTAGATTTCGAGGCAAAGGTGATTATGGTCGTGACTTACCTCGACATCGACGATACTAACACGACACTTTGATACAGCTCTCGCCCACGCACCTCTATTCCGAGCCATGACTTATCCTCGCGCCGACGATGCTAAATCAAGATTTTATCACGGCCATCCCCCGACTCTGTATCTTACTAGACTGCGAGGCAAATGTAAGTACATTTGCGACTTATCTCGACATCGACTAGACTAACGCGACATTAGTCTTCACGCCGACAACGCCAACTCAAGATTCTCTTACGGCCGTCACCATCTATTCCACACGCACTCTCTGTCCTAGAATCCTAGAATCGCCGTGACTTATCTCTACGGCACCGACACCGACCTAGGGCTTCATTACAGCTCTCGCCGTCGATCCGCGACGCACGCTGTCCCTCTTAGATTGGGAGGCAAATGTAAGGACGGGGTTCCACCGTGGCACCATCGATGCTCACTCGAGGTCTTGTTACAGCTCTCGCATTTTACCCACTGCGGGCCCAGGAAACGGCAAGGACACCCAAGTTCGTGAGCCATGAGTTATTTCGGCACTCGTCCTGTCCGAATTCCACTCGTCGACGCCGACAACCGCCGTGTAAGTTAATCCACATCTATATTTCTTGGTCCCCTTTGTCTAACGTATCCGCGACGCAGAGAGAGTTGGCAACGAGTCGTGTACATGAGTCGAACGACGCCGCTGACTTATTCCACTTCTGTAAGTGCCGCCTCGCTCACATGTGTCGCTGCTAACGTCGTTCTCATTGCGCACAGGTAACGATTGAATGTCAAATATATTAAATTCACGCCATCTACCTACCTACCAACAGCACAGCGTGCCGCAAGCCTACTAACTTACTTACTTACTTACTTAACAATTGACCTCCTACTAACCTGCTAACCTATCCCACAAATCCCGCCCACCTCGCGTCGCAGAGCGCGCGGCCGTCGTCGTGCACTCGAGTGCTGGGTACGCTAAGACGGCGCCGCCGAGCCTTGATACTAAGCTGAACGACCGACGCTTGTGCACCGAACGGCGCGAGCAGTGACTAGATAGAGCCCAGGCGTTGACATCTGCCAGCGCGAGTGCAGAATGGCGCCACGACTGAGTATGAGCGTGAGCGTGAACGTGAGCTGAGATCTGCGCGACCGGGCTGAGAATGCGAGACAGCGAGACGAGCCTTGTCGACGGCCTGAGTGCGCTACGCGCCGCGAGACTTGATGCTGGGTGTGTGAACGACGGACGACGACGATACAGCCTAGGCAGATAAACGGCCAGCTCAGTCGCATACGAAAGGACGCGCAACGATCTCACCTGCCATAGGTAACCCCCGAGCCGACTTGAGGTCAGTCCCTTTTTGTGTCACGTTCGACTCACGCTGACGGCCGTTTCTTTAGGAGCTCGTGGCCGTAGTCCAGGTGGGTTGCTGTCGTATCTGTCGGTGTCTGAGCTCGACCGGGCTGAGAATGCGAGACAGCGAGACAAGCGGCGTCGACGGCCTGACTGTGCTGCGCGCCGTGAGACTTGACGCTGGATGTGCGAACTACCGACGACGATACGGCCAGATCAGTCGCATACGCAACGACGCACAATGATCTCACCCGAGGTCAGTCCCTTTTCGTGTCACGTTCGACTCACGCTGACGGCCGTTTCCTTTAGAAGATCGTGGCCGTAGTCCAGGTGGGTTGCTGTCGTATACGTCGGTGTCCGTTGCACTAACGCCGTCCCTCCTCACCAGATGTCGTGACTGGTTGCCAGTCATTAGCCTCGTTCGCGCGCGCGCGCACCCACCCATACCTGTAAGCACCTGTCAGCTGCCATCTCACCACAACGGTGCATCCCCACCTTTTAGCTCCACTTTTCCATTGCACATCCCGGCGAGTCCATATCCATGCTCGTCGTGAACTCGTACTGATCCTGCCCTCTAGTTATTCCGTCCGCGCGGCGTTCCCCCGCCTCTTCAATCCATTTCCAAGCCCATCGTGCGCTGTGCGCCGTTTGCTGTACGCTGTACGTCCCTTCGTCTGCCGTCTACGTCGCCATCTAATGTCTTGCGTCGCAGTGGTTGCACTACTGCTATCCTGGGCGCATCAAATGGTAAGCACGCATGCCACTTCCAACCGATCAATACCCGCCCACTCACCATCGTCTCCCGCAGCATCCCGCATCCCGGGCCCTGTACTTCGAGTAGTTGCTTGTCGTGCATCGTGCATCGCCTGGCCGATGTTATGGGAGGAGAAGGGCGGCGATGGGATGGAGGGATGTGGGTGTGTGCTCGTGCAGCGCATCGTCCAGTCGCTACGTCGTCTCGTCTCCGTTTCCTCGTTTCCTCGTTCCTTCGCGTGTCCTTTCCCGGTCGTTCGTGTTCCCTCCCTTCGTATCGCTTGCCTTTTGTTCCCCTTCCCGTCATTCCCCCCTTCCCCACCGCTCCTCCTCTCCGTTCGTTACGTGCCATGCATCTCTAATGTCTTGCGTCGCAGTGATCAAATGACTGCTATCCTGGTCACATCGAACGGTAAGCACACATGCCACTTCCAACCGATCAATAGCCGCCGACTCACCATCGTCTCCCGCAGCATCCCGCATCCCGGGCCCCGTAGTTGCTTGTCGTGCATCGCGCATCGCCCGGCCAATGTTATGGGAGGAGAAGAGCGGCGATGGGATGGAGGGATGGGGGTGTGCGCTCGTGCAGCGCATCGTCCAGTCGGTACGTCGTCTCGTCTCGTCTTTGTTTCCTTGTTTCCTCATTCCCTCGCGTGTCGTTTCTCGGTCGTTCGTGTTACGTGCTCACGTTCCCTTCCTCCCTTCGTTTCATTTCCCCTTTCCTTCCCCTTCCCCTCGCCCTCGTCCCTCCCCTCCCCTCCTCCTCTCCGTTCGTTACGTACCATGCATCCTCACCTCCATCACTCCCCTCCCCTGCCTTCGTTCGCTTGCATTCCCGGAGTGTCTGGCATTCCCTTTCGCCGCCTCTCGCTCCCATTTTCGTTTAATCAGTTGGTCGTTACGTTTTGGTCTCACTGTATGCGCTCTGATGCTGACGTATGTGATTCATAGACGACAACGACGACCAGGGGTGATGTAGGGAGGAAGGGTGGAGGGTGCACCGGTGAGTGGTGGGCTCTGTGCAGACGTGGTGCTCGTGACGGTTCGTTGAATCGAGCTGAAATGAGAGTTCTGCGCTGATGATTTTGTTAGGGCCGTTATATTGGATTGTCGGCGAACGGGAGTATGGTGCGTTGAATAGGAAATTTTTCGAGTATGGATACATAGAGGGATGTTGTGGGAATCGGGTTGATGGGCTGGACTATAGGCGGCGGCGGCGAGGCTGAGTTTACGGCGTCCAGACAACTGAGCGCGGCAAGGGAGGGAGGGAGGGCGGACTGGTAGAGGATCGTGGAAGGGAACACGGGGAGCTAAAATGGGTGAGAGGGAGGAAGGAGGTGTTGGGAGAACAGCTACTCACGGTATTTGCACTGGATAGACAGGTGGATGGAAAGGACGGTGGAAGGGTTGAGTCGAGTGGAAGTGGATGTTGACGCGCTGACGTTGAGAGTGAGTTGGGAGGAGTATTTTCTCGTAATCGGGGACGCTGCTCGTGGGATGCTGGTGTGGCCATTGGTGGCCGGCTCGTCTTCATCGCTGGTAAACTGGGTGGGACTCGCGGTTAGACCTCTTGTTGGACCTTTCTCGGTGTCCTCGACATTATCTTGTGACGTCAACGAGGCCATGCAGGTGGTCGACGTGAGGAGGACTCATTACGCGAATGCTGACTGTGTGAAACATATATTGACCGTGGGATAATATCAATGCGTCCCCACATTGAGCGGATGGGACAGTTTCCCGTTCACCACTCAAAGAATTACTACCGCAAGATGGAGAAATCAATGGAAAGCTTCACATTTACGGTCGGGAAGCTAGGTACGTCTTTAATGCACGGATTTCCACTCTTCCTTACAGGCCTTCATAGATGCAGGCATGGCTGTGAGTCCAGCCAGCCAGACAGTAACAATGGCTCACACCTTCTCAGATTCTATTGGGCGAACGGGCGCACCTTATTTAATTCCCGTCTGTTCTGCTACCTCCGCACGCCACGACGGGATCAATTGTCAACATTGCGGTACACCAGAACCACGCTGAGGAGAAACGACGCGACCACCAATTCTGGGATCTGCAGCAAGAGATTATGAATGAGTTCGGGAAAGAATTACCAGAACCACCGCAGTTACAAGTGAGTGAGCCTCAGAATTATCATGAACCTCGAAATCATGGAGATTAGCTCCGAAATGTTACCCAAACATCGGTTACACTGCAATGGCCTCCCATCAAAGTCGCCAAAGCAAAGATTCGGTCCCTCGACATCTATCGAAATGAGCAACGTCTCGCTGCAATTCCCTCGCCTTCAACAAATACATCGACAAAGCTTTCCGGCCTGGACATCAACACCGAATACTCCTTCCGTCTCGTTCTGCGCACCACCGCAGGCACACACTCGTCCAACATACTACGCGTCCGTACACATTCGATGACTGATACCTCCGGGATACGCGTATGCTTCGGCAACGTCCAGGACTCGGTTCTGCTGGAAAACGCGAAGCTGGCGTTGAAGGAGATGAAAGCAGTCTGGAGCGACAAAATCCAGATCGACACCACGCACTTTGTCTGCACCACACCCGCTGCCACTCCGTCCGGTGCTCAGGCTGCCGGGAACGCGACGAATGCGCCAGGCGTCGAATACCAGCGCGCACTGCAGCTGAGTATTCCAGTCGTGCAGCCGCACTGGATAATGGCGTGCCATATCGAGAAGAAGTACGTACTAGCATCGTGTGGGCGGCGAATTGGCACTAACGTGACGGCAGAATGGTTCCTATCGCTTCGTTCTATCTAGGCGCTAACACTGGGGCACCGGCACACTCGCCGCCGTTCACGCGCCCGCAATCGATGTCGCAGGCGTCGCTGACTCGCACCCCAGCCAGCCCACCTCCGAACAGACAAACAACGCCGACGAGTCACCGTGCATCGATGCCGCCCCCTGCTCGCAGCGATAGCTTTGTCAACCAGCCGTCGTCGTCGCGCTTCGAACCGACGCCCGAGGAAGCAGGGGAAGTTGAAGACCTCCAGAGGGCTTCGACGTCGTCTCCCGATGCAGAGGGAGCTGCCAAGGAGGCCAAGCGGAAGAGTAGGGCTGGGACTATGAACAAGGACTTCAAATTCCCATCTCCAGCATCGTCGCCAGTTGTCGATACACATCCCGCCCCTTCACTATCCTCTGCTGTTGGCACTGGGCCTGCGGTGATGACGCCGTCAAGTATTGAAGTTCCTCCTCCTCCTCCTGTCGAGAAGGAGAGGTCCCTGAGTGGATCCGTCGACGAGGGCGATGACGATGTTGGGGAGACAGAGGACATTCCATTGTAGGCAGTTCTGTACTTATAGATTGAGCTTCGCAAGTAATTCACCGAATACCCCGCCGCCTGACGGCAAGACTAATCATACACATTACTACAAGACTCTCCTCCATCTCACTACTCCATCTTCGCCGCCACTAACGAACCCAGCCCCCTTCCCGTGCTCAGAGGGTTTCGGTCTCCACGATAGAGACCATACTTCGCCTGTCTCAGAGATGGTCGACACTGCCGCGCGGGCGGCGATATCCCATACTTTGATCGTCTTGTCCGCCGACCTGATTGTGATCTTCAACACGGTTGCAGACAGACAAGACTTTGGGAGACTTACCCAGAAAGCGCCAACCGGCCGTCCGGGGAAACATCTGAGCTAAGGACCCAAGATGAGTGACCAGTGAATGTCGCAGCCGCGCCGCCCGCGGCTTTTGTCGGTGCTCGAACATCGTGCAAAATGAGTCTCTTATCATCGGAGCCGCTGAGGAGATACTGAGAGGATGTGAGAGTGAAATGAAACATCAGACCATCAAACTCACACCATTATCCCAGGACCATGACATCGTTCTGACGGCCATAGCATGGGATGTATAAGTAGCACCAAGAGATCCTGTCTCGAGGTCGAATAAGAATATTTGCCCCGATTCGCTGGATAGAGCAACCCGAGAGCCGTCGGGAGACTTGATTTTGCTCTCGTTCAGTTGAAAATATTACGGAGCGTGGTCTCGACGTACATGAGAGCAACACATGCCGAACTTCGTTCGACCGCTTGTAAGGGTTGAGAGACGTTCGCCGAAGTTATTGGGCTGCGAGGAATGGATGGTGACGTTGCCCGAGCTGCCAGAAGAAGCGTAGGTCTCCCCCTTTGGGTTCAGCGACACAGACCAAGCTGTATGCCGGCGCACATCGGTCATTTCTCAGATACCTGACAGAATTTGAACTTACAAGGTTCTGCCCCTTCGCCTGAACGGACATAGCTCTCAAACTTGCCGACGATTTCACCATTGGACAGATCCATCATGGCTGTCGTTCCCTCCAGGCTATTGTACAGGGCCCTCTGTCCATCTGGCGACACAGAGAGCGAGATCAGGCCTAGTGTATGGGGTGGTGGTTTATTGACATCTGCAGGATGCGGGGTTCCGTTATCGGACGACCATTGCCGGATTGAGCCATCTGCAGACACAGAAACAACGGTTTCAGTGGCCGTCCACTTCACACCCCATACAGCTTCAGTTTGCGCTGTTGGAAAACAACGCAGAGTCAAATCTCAGGGCTCCGATACGCGACGTGAACGCTAAGCGTACGCTCAGAGCAGGCATGGACTTCGGTTACTGCTAAACTCTGGTCCAAGAAGAGTAAGTTCTCAAAATGACCACCTCAAAGCAGTCTCATACCATTTCAGCGTGCAATTCTTCCAAGGACTCGACGCGTTCAGGCGACGCGTTAGGATCAAGAGAGGGCCGGAGCTTTCCGAGCGGAGCGTCAACTCAGTCAACATAAAGCAACTGAATTGAACTCTAAATTTCCCCACATCAACGAACGCGGACGACGACATCAAATATTTCTGTTGTATTTTTTCTCATTAAATCTCTAAAAGTGAGTGGTATTGTGATATTACAACGTCGTTAGGACGTCAAATAACATATCTCAAGGATGTCTGACGCTGGAGATGACATTCAAGTCGAAGCCGCCGCTGAGGTAGAGGTTGCCGCTGAGGCACCAAAGGGAAAATTGTCCGTTGAGGATGCCCTCAAGGTGCGTGTTGATGAGATTCCATCCTGTCTGATACTAAAAAGTCCCTGCAGCAAGTTCTCAAGAATGCCCTTGTTCACGATGGCCTTGCTCGTGGTCTCCGTGAGGCCGCAAAGGCCCTGGACAAGCGTCAGGCCCATCTTTGCGTCCTTGTCGAAACCTGCACGGAAGCCGAGTACATTAAGCTCATCGAGGCCCTCTGCGCAGAGCACAAGATCAACCTCATCAAGGTCGGCGATGCCAAGCTCCTTGGACAATGGGCTGGTCTCTGCAAGATCGATCGAGAGGGCAACCCCCGCAAAATCGTTGGTTGCAGCTGCGTTGTCGTCAAGGACTACGGGGTTGAAAGCGAGGGCCTCAACGTGTTGTTGGACTACTTCAAGAACCGCTGATGTGAGTTTTCGATCTGTCTAGCTTTTCTAAGATGACATACAGACTCCCTCTACCGAGGCTCGTCCTTTGAGGATAAAAGTCTATCCGGAATCATTATATTTTTGTCTGATTCCTCCTCGTTCCAAACGTGTCGAGATGAATGTGCTGACATGCTTTTTTGGACAGTCCTGTGTACTTTGCTACCTGCGTTACTTTGTCAGTACAAAAATGAAATCTCTTGAAACACTTGAACTTTGCGCCCGGACTTGTGATGCCCGATCATCCGTCCGAATATTTAGAACCTCGTCCCACACGTTCACTTTCGATGGAAGAACTTTTGAGGAGTACAGTCTGACTGTGTGTCTGTTGGACGACACTCCTCATGGCCGCTTCCGGTAGTTCCGCACCTTCTGTTATCATTGTACGTGCCAAAAAGCCCATGCTGAAATCTTATGCTCTGTCTGAAGTTCGTTTCTCTGACGGAGACGTTCGTTGGAGCATGTGATACGTCGCCCATCTGTCACAGAAATCCGCAATTGTGTCTACCGTACCTGCATCGTATTTTTGCGTCGGAAACACCCTCACCTTTCATTCCATCACTTTCTTTCTTCTGCCGACTCATTAGGACGTTTCGATGGACGTCTATTTCAAACATCTCGCCGTCGTGTCGGTCCCGCTGGGACGACCTCACCGATCACCGACCCGTTCATCTCAGGCTTCCTGGGGGGAGGCTCTGATAAGCGACCCGACGAAGATTTCGTTTGCCTACAAATTGAAGTTGGGGTATCTTTGGACCTGCATCGCTAGGAAGGCGGCCCGGCTAACAGAGTCTCTAGGTAACTCTCAGATTTCGTCAGAAGCGAAGGAGATTAATTCATGAGAATCCTGCCTATCTTAGAAGCAGAGGCTCTCTAATGAGTAGAGTAATGGGCGACCGTTAGAGATTATGACTGACTATATTGATCACGTCCTCACGCCCTCGTAAATCCCCAACTTATGATAAACTTTACGTGGAGTTGCGTTGGATCACATGGGTTGCTATCCAGCGAACTCTTTGATCCCATGGCCCAGACAATCAAAACGACTTGATGGAAAGGAAGACGAAGACCGCTGGAACCAACTAGTAACAACTTCTTGAATCCACAGATCTGGGAGGTGAGTGTAACGATGTGTTATTTCTAACCATCTTCCTATCTGATAGGAACTAGGAAGGAAGTCCAGCATGGCGCGCGCGTTCTAATAGGGATCAGCTTGTACGCGCCCACCGGACATGCTCCTTGCTATCCATCATCCGACTGTGCTACCATGGTCCTACCCGCCGTCATTCCGCCAAATCTCGCCCTCGAGTTCTACTTCACACGACTCCCCACCGCTTAAGCATACCGCCCGACAGCATAGTATTCCAGGACCCACGCTGGTCTGTCGCAACAGTCGTTTCGCAGATGAATCTGTTGCACACAGCAACTCGCATGCGCCCCATCATCGTGGACTGTATAGCCCCCTCTACTGCCGTGGGGATGTCGTTTGCAGCTATGTTCGCTACGATTCAAGTCCCACAGGACATCATTCCCAAGAGACTGATGTAGAAGCGGAAACTTGCGGCACCCACACGACCCCGCTGACCTCCGGCTCGACAGCCTGGGTATTGCATCTCGCTTAGTAGATCAGTGGTAATCTATTTTTGCGCTGGGGGGCATGGGTTCCAGTAGACGACTTCCATCCAGTTATAAGTCCTAGCCCCGCGCCACGACGGCGATTATCTTCCCCCCAGAGTATGGCTGATGTAGATGTAGGGAGAACTCTTGGTCTCGTCGAAATTGGCATCTCTGTGTCTCTGTTCCTCTTCGGGGTGTCTACGATTCAACTTCGAACTTATCGTTCACGCTTCCCTGATGATTCATTACGATTAAAGGCTTTTGTGAGTGGTTATATCTTCCGTCCCTGCTTTACGATGGGGTCATATTGTTTAAGGTGTATTTCGTGTGGTGCGAGGAGCCGTCCGACAGAATATTCTCCTTCGGCCTAATTCGCGAGCACTTAGGTTGATGAGCCTGGGGCACATCATTTGCACTCTGCATTACTTCTGGACCACTTCCCTCGCTATTGTTCGGACCCAGGACCCTAAATTGATGCTTGGCAAACCACCTGCAAGCATACCGGCCCTCTTCTTTCTGACTGGATGCATAGCTACAGCGGTTCAGGTATGTACAGTCAAATGCGCCTATCCGCAAGGCTGACATGGATGGCGTGCAGGTTTATTTTGTGGAGCGAGTGCGACGGGTGTCCGAGAAGCTGTTCTTCCCCGTCATCTGTTGGTCCGTTTCCCTCGTCCGCTTCACCCTTGCCGTAGTCATGAGTGCCGTCGTCTCCACAACAACTCTCCATGATTTTGCAGTCCATTGGGAGTGGCTGGTGACTGCAAACTGGGTTATCAGTGCCTTTGTGGACACAATGATCACGGTGCTGCTGTTTTATACTCTCGCAAGGAAGAGACGGGTCGCATTTAAAGGGTCAGTAACGCCGCCTACATACGTACCAGCCCGTATCCAGCCCTGATCGGTATTAATTAGGACTATCAAACTCATTGATCGTCTTATTTTGACAACGATTGGTGGGTGCACAGCGGGTATACTAATGGCTATACGCTGATGCCTTCCGCAGAGACTGGTTTGATGACCAGGTTTGCCCACCAATAATGTAACGCTCTCCTTCAGTTTGTTGACTCGAGTTTCAGTTTGTTGACCCTCACCGCTGGATTATGCGTAAGTTCACCATATCCATGCATTCTTAACGTCCTAGACTAACATCGTTAAACGAAATAGTTTCAATTCATCGATCAAACTTGTGCGTCTCTCATTCGCATTCAGTAATTCGGTCGCCAATATAGGTCTCGTAGTTGCTTGGTTGGGACTGTATCTTTGCGTTGCAAGAGGTAATTCCGATCCAATCCCATCTTGTCAAGGTTGTTCTAATTCCCCTTAGTGTTCACCAACTCCTTGTTGGCTACGTGGGGCTCTGTCCTTCTGTGTATACCTTCAGTATCGCTGACAGGTGCTATCAGACTCAACGCTCGGTTGACTGCGCGTCGACTGGCAGTCAATTTACATTCCGTTGATCTTGCCCACCAGGAAAATGAGCATGTATTGACATCCAATGGTACCAAGGTAGGTTGTTGCCTCCTCCCATTGTCTCTCCAGCTAACCTTCTATAGCAGGCCCACGCAGTGATCCCCATGGAATTGATGGCGATGGGAAGCTCTAGTCAAGCTCAACGACCAACTGGCGTAATTTTCTGACTGTCGACAGACGTGCGCTTGGTCACCCCCTAGTCGTAAAAGGTTGAGCGTGCACGAGACATCTAGGATGTGATTGTATATAGATGGCCTGGAATTGTGGGTGGTAAATTATGTGTATAATTATGACGGCATCTTTCTTATCGGCTAAATCAACCTTAGTGGTTGCACGATAATTTGCCAATCTGCCCCTAGTTACTCCTGCCCCTTTGAGCCCCTTTGTCTCAGCTGGTTCGTTTGGGCGGCAACGTTCTTGTTCTCGTACTAACACAAGTGCTGGCCGGAAGGTTCGAATATCCTTCACCTATTCGAACTCCCCTGCGGTAACTGAGCACCGTTATTGACGTCCTATGTGAGCTGATCAAGGCCGACCGCTGTCTGCATGGCTGTATGTATCCTTGGAGAGACTGATACCCTCTCCCAAGGACAACCACGCTTCTGTCTACCTTTACTAACCTTGGTATTTGATTCAACAAGGTCTCGCACCCTCTCACAACGGCCGTAGCCACGGTCTGGCCAATGGCATTGAATCCTGATGACGGTGTTATCGTAATTGATGTCAACAATCCATCAGTGCAGCCAGGCTCACTGCGCGGCGGAACGATGTGTTTTCAAGTTCTCATTGCTACGAACGGCAGCACTCGAAAGATACTAGAAGCGCTCTTTGTGATGCTCAAAGTTGGCGCATGCGACTGGACAGTGCGGATCTGCTAGCTGCTGGCAGAATCTCCAAGGTCAGGTGGACGAAACGGTCGCCACAATGAAGGTGAGAAAGTACTTGCCCTCAATATGTCAGTGATGAGTAAAAATATTGCTCAAGATTTGATAGCTCGTTTGCCAGTCCTCGGGCGTCGAGACGCTGTGATTCATGTGAAAACTTTACTAGCTGGAGTTTTTGAGTGGGAGATTGTTGTGAACCGGTACTGTGTCTTCGACGGCACCATATATTAGGGCCGCTGCTAGCAATCACTCGACCATTGACTTTCTTCGAGCGATACCTCTCATGTCGAACGTCGCAGTGACGCTCGGAATTATTGAAATCGGGGTTTCCGTTTCTGTTTTCCTCTTCGGCCTGTCAACCATCCAAGTCTACTCTTATCACTCGCGATTCCCAAACGACCCCATCCAACTCAAAGCATTTGTGTGTATCGCATCCTTTCATTTTGTGCAATTGACCTACTTCTGAACTGTATAGGTGTACCTCGTGTGGTATGCAAGGCATCTGTCAGCGGGGCATCCACTGACTTGATATACCTCATGCAGGCTATTGGAACTAGGTCATGTCATTTGCACTCTAGACTACTTCTGGGTGGTTTCTATCGTTCAATATGGTCATCCGGAGATGATCCTCGGTAAAGCGCCGCCAAGCATGCCGGCACTCTTCATATTGACGGGTTGTGTGGCTACTTCCGTTCAAGTAAGTCACTTATATAGCAAATCTACCCATGATGCTCGCCAGCCAACGTGTACGTTGCAGATGTTTTTCGCAGATAGAGTGCGACGCGTTTCTGGAAAGTTCTTTTGGGTCCTGGCCTGCTGGGGACTTTCGATCCTCCGGTTCGCTCTTTCTGTCACCATCTGTGTGGTGTTAACTCGAGTCAGCCTTGCGGATTTTGCTGCCGATTGGAAGTGGTTGGTTACTTCCAGCTGGGTCAGTGGAGCAGCTGTGGACACTCTAATCACCGTGCTCCTGTTTTATGACCTCTTCAAGAAACGGAAGTCGGCATTTCAAAAGTAGGATCGCATTTCTCGATGATTCTATGATGGTTACTAGAAAGGAGTCTACTACCAGAACGGCCAAATTGATTGACCGCCTCATCTTGACTACAATCGGTATGTCAGGTTCTCCCAAAGGCATGGTCTGAACTGATAATTCAACTGGAAACCTTCATCAGAGACTGGGCTTTTAACAAGGTGTGGACAACATTGTTGTTTGTAGGGGGTCGTAAGCTGATTCCTCATTATAGCGTGCTTACGCTCATATCTGGATTGAGTGTGAGCACATCTGCTATCTCCTGGTAACTGTTCCCTCATCCAGGCAGGTTCGCAGTTCGAGGTTGTTAGTGGAACCTGTACGTTGACTACCTTGGGCCATGATGAATGAACTGATACCTTGTTCTACGCAGTTGCTTGGTTCGCCCTGTATCTCTGCATCGCACGAGGTACGCTAGATGGTATTCTGTTTCCATCGCTATGCTAACTCGAACCCCAGTTTTCTCTAATTCATTGCTCGCTACGTACGATTCCGCCGCTCTTATCAGTTAGATCTCTGTCCCTATCTGACTATCTCTGTCAGTCTCAATGCTCGTATAACCATTCGCCAAATGTCGATATCCAATGTGCATTCCGTCGACTTCGTGTCTCGCAACATTGAAGATGGACCAAGCGATGGATCGAAGGTGGAATAATTGGTTCTTTGTCGCGTTCATCTTTGCTGAATGCTATAAAAAAGACGCGAAGACTGCAACCTATCGAATTGGAGTCCATTGCTGGGAGGGCGAGTCAAGCCAAGGAACCGGCTACTATGCGCTGGACGTAAAGACATGAAGCTACGTCAGATTTTACAGGTCGGCTACAACTTCACCTAGACTTCGTATCTTGGTTATCTAGTGGCCTTTGGTTAGAGTACATTCGGTATACGGGATACAGTATTTGTACATCTTCATGTTACGGGGCCTGTAGTGCACATAGCGGAGTTACAATGTACCTATAGTCACATCAGAGCGGAGTTATACAATGTATTGATGGCATCAGTCCGCGCGGAATACCAGCGGATATTTCCCAATATAGTATATCTACATGTAGCAAGTAACAACCATCCGCGCGGAGCAACCTGGACATCGGGAGGCCCGAGGGTGGGACCGACGGAGGCACCGACAGTATCACCGACAATGGAGTAAATGTCTTCAGAGGACTGGAAGAGATTTATGTCTGTTTGATGATCTTTACGGATGTAGATTAGAGTAATGACCGGAAGTGTGAAAGCATCGGGCAACCGATTGTTGCCGAGACTCTGCGAACGTTGCGGATGTTGCGAGTTTGAGGGGTTAAGACGGGCAGAACATTGTTGAAGATTGTGAGAGGCGTAGGAAGCCACGGACTTTGTAGCTCATTAGCACATCGGTCTCTGTCGGTAGGCCGATGGTGCGCCGGTACGACCGACAATGTTAGGGATTTGGTAAATGAACTTGGTTGGGAATTTTCGAGTACACAATGTAGAAGAATATATAATGAGATGTTGGAAATGTTCAGGTAAATAGTCACGGAATGACGCCGGCAGCCGAGGTCGAGCGACCATAGGCCGACGGTCCGACGGTCGCAGTCGATAGGCGATCAGCAGAGTGGGTGAATAGCCATATCTATTTCAGCAGTGGAGAGTGTAAACAAGGATGTATTGAAGGCTTACAATTAGTAATTTGAAGTCACTGAATGAAGCCGGCACCCGATGAAGGGCGAGGGCGGGCGACATTGGCCGACAGTGGCTATCTATAGGTGATCAGCAGGGTGACAGAAGTTTATCTCATCATTGACTGTACGATGCTCCTTTGCATGCCGTCGGTCGCCGATGCACAAGATTGGGTAGAATAGATGCTCAATGACGCACGACGCGACATGGCGCGATTGGCAGCCAAAGGGTGGCATAAGCAGTGCCCCCGATGGCGGTACTATGGGCTAAGCCGACGTCCGAGCGAAGACCGACCGACGATGAGGCCTGATAGTACTGGCGGGGACTTTCAGTCACTTATCAAAAGAACAGTTGCAAGTCATGTTTATTACAACAATATGTTTCACTTGATTGAGTGTCCAGGGCACGCCACAACGCATGTACGAGACTACATCCCACTATGGATCGGCTTCGCCGTCATATATAAGTAAGCACACGCGGATGTCTCACTGACTATGCGGTCCCTTGTCAATGAGCAACAGAAATTGCACCATCCCTGCAGATAATGTCCATGCTTAGCTTGGACCACGACGCTGCCTGTTCGGCTCGCCGAGGCACAGAGAGGTCGAGTCGTCTTGCTACTTCATGAAGGGCTTCCTCGGGGTTCCTCAGTCGGCAACATTATGAGCCGTCCGCCGTCATCCGTGCCTGCCACCCTCGCTCGCTCCTGCGCGGTCGGAAAGACGTATGGTCGCCATTTGAGTGGGCGATCACAGATGATGCCGAAGTCGTCTGCCGACGGAGACGTGCAAATTTCGGGGTCCATCCAAGTGATGGTGAACCCACTGTCGTCGGCGTCGCTACTTTGGCCCCCGTTGGCCGCCATTGCTTCGCTCGGGCGCGCACTCAGCGCCATCCAGTCCGCCGGTTGGTCAATCACACCCGTGTCACCTTCCCTTTGCGAAGAATGCAGCGCCACCAACGCTGCTGCCGCCACCATCTCACGCTCACCGACGCTTGGCGGGCCCATCGATTTTGAGGCGCTCGCGAACTCGTCGGTGGTGTCGTTTGCGTCTTCTTCGATTTCCGCAACGATTGATGGCTCACCGGCGGCTGTTATCGAGCTAGTGCACGCGCCCGCATTGCCGAAGAATGCGACCATCGCCTGATTACCTTGTTTAAAACACTCTAATTGAGCGTGTTCATGCTCACCTGTCGCTGCGCTATTGACGGCTTCCTCCCCCATCTTTCCCGCCATGCCGTCTCCAGCTTGCGCCACCATGAGTTGCGAAGATGCGCGTCTAGCGCCGTCTGACTGTAGCTAGGCACGAAGTACCTCAGGAATTTGCGTTGTTCGTTGGTTATCTGCGTCGTGCTGGACATTGCGAAGTTGCGATGGTGAATGCGTCGTCTGGCCGAAACCCTAGACCTTCACACGTGCTGCGCCGCTCCACGCTCGGAACGAGCGCAGCGGGCGGGGTCGCGTGCCGAACCTACCGTGACTCACACATTGTACTCACACACGTAGTTCCAATAGAATAGTCAATGAATTGTGATCATAAAACGAAATGTATGTGAAGGGAAACAAAAATAGGTCATAAGTCGTCACCGAACGCAGTCTCGGCGATGTGCTCGAAATCAAGACTGCGATAGCGAGCTATGGCAAGAATTTCGTGAGTGGAAAATGTTACTAGACGGAGACAACGTACGTTGGAAGGTGGGAGTGTCGGAGGATCGAATGAACGCGCGGGCATCGGTGGGGACATCGGCACTATCGTCGGAGTCATCAGAATAATATAAGTCCAGGTCTTCATCCGGAAGCGTGGCCCGACCGAGTTCTGGAGATGGAACACCGCTTGTCATGCTGAATTCCAGGCTTGGGACACTGTCGCGCATCTCCGACATTGAAAATCGGTGTGCGTCTCGCTGCTCTGACGGCATTCTGATGCGAGGAAGTTCGCTGGTGTCGTTAAAATCGTCGGAGTATCCACCAAGAGAGACGTCATCATCATCTTCATCTTCAGTCACCTGGAGCGATGCCTGGGTGTGTGAAGCGGCGGGAGGCGATGGAGATCCGCGAGGAGAGCCTCCAACGGAGATTGTCGTGGCGTCATGTTCAGTATTCAGTTGTGTCCTCCTGGACGATGAGGAGACATCACCGAAGCTAATGTCCTCATCATCCGATGAATTCGGATGGCGATCGCTCTCATTGTCGGTGCCCGAACTCCCCAACCCATCATCACTGTCACTGCCGCCCAGTGATACCTCATCATCTTCGTCGCTGGCATCGCTCAGCGGCCTGGCAGTATCGTCGATGTCGGGCGACCGACCATTGTCATCGTCTTCACCGAGATTGACCGAGTCACCGTCCCCACCACCCAGGGATACGGAGTCACTGTCGCTTACCGCTCGCAGCTCCCCATCGTCTGTACCACCAAGGGATATATCGCTGGTGTCTCCGCCAAGCGTGACATTTGATTCGGCTGTAGCGGGCGGAGCCGATGTCTGACGAGTTTGCTCAGAAGTGGAACTGATCTCGATAACCTCGTCCATGGCGGGTGGAATCGCCTCATGGCGAGTGCGAGGGGGTGAGGGGAATAGCTCACTATTCACATAGCTAACCGAGGAGACAGGAGTACCTCGTGGAAAAGGGGGAGGGAAGGAGGGCGGTGGTGCCTAAATCATTGTGAGCAAAGTATCGGGGTGCGAGCACACATGCGCACCAGTGCCGAAAGTACGGGCGTCTTGAAGACAGACGCGAGGCGCGCATGCGGACGATTAGCTGCATTGATTTTTCCATCGTCGCGCCGGTTTCTCGGTGACCCAGGTTGATTGTCGAAGGCCGACGGAAAGCCGGCAAGTTTGCTTTTGGTTCCATCTGTCAATCCAGACTTCCAAGTTCCAACGGGGAGGGATTTCAAGTATTCGTCATGATACACTTCGTCTACAGGGTCGGAGGATGGCTCGAACTCGGCCATTGCCTCGGCGAGCGAAAGGCTCGGACCACCGCGCCAAAATGCATTTGTTTGGTTAGGGATGTGACGAAGGGATTCGCGGGCTGACCTATTGACGAGCTCGACCAGATCATGAACCTTTTCGCGGTATGTCTGCCTGATCTTCGATGTCGCCTTGTGTCGCCCCTCGTGCTCGGGGTGCGGGGTGTTGTCATCCAAAATGCGCTGAATCTCAGCATCGACAGGGGGCATGATCGCGAGGTCATCAGCGTCCACGGGGTCACTGATTTCCTTGAACGCAACGGCATCGTACAGATCAAAGTACGCTGCTGCCTCCTGCGCATCATCGGCAATTAACGCGGCCCGATCGTTTAGGCCGGTCTTGACAATTTGGAGCGCCTCACGCATCATCAGCGTCGCTTCAGCGCAAGTATCACATCCTGGTGACGCAACAGGTATTTCTGGGAAACGGCTCCGGTGGAACAACAGGGCACTGAGAGGACGGTGACGGCCATCACCATCAACATGCCGCGCGATGTTTTGTTCATCATTCACGCGATCAATGTCTCGCCCCCAGGATTCCAAACATTGTACAATTGTCCGCGCCGACAGCAGACTTGTGGACGGTGATTGCCGGTCCCTGTCGGCCTCCTCGCGACAGGCCGACGTTGTCCACCAAGCAAAGGCGTAAGTGTTGGGACTGAACCTTTGCCGGGCACGTTCAATGCGTGCGGTGTTTAGCGCCTTTCCAATGGCCGTGGATGAGGCAAACGTGGCTGGCGACAACAGGTCGCCATCGAGTCCTTCGGCAAGCGCCCGAACCATGGGTCCAGGGATGGCGGTGTGACCGATCGCGATAGCAGCACCGATCGTACTGATGACGTATTGCTACAATGTGGAATCGTTATCAGTATCCAGCGTTAGGACAGCATTGAAGGTACTATACGTATTCTTGACGGAGAAGCGCGATGGGGACCGTGTCAGGAGTCTGCCTCAAGGCGAGCAGGATAACGCCGAATCGATGATCGGCATAATCGACAATGAGTTGAGGTGGGATCACACGACCCCAAGCTGCATCCTGGGGACTCAGGGGACCGACATTCAGGTTGTTGTAAGTGAGCAGAGGGATCGCGCCAATCGACATTGTGGTTGTGGGTAAAGAGGTCCAACTTTGTTTATCGGAAGATATGAACATGACATGTGATGGGAAATCTATCAGGTGACCATGCGCGGCAAGTCATAATGGTATCTCCTGAACTCTGTTTCGGCCACTCGGGCCTGCCGAAGGGACTGCGACGCCTTGCGAAGTGCATAGGCATGTGGACCAGGAGGTAAACTGGTCGCTCGAGAAGTCCATAATTCGGAGGTGTACTTAAAAGATCGGACAGTCCATTCCATTTCATACTTTACGAGTACCGATTCCTCGCGCCATCGGTGAGCGAGGGCACGCGACTTGATGTACAGCACGCGATTACCTGATGGAGTCGTTGAATTAGTGTTTCATATGGCCCCTGGACGTACTCGTGGGTGTGACGCACTTTCGTGGAGGGCGGCCGGAGCCGACTGGTCATCCCGGCCAACATGCCAAATCCAGGACAAATGTAGTGTCGTGGAGCCAGGCACGTTTGGGTTCACCACTGTGGTATTGCTTGTGATGTCCTCTCGCGCGAGTACTTTAAACCTGGCCAAAACAGGTTCATCGGCCCCAAGCGAAATCATCGCCTCCCGACATCGGCCATAGGCATACGTGAGATCATTCCGTTTCGTGTTCAGTACTGCAATCCGATCTCTTGAGCGTGTTTTGATAATCTGTCGGCCAGCGCCCCGCACTGTGTGGCTGTACTGCATGGACTTCTCCGCGATGACCTCGCGTAGCGCCTTCAGCAATGACTCGGCTTGACGCTGTCTGAGGGCGAGCTCGTGCGACTTCAGTTCCGGAGAACAGACTGTAACCGTGGACGGTAACGGAATCAACACATTCTCGGGGAGCATCTGCTCTGCGGTACCCATCGGTCGGTGCGGGTTTGGACGGTCCTCTGACGGGGCACAATCGCGGGGGGCGGTCTCTGCCGAGTCAAGATTCATCCCCTCGTCATCAACATCAAAGTCCTCATCGAGCAGACTGTGAAATTGTGCCGTTGCGAACAATTGGTCTGCTGGAAGAGGCTCATTGCCAGTGAATACGTCGGCCTCGGCGACACTCGTCCGCGTGTCTGGAAGCTCAATGCCAAAGGCTCTGCTATGGACCGCAACATCAGCGATGCGCCTCGTAATCTGCTCCCTCAGATTGGCGATCTGTCTGGTCTCGTCGGCTTTGGGCGCTTTGGGCGCTCGCTTGGCCCGACATCCCACGGTCCACCTGTGGCCATGAGTCAGGAGGACGAAAATCCTTAGCATGCTTGTA
Organism: Pleurotus sapidus; assembly: GCA_026743855.1. Classification (NCBI taxonomy): domain Eukaryota; kingdom Fungi; phylum Basidiomycota; class Agaricomycetes; order Agaricales; family Pleurotaceae; genus Pleurotus; species Pleurotus sapidus. Next base: position 501,709 of record JANBWZ010000025.1, on the reverse strand, counting down.
CACTGACTGCAATTCCTGAACACTCATCGCCTCGCGTATCCACTGGTACTCGGCGTCGAGCGGCTCATCATCGGCAGCGACCGCCATGTGGTCCTCGTAACTTGCATTCATCCCGTAAATATCCATGGCTGTCCGATCTGTGCCACGCATGCCTTCTGCAACCAGGACTTGACTGGTCCATTCATCGATGTTCGTCGGGCCGACACGATCTGCAATTGCGAGGCGAGTTTCCTCTGCTTCCACCGCTCGCTTCTCGGCTAGCGAGTATCGCTTGCATAATGCCCTGACTGAGTTGACGAGAAGTCAGTCCAGCAAATCAACATGCTGTGTAGCTACCCCACCAATTGTCAATGCTTTCTTGTGGTTTGAATCGCAAATGTGGTCGTCCATCATTTCGGCCCGGTGGGCGAGCGTCGCCGTCCTCATTGCCGGTGTTACTGCGTTTAGGTTGGCCCAGAGAGATTCCAGAATCTCACCGATGACGACACCTGATTCGGGGATGAACATGGACGAGAAGCGGAACAGACAATCTTCCTTGTGTCCGTGGACGTGAAACTGGCCTATGCCGAAATCCACGTCGAGGCCGATCGGCAGTAAGTGCCCGATCCTTTTGTGGAAATGGACGCTGTATTGACATGCAATGTCATAGAAAAACAGGAGGCCCTGCTCTGGGTCAACGTTTGAGTACTTGAGTGCCTGAAGTAGTACCCAATCAACGTTCTTCTGCTGTTCCCCTCGGTGCAGGTCGGCGACACTTCCTGGAGCGAAGCAGCCGTGCCGAGGGCAGGCGATGGCGACAATGCCGTTAATGTCACACGTCTTGGAGAACAACAACGTATTTTCAATGGCACGAAAGCTGTTCTCGCAGGGCGCTTTCTTTGCGGTAATTTAGTCGGTGAGATCGCGCTTATGCCGACACGCACCGTCTTGATATTTCCTGCATGCTGTAGGAATTCCGCATACTCCTCCCGGCGAGGTAGCATGCTGGAGCCAGGTGATAGCCATATGTCCTTGTCCCCACTGGACTGACGGATATGATCGGCCTTGAAATTGCCGTCGGCCATGAGCGTTCGACGATAGACCCACCTATAACGCAATAATGGAGGACATTCGCGTTGTAAGACATGTATTGCTTACCTGTTTTTATCGTCCTTCCAGTTGTCAGGCAGATTTACCCCAGGTTGTGGGCAACTCGGGCAAAACACGGACAGCTCAGCCGTCCGGACATCCTGCATATTTTCCCCACTTGCTTGCCGTGGTTCTAAACGACCTCCCCATTTGAGTTTCTTCAACCATCTCCAGCATCGTGACAATCGGCGCAATTCCGCGTATCTGTCGGCGACCGTATGTGGGGCGAGCGGCTCCGTTTTTCGCCTCAATAACTGGTAGTACTGATAGGCTGATGTCTTGCACTCCAGATTTGCAAGCCTAAAATCGTCTAAAACATCGAGGGTGAAGAAGGTTTTGAAGACAAGGAAGCTCGCTGGCATGAGTCGTTGGCCGATCGCTCCGGCGATTCGTTGCTGTGGCCCCCCACATCCACACTGTATGTAGGGCAACGAATGGAGCCCATTTGTATGGACAATGAGTACGTGTGCATTACCATCCTCGTCGATAGTAGGAGGTGTCGGGTGATCAATCGGTCCCGCCGGAAGACCGACAGCCTCATCGGTGGCGTCGTCGGCACCGTCGAGCTCCTCGTACCCTCCATGTGCCCTCCTGGCCTCCTCCTCCTCCAGTGCTGCGACAATTTCATCCATATTGAAAAGATTACCATCATCATCCATGTCGCCCCTCGTAGTGTCGTCCCCCGATCGGGCTCCGTCGTTTCCACCACCGTCGTCCTGTGTCTGAGGTGAGGCTCCTTCCTCATCATCAATTCTATCTGACATGTCCTGACAACGTATCTGCTCTTCCTCCTTCCGTTGTAGCCATTCGCATCGCCGCTCGGCCACGTCGTGATCGACGATCACGCACACCCCAACCTCCCACAAGCTCGCTGGACGAAAGTATTGACCCGTCCATCTCTGTATGCGATGAAACGGCATCTCCTGGTGCCTCTCTCGCATGCATCGGCGGCAGAACATAGTTCCTAGGTGACATTCCTTACACCGCCAACTTGCCTTCCTGCCATCACACTCACAACGCCTACCAGGAATCGTCTCATGATCCATTAAAGCAGTCATCACGACACCGGCATGTTTGATGAATTCCTCCAGATAATCTCTTTGGCTCTATTCGATCCACGTCAGTACCTGCCTCCGAAGCCAGACAGTGCCAATTCACCTTGGACTTCGTTACCACAGGCTCCTCCGTTTCCTCATGTGTTCCGTGTGGATCGTGGAATTCCATTGGGGTGATGCCCTCAGGGATATCGGTCGGTGCGTATGTGGCGAACCTAATTCCACTGTCTTTTGGGGGAGCTGGCTCGTAAGCTGTATATTCACGTTCGCTATCCTCCATAGTAGGATCAGTTTGAAAGCGAGTCGTCGCCCAAACAACCTCAGCGAGCTGTGGATCATCAATATCAAGCAATCGTCTGCGCTTTCTTGAGGCCATGGCGGAAGTTGGAGAGTTGCACGTAGAGTCTACACGGGGGTAATAAGCGACAGCTGCAATGCATGAGGCATACCTGGCGGTCAGCATGTGGTCTCAGGAGTGTGCCTCATGGCGAACAACTGTATAAAGCACACTGGTGTGAATATTTAGGTACCCACATGCTCCCCTGCTTTCACACTGGTAATGTCCAAGCCAACAGCGAGATACGACGCTGGGGAGAGAGCAGTGCTGAATATGTGGAGGGAAGCATATATCACTGCAAAAACAACGGCAGAGCGCAAGCAAGTATTTGTCGAGGCTGCAGCAAAACTATTCAATTACTGGGTCAACAAAATGAAGACGGCTGAAGAGAAGGCTAAGGGATTTAGTAACGAAGAGAAACAGCGAAGAGAGAAGGTGAGCGGCATGGTGCAACATGTAGAATTGCGGCGTGAACTGATCGTTCCATGTGTAGGACCTTCTCGCATGGATACGCAACAACTGGCGTAGCAAGAGCCGCCGCAGAAAGGTCGCCGACGGTGCCGACCGGCTGCAACGGGTCGGCTATCGGACAGCGTTACCAAGGATGGAGCGCTACAAGGAGCTCATTACACAGCGCGCAAATCAATACCTGGAGATTGCAGTGCGTGAGGAGTTGGATAGGGAGAAGGCGGCATACGTCGACAGCCGAACGGGGCCCGACGCACATGGAATCATGGCTCAAGATGGTAGTGCCGGCAGTGGCGAGGACAATGAGCCAAATTGGGACGAAGTGGAGGAGCAAATTCGTGCTGCGGCCGCGAAGAAGAACACGCTCGGCTACCGAAGCCGGGCGATGAGTGCGATTTACCGCGGCATGGAGCCTCTGGAGCGAGACGAGGTAAAGGCCGAAATATCACGAATCCTGGCTGAGAGGGAAAGTGAGCCAGCGCGGCGACAGTAAGCAGCTTCGCCCCCGGGTCGGCTACTGATCGGCAATGTGTCTCACTAGATATGCCACGTTCGGGGGTCTGCAGGCGCTGGATGAAAGCTGTCGCTCGTTGTTCCGCAAGTATGGAATGCTGACCTACAGCGTTGGCATTTTTCTGGATACCGAAGGAAAGCCGAAGTTTGCATAGTACGTACTTCAAGGTCACAAAGCATGTGTCGTCTAACATCGGTGCAGTACGGACGCCGGATATCTGATATACAAATCAGATCTTGTGAAGGACAAACAGCTCGAGGCACGATTTCGAAGTCACTTCACTGAGCAGGTACTGGCCCTCAACAAGAAGAGATTCTCCGCAACGACGGCGGACATGACCGCGGCAGACGATGATGTGCCGGTTGACGCATTAGGAAGTCAGATACAACTGGTTAAGAACAGCGACGGAACGCCGATTCTACCACCGCGCATAGTCGACAACATACCCGTCAACTCAAAGGTGGTCAAAATGACGCTGCGGCTATACCTGAATGCCCACTACTGTAAGTGCTTCCGTTGGTCGACATACGTACAGGGACTTAGACCAGTTCGCCAGTCCTCGCTTCAGGTCGGCGTGACCAACAGGTGCCGTGGAAGACGCTAAAAATCCACTACGAGGAGGCCGTCGGAGCCGATTACAGACCAACCAGCCCGACATTCGAGTTCGGCCAACCCCATAACATGGCCGTGGCACTGGTGAATGAGTGGTATGACCTACTGCTTGATCGTCAGGACACAGGACGGCCATTCAGATTTACAGCGTACTACGACACTCGGGGAAAGCAGATGTTGCCAGCGAGGTATCACGCGGGACAGCCGACTCGCAGCCGACCCACTGCCACACCCGCGCCGATACGATGGAAAGTCAAGGTTGTCAATACCATTGATTCAGCCGAGTCCAGGACAGTCGTCAACAGCAGTCCCGCCGAACCATTAGCAGACGATCGCTCACAGCGCGCTCCGAGCGTCGCTAGCGATACCCTGCCGACTATAGCACCTCCTAGACCCCGCTTATCACGTAAAGCCGCCCAAAGAGTTGTTGAAAGCGACCCCGAAGACCTACAAGGATCGCCCTTTCCAGCCACGGCATCGCCTGAAACCGACAATGACCGAGGGGCCGAGTCGGGCCAGGGAATGTTCACATTACCATCTGATCACGCGGATGACACACCAATAGTGGTTGCTAAGAAGGGTAAAAAAAAATTGAAGTCGAAGAAACTGAAGCGTGGCCAGCGGCCGGCTCCGATGCAGACAGCACCGACGACCCAAGTCACCCATCAGACCCGACCACGGCCACGACCTATCAAAAGAACTCCAATCATGGTACTACAGAATGAAGTTGCCGAAGAGGCAGCCCCGCCGGCCCCCGACGATGCACACGTCGGCCCCGATCTCATGGCAATCACTGATGATGTACATCCACACACCACTGTTCAGCTCACTCCCACAATGCCTGCAATGATTTCCCCACATACATTGCCTAATGGCATGCTTGGCTCACCAATCGCGGCGACGTCGTCTATGCATCGGATACCCGATCATATAGGCGACCCACGCGATGTACCCTTGACCACCCCGAACGGACTGGGAAATGCAGCTAAGAAGAGACTTACCGAGGAAGATAGATTGGCACAGGACGCAGAAAGATTCGGCGCAGCCGATGGCAGCAAACGAAAGTCCCGCAAGACGCGTCGCGCACTCAACATGTAACTGCCGCCTATCTTGTACTTGATTGAGCATCAATAAATTAAATTCTATGTTATCAATAAAGAAGAAAGAATATACAAGTACAACGAAATATATATGTATAATTACTACTTCTTCGCACGCTTCGTCTTCGTCACGTCGTCGCTCACCGCCTTGCGCTTACTCGTCTGTTTCGCTTCTGGTTCGGCACTCCGCGACTTGGATCGCGTGGACCGGCGGAGGGTTGCTTCGGGCGGACGTGAGCGTGATCTTGTCATACGAGGCGGAGGCACCTCCAGCTTGGCCAGTACGGCGCTCAGCTTTTCCACAATGGTGGGGGGCTTGGGTGTCGCCTCTTGGAGCGTAACGATCGGGGGCGCCGGCGCGGGAGACGAGGCAATGTCCATGTTAGACGAGGCAATCTCCATTTGCACATCGTCATCCGGCGGGGGTGTTCGCGAGCGGTATGGGACTAATTCATGACTTGCAGAACCGCGCATTGGAGAGGGTGTTGGTGGGAGTTGGATGTCACGGGCGACGGAAGGCGAATGGGTTGGCGACGGGGAGCGTGGTGGAGGAGACGATGGTGATGGTGGTGCCTGCGAGGGGGACATGGACGGAATGGCCGGAAGTTGTCGCCGAGGGGGTGTCGCTGGGAACACTGGCGGGGGCATTAGCGACGTCGCTGCTGGCGGAGGCGGGGGAGCTACTGGCGGAGGGGTGGTCGGCGGAGGCGGGGCAGCTTCTCTTGGCGCCTGCTCTGTTGCATTGGGCACTGTCATTCGTGACTGCCCTCGCGCCCATTCGCGTACCCGCTGCGCTGTCTCGGCTCCTGGCGCAGTGGACCGACGTCCTGGTTCGCTTCGTTGTTCAACGACTGACCCTTCCGCGTCCACCATCCCGTTTCGAGCGAGCATCTTGATGGCTAACTGCATCCCTCTTTCAAGGCCTCGCAACTGCGCGCTGCTCCCCTCCAACCGTGCCGTCATCTCGTCCAGCCGTCGGCCCATGTCGTCCATCCGTCGGTTCGTCTGCTCCACGAAGGTCTGCCATCCCTGGGGCACTGGCGGTTCTTCGTCCATCTGCCTGCGTAGTTTCGAGACGATGCTGTTGGGATCGTCCAACCCACGCAGTCGATCACATCGTACCTTCATTTGTCAGCACCGACGGCACGACCCCACTGGATTGCGTGCCAGTCGGTCACATGGTACTGCAGCCGCCACACATCTTCGACACGGTGGGTCAAAGTGGCCGTTGGTCGGCCCAAGCGACGGCCTCCGAGTGGTTGCACGGACTGGGCTGCGCTCATGCTCCATCTTGGGCATCACCAATGTACCCTTCCTCGGCTGAGCACGGCGACGCGGGTTTCTCCTTTTCCCCGCATCGCTCACGTAGTCGTCGTCGCTCGCCTCCGATACCTCCGATTCACCTTCGTCATCGCTCCTTTGCTCAGGTTTCATCTATTGTTCTGTCAGTCAGTAGTCGCTCGAGCCGTGGAGCTTGCTGCGCCTACCTTGCTCGGTCCGGCCATAGGTTGCCCGGACGGCACCTGCTCATCTGCCTTCGCCCTCACAGCCCGCTTCTCCGTTGCTCTCAGTGGCCCGGTGCCAATCTCCACCGCCCTTCCCTTCCCCTTTTCCATCCGTCTCCTCGTCGCCTCCGCGCCGACGTTGTTCTCATGCATCATCTGCTCAAACTCCTCCTTCTTCACGACCTTCATCTCCTGCTCGTCCACCGTCGGCGACCGCTCCTCATCCGTGTCTGACCCGATTGTGGCCTTCGACTTCACGACCACGGTCCGTTTCTTCGCCGCACTCCGCTTGTGTACGGTGATCTCTGGCAGCGCGCTGGTCGGCTCCTCATCGACATCCATTGCCTTGCCCTTGCCCTTGTCCGCACGCCATCGGATCACATCGGTCTCCACGTTATTCGCTCTCAGAACGTGCTCGACCTCCTCCTGCTTGACCAGCTTGATGGCCGCCTCGTCGGCAGGAGGCGACCTCGCTCGCCGATGCTTCTCTCCCTTCCGTCTTCCCAAATCCATTGCTGCCGCACCGTCCACTTCCATCGCGTCGTCGTGCACCGGCCTTTGCTTCTGTGCCTTCCCTTCGATACCGCGCGTCCCGTTGTTCCCTTCCTTCCTCATCGGCCCTTCCCGCATCCTCCCCCCGCTTCTCTCCTTAACCAGCCTTTGCTGCGCCTTCTGCGCAGTGTCGGCGACCAATCGGGCAAGAGACGTTTGAGGGTTTTCAAAAAAATCCTTGATGACGTCATCGGGCTTCCTCAGCAGCGCCTTGAGCGTCCGTGCAATGAGCCATTTCGCGTCGATCTCCTTTTTGAACTTCTCGTTTGACGCGGCTTTAGCAAACGAGTACTGCCGGCCGGCACTTAGTACGTATCACACACGAGGCACTGCGGACGACTCACCATCGCCGCTCGGTTCTCCATGAACCACGCCAGCCCGGTGCCGGCAGCGACGTGCTCGAGAAGCTCCTGTTGGAGCCAGGTGAAGGTCCGTGTCACGGCCTCCTGAGAAGATGCGTCGTACGAGAAGGATGACATGGCGCTGAAGGACTGGGAGGGAGATGTCGGCTGGGCGTCCTGGTGGTGCGAAGGAAAGTTGTTGATTGTGATAAGTGAGCGCTGCACACGTCACATCAACACACTCACGGTCCCGTGACATTGTTGATCCCAATCAGTATCTGTTATCGCCTCCTCATCGACAACCAACACTGACCGATATGCATTCATCTCAAGTCGCTGCCCGAGCAAGATCCAAATCGACCCTCTTCATCAGAGATGACGAGTCACCGCAGACATTGGCAGTCCCGGTGACACTCCAAGAACTGATTCACTATGAACTACGAAGGGAGGAGATCAGGAGGTCGTTTGGCGAGGTGAAGAACGACACCGAGGTAACTTGTGCAATACATAACACCCGCGAGCATTTCGCTGACATTCACGAAGCTACCGCCTAATGTAGATTCCACGACCCTCATCGGCGAAGGGAACATCAGGACGCCGGCGGACCCGGTGTGTACTGCGATGTCCGAGTCTCCGACCGGTATGCTGACCTCCCAAAGTCACTGACAAAAGAGCAAGTTGCGAACATCCACGCATCCATCCTGGCAGCGCAAGAACGCTGGGGGGTGTCCTACAAAGACGCTGCGCACCGATTATTCATGGCGAAGATGGCAGCGGTCCAGGCCGGAGTCCAGGAGGTGGGGCGCTTGAGTGAGATGGCAGAGCGCATCCAGGGCCGCTTGCGAAACTTCGAGAAGCGTACTCAGTCGCAGAAATAATGATTACATTCATGGTATAATACACGCGTCGGCAGGCGATGACATCCGCTCGCTGAAGCGATTATAGACCGACATGTAAGAAAACAGATAGACGAGCTCACACTGCAATGAAATCTATTGCTCAACACGATAGCAAGTCTTTTCGTACACCGACGATGGCCGATGGAGCGAGCGCGCCCCCAATCGCAACAGCCGTTGGACTTGAACAAGCAATCTCACGGGTAGGGGAACATTACGTATTGGTATCTTTGCCTGGTTCGTCATGCAGGCGACAAAGAACCAACTCAGTTCGACAAGTTTCCACTTGTTGCGTCAGACATGAGTCACTCACATTCATCGCACCGAGCCGAAGTCCAACAGACGATGCCGTCGTGTTCAAAAAGTGGAGAATTCAATGCCATATCGCACCAAGCCGGAGTCGAACAGACGACGCCGTCGTCTGAAAAAGTTGAGAATTTTATGCCATTAAGCAATGCAGCTTGACGGTCCGTCCGCCAACCCTTGTGAACGGATGGACATGAGCCGCATCTCAAGCCACATTGGTAGGTATCGGGGGCGACACGGGGGCCGACTATTTGAAGATTCCTCGGTACTAGTGTATGTACCAAAGTGTGGTGCTTTCATCTGCATAGCGGACACAACGAAGTAAACTGCTGAACGGTGGGTCCGTCACCGATGTACAGCGACGGTGTGCCGGTCGTGTAGAAGAATACATACAAAATATTCAAAAGGCCGGGTTTGTCAGTCGTCGGCAAAATGGTGTAATAGTTATATGTCTAGCTGCACAAAGATTGCCCGTCGGTGGCCGACAGGCAGGCGATGTTGAGCTGAAGCCCCCCACAGCCGTAAGAATGAAGATGAGCAGTAGTTAGTAAATATTTTGGTCAAAGGTGTCTAAATGGAACTATGAATAAGAATTGTCGGAGGGCCGATTGCTGGCCGACGGTGACCGACGGGGCAAGCTCGGAGGCCGATGTCGTCTTGAGACACGCACATTCATGAAGACACAAGGCAAATATGTTTCTTCAACGATCTATGGTAGTACGTACCTAGATACTGACAAAGTCGTTTCCAGACCGCCACCGACCGCCAGCCGACGGCAAGGTTGCGTACCTCCAAGATCATTCAGACGCATCGGTCCATTGATGTACAGATCAAAATATATTGTCTAAGATTGTTCCTTACATGCACACACAACATACTACACTACAAGAAACCATCGGTTCCCGTTGTGGCCGATCAACAGCAGACGCCTGTAGCGCGGGCATGGCAGGAAGTGCGTCTGTGGCTTGCAACTGTCAGTGTGGTTCACCATTGGCTGAGCATCGCACTCACCATCAAGCGCTAGCGCAGAAATGGAATTCGAGGGCGACGACGCTTCCACACGCGTCTGCATGCGCTCGTCATGCAATGCCAATGCGTGGGGGATGCTGCGTGGCTGTTGAGCATCTGGGAACGTCGGCCAGACCGCGGTGTCGCGATCGCGCCTGGTTTCAGGCGCAATCCGCGCTGGAATTGGGATCGTCAACGATGGCACGCAATCGCGCGCAAACGACGATGAAGGCGCGATGCGGGGGTGTCCTGAGATGGTTGCGTCCATCGGCCAGCCCGAACGGCCGGGAACACGCACGTTTTCGCGCCCAAACGGCGCTGGAATCGCCTTCGTGAGTGCTGAGGCGTCTGACAGCAATGGCGTGCAGTCCTGGCCCAAGTCCGACTGCTGTGTGATGCTAGGGGCCGCTGGCACGCCTGACAACGTCGCCCCACGCCCGCTCGCGCGATCGCGCATCGTTTCGCCTGCAATCGCCGCGGCAATTCGCGTTGGTGGTCCCGCGGCGCACGACGACGTTTGACTGCGATCCATGGCGATCGGCATTGCGCGCGCGATGCTGCCGCGTCCCTGGCCGTCGGGGAGGGCCGTCGCATTGGCGATCGCGCGATTGGGCGTGCTGTGGGGAATACGCGGCGCTCTGGTTGCTGTGGGGCCTGCTAAACGTTCCGTGAACGTTAGGGTGCGAACGCGCCCGCGCGCTGGCGCTCCAGCGGCCGTTCCGCGCGCGCGTCCATTGGGGGCCGTCGGCCTCCGCGCCTGAGGCCGGTTATTCTCATTTTCACCTAGCCAATACAGATTTACAGTCAGCCTACATCCCCAGCTCCATCTCTAGCTTGGCACTCACCTTTACACATATTCTCCATCTCTACATCTGTCCCTGCCTTTCTACACCTTCCTTGCTGTTGTCCCATGGCTTCTGATGGCTGGTGTGACTTGGTGCTGTGGTGTTGTGGAGGAGGCTGGCAAAGGTGAGTTTCTTCTCGCGCCGCCTCTCACCTGCCGAATATGGGCGATCGGCGCGCGCGTCGCGTGCCGACGTCCAATTATTCCCTCAACCATTCCTCCATGCTGTCTCTGACGGCTCCCTCATATCTCATCCACCTCCCGCTCACTCACAATCCCATTCCCCCTCCATTTCCCAATCGGGCTATATCCGCTGCACTCCGCGCGGAAGGTATGTATTCACACATTGTATTACTCCGCTGACTCGTGTCTATAGGTACATTGTAACTACGCTACCTGTGTAGTGAAACGAAAGGTTCCGTCCTTAATTTCCTGGACGGTTTGGGCGCCTCGCTAAGTTGCAGGGTTATTAACGTACCCGAGTGCCGGTGGCTTCTAAATGAAGTCATTTAATTAATTAGATAACCTTTGATTTTGATTAACTTAACTGATTGTTATTGCGAGCCTAGCTCGCAATTTTGGCTCTAAAAGTGTTGATATGCCTGTACAAATACGAACAAGCAGTAAACGCGAGGCCTTGGGCTGCTCGCCCGTCTCTTTTTCCTGCTTTTTCGGATGCTTCCCTGTCTTTCCTTTCGTATTCTCTGTTCATTCGGGTGGTAGAAGCCTCAAGCCTTTGATTTGTGCAAAAAAATTGGGATTGATAGAGGGAGTTTGGTCTGGTGGACACGTTTTGCTGTGTGTGCAAGTACTTTAATTGGTCGCATTACTGTATGCTCTATGTCCCCTCCTATCATGCCCTGTAGTACGGCCTCGTACGCCGAGTTATTGGGATTCAATCCGCGACTGTATGTACTTGCTGCGTTCGTTGTCCGAAGCGGGAACTTTGAGGCTAGCCGCTGCCATCGCACCAAGAAGAGAAAATGTTTTAAAAATCTTCATAAACACTCTAATTGTTTTGTGAATATATAAGGTTGTACACCGAACGTTTGGCCTAACACTTCAAAGCGAGCCACCGCCGGCGCGTCCCGCGGATCCATATTATAGGCCCCGTTCTTGCCACACAACTGTGTTGGCCCACAAACACAAGTCCCTTAGAAAGGAACTTCATGTATACGGCGCTGGCACATGTAGGGGGCTAGAGTTTCTCGCCTGTCTCTTTCAGAGTTTCGTAGATGGCCCCAACGATAGCTGTACATATTTTGCCCTTCATAAATTGTCCTACATACGCCGGATGGGGCTTATACCCTGCTGCCATTGAAAGTACTTGCTCGGCCCCGGCTGGCCTGGTGATCTTCGGGGGCGGAGGCCTAACACATTGTCAATAATTTCGCACCGCCCCAAGTTAGTTGACCCACCAAGAACGTTAGTCGAGCACTTGCACTTTGACTACCACTGGCCGCGGTGTTTGCGAAGTGAATCGAATGTAGTGGGTTGCTTTTTCGAATGGTATTGCGTGACTGCCGGAAGCTTGTTCTGCCGTTGAGCCTGTTCCAAGATCAACAGGAGAATGTATGACATCTTGTAGCGCAGTGAGAGCGACTCACGTTCCGAAAAAAGAATTTGTAAACACTAGAGAGTATCCTCACGAGTGAGCATTAATTCGTAACAATGGAGGAGATTTACCTCTTGCTTTGCATGCAAAAATAGCGACCCAGACGACTAATATCATCTCAGTAGACATTTGACATTCAGGATATCGTCTTACGATTGTCCGTCATGAATATAAGCTTCGGGACGTAGACGACCATTAATGCATACATTTTTGTTGGTAAAATCACTTACGAAAATTGCAAGGGACGCACTAACCACACTAGAATAGGTGTTTTAGTCGAGAGCATCGTTAAGCATGGTAGCGCTTACCTGCTAACTAAACCCGTCCCTAGTGAAATCAGGGGTAAGCCCCTGCCAGGAGATAGGAGATGGGCGACTTACGAAGAGTATCTACAATCAACTTGTCGAGGATCTTCAATGTTCTGCCGTGAGGTTGATATTAGCGAGCCTAATAAATGTAGAATGTAAGATTGTACCTCTCAGAGACACGCATATCAGCATGGATCTTCTTTCTGCAATACAGATTACGGGACAGTGCACCTGCGATAAGAATGTCGTTCGCGGCCCCGACGAAGGCACTGGCAATCACTATCCATGTCCTTCGGGCAAGAAATTCGTTCTCTGTATCCAGCAAGCCCACTATAGCCGTACCAAGGACTCCCACCAACCGCATGAACGAGAGGAAGATGCAGAAAGCTACAACAACACTGTTCCCAGTCAACTTCTGAACACGATGTATAAAGAAACCCTGTAATACCCAAGAAGGTATGAGTCCTACCAGTGTCTAGAGCTAAGTTAACTCACCGAGACTAGTACAGCAAGAAATCCATCTAGGCAAGCAGCCACGGCCAGGCCAGGCGGTGCCGTCAGCTCTATGAAATCAATACCGTGGCCAAATTGGAGGATAGATAGTGTATAGAAGTAGTGGAGGATGGCAACCATATGTCCAAGTTCCACGGCCCTATAGAAGTACGCTCTCTACACAATACTCGGTTAAGTTTACTAGAAACCTACCAGACACCCAAGACCTAGTAGCGTACAATGAATATCGCCATCAGCTAGTAGAATTAAGATCACTAACTAGTGTTTTTAGTCGGGGTCGGTCCATAGGGAATCTCAAATAGTAAGTGTAGGCCTCAATGATCGCTCGCAGTCAGTATAAGGCGGCGTTGTGTAGATGGCCATTTGACCCACCTGCAACGTTGAGATTCCAAACAGAAATGTAGACACCGTGGCGCCAATTTCCATTATTGCCACAGCAGAAAGTTGATTAGAATTATCCATTATGGTATCGCGAGGGAGAATTCACGAAGAGTGGAAGTGAAACAGGCTGGGAGAATACTGTTTGATTCGCTTTATACTTCTCCTCGCACCCTAAATCAATGATCGTCAGGAGGATGACATGAAGTACCAGTCAATATCAAACAGCAGTATAAGACGGCCTACTTCGCACATCATGTCTTTGTGCCTTGGTTGGCTGGTGAGCTGCATATGCTCTGCACGTAATCAAGGAGTCTTAAGGCGAGGAAACTAGAACAAACCGTCAAATAGCTACATCTAGCTACCCGCTAATTATCTGAGGTTCAAGTCGAAGAGAGCCCATTCACCACGGACAAACGCAAGCGATCGTACCTACATAGAAGGTGACGGGTTTACTTGATACATCAGTGCCACCGACTTGCTGGCGAAGACCAGCCTTCAGATCATTCTATTGCAACCCGCGATGCACTTCGTTATTTGTTTATAGAAGGTGGGATCTTGCGGGAGAATACCTGTTTGTCCGATCAGCTCTCTCCAAACGGTGGCGGTCGCACCTATATACTGACATCAGTCCATGACTGGACCTTAATGCCTCCACCGCTAGAAGAAGCCATTGTACTGGGAGAATAGTGGAGGCAGATCCATTGAGCGGGGACGTGGATTTGCCCTTCGACTATCAGTACCAGAATCTGCAATCAACTGTACTGGTAAACTCACCCGTCGTGTCTCCAATGTATCTCGAAGCCCCCTACCAGCCAGTGCAACTTCATTGAGCTCCAAGAGGTCGAACAAGCATCACATGTGGGGATTCAGAGCAGTGCAAGGACCCGCTTTGCTAGTGTCACTGCACCGCCATGATCGTTCCAGACAAGTATATAATTATCGACGCTGATGGAGATTGGCTGCAACCGTCGAGCACATGGTTAAACACATCCATCGGAAGCCACAGCTCTAAGAATATAATAATCGGCTTCCTGTATCAGATGCGCATGCCATCGCAGGCTCAAAAATATATTCCCACTACGCACACTGTTCCATGAACCATGGGAACCCGAAACGGGTACATGGTCCCCGATGTATAAATAGTCGTGTTGCCACCTTCTTGGTCTCACACCGGCGTAATCGCGTATGGAGATGCAACAACGGTATCAGCGCACCCTATGCATGCCCATGCGAATGTTCGTAATAGCCTGAGTATCCATAGAGAAGAAAGCACTTCCTCGGTAAGAACCACTACCACCCATATGATCACCCCGCAAGCTGAGGGTGTGGAGTTAGTCATACGCCAGGCGGTGTATTCTATCCAGCATGCTCACCATGCGTCCGAGGGGTATAAGTAGTTCAGGCGATGAGCATAGAAACCATACTCGCACCACAGCGTACTATTCCTGTCGATATGTGGTCGAAGGCTCTACTTTTCTTGTCCCTTGCGGCCGCGGTGCTTGGGGAGGAAATTAAGCGTGCGGTACCCCAGACGATTCAGCTGACTTCTCGGATGGCTCCGAAGAGACGAGCTTTGAAACCAAGACAGCTACCATCCACTACTATCCCCCTTGCAGATTTCTTCTTGGGTACAGATCTACAGTGGGTCACCTTGTCCTTCGAAGCGAACTTCACCAACAGATTATAACGTAGATGGTTTGGGAATATCTCCGGTATGCCCGCGCGAAACGCTACCAATGATTTCAACTCATGCAGCGCACACGAATTATAGTTGGTACCCCACCACAGCCTGTATCCGTGAGTTATCCAATATGTCCCCACGGCTGGACGCTGACCGAGAGGTACCGGCAGGTTGTCTTCGACACAGGAAGTGTCACACTTGAATTCACCAGCACACTATGTGGAGCGGCGTGCAGCAATCAGATCAAATTCGATCCGACAAAGAGCAGAACCTTCGTCGACGGCGGCAGGACGAGCTCGATTACATTCTCGACCGGAGTTGGTGTTGACCCAGTCGTCGGAGCAAACTACCGGCTAACGCTGAGAAGTGGCCGAGACGTTGTTTCCGTTGGGGGGCTCTCTGCAGGCACGGTGGATTTGTCCCTTGTCACCGACCAGACTCCGAAATTCGCCATCGATCCGTTCAGCGGCATCCTGGGTGCGTGGTAGTCTTAATATTCGATGGTTGGAGCATTGACAACGGCATCAGGAATGGGAGCCACAGCAGTAAATGTTTTCGGCGGCCTCGTTAACCAAGGACTCCCGTGTAAGACATGGTTCATCGTGCGCAACGTTCGATTGTTGACCGTCGTTACAGCTTTGTTCAGCATGTTCCTTACGCCTAATGCGGTCGGAGAAGCAGAACTCACCTTTGGGGGGATAGACAGTACGAAGTTCCAAGGTGAGTCGAAGGTTCTAGCATTCGACATCGAAGATCCAACTCACGAGTGCCATCAGGCCCTCTAACCTTCGCATCTCTCCCGAGCACTTCTGGACGTACATGGGAACTCCCCTCTCCACAGATATCAGTCAACGGCAGAACCACCACAACGTTGAGACAACGCCGAACTGTCATTTTCGACAGCGGTACCAGCAATATCCTTTTCTCCACCGCAACAACAGAGGCCAGTCAACCGTGTTTGAATGATGAATCATCACACTTACGATGCGCACTGACAGGCCATTTACGCCCTCATCTCCCCGGACATCAAACCCAACCCTGCTGAGCCCGGAGCATACGGCATCGCCTGCAATCGCATCAGCACCTTACCCGCCGTCATTGATATTGGCTTCACGGCGCAGAATGGTCAACCCTTCAACCTGACCATTCCCAGCACCGAATTGAACGTCGGTCCATTCGCCAGCGATCCGACATTGTGCCAGACCTTGATCAACGCCTTTGAGTAAGTATGCGAGCGGTATGCATGGACTAAAGCTTACTTTATGTTTACAGCGGTCTTGATTTGGTCGGTGGATCGGTTTTGAAACATTACTACAGTGTCTGGGACATTGGAAACAGGCGAATGGGCTTTGCACCGAACGGTCCGCCTTCTTTTTATATATCCTGACCTGCGCGGATTGACGTGAAATCATAGGTCTGTAGATTGAATGAAACGAAATACATAATTATTAGTCTTGGTAAACAAAGTATTCGGTTCCGTAGAGCGCAGTGCACGCAGTGACACTACCTGTAAGCAAGAGACCAAGGGGGTGCCTCGGTGCTGTCACTGTTTTGCGAGCGTTCAGCATCAGATACGCGATACACCAGGCTGAGGGCCGTCAGTACGCATATGGCACAGGTGAGATCTCAAACGCACCTGTCGAGATACCGCACCCATTCCGTGTGTCCCCTGTGGACAAGACATAACCAGCTCCGCCATATATCGCCGAGAAGCCTGCTCGAAACAAGAAATTTGGGATATTGGCCTGGGGTCGAAAAAGGCCTGGCGGTAGCAATGCACTGACGCCAACTGTAATATGCTTCAATGAACGTTCACCAATCCGATACAACCTAAATGACTCACAGAGCGAGCTCAAGAGGTACATGGGTGTCCTGTCACGATGTTTGAGTGGTATTTGGTGGGGAGAAGCAGGAAATCACTGAACTTGGAGTGAGCATAAGGACGAAAGCGAGTAAATATTCCCCCATCTTGCTCTTGCGTACCAGCAAGCTTGCTCGAGCCGCCAGAAGGCTCATTCGGGCTAGACATTGAACGGTCCGAGTCTCGAAAATTTGGAATCAGACACAATACATCTCAGAATCCCACGATCAGTATTAGGCTATCTCACGGTCACTTTTCACGAATACGTTACTTCTCCGGCCTCAGATACGTCGCTGTTTTACAACACACTGATTTCTTCAGCAGTACCGCTACGAAAATAAGGAAATGTACATTTCACGCTCATCCTCAAATACGTTAACCAAGCTCAATCTTCCTGTGCATCTTGCCGTCAAATCGAGCCCGTTTCGCTAATGTTATCAACTTAGGGTCAGTTCCTGGAAGTACGAGAGAGAGAGCGCGCAGCTCACATTTAGCTTTCATAGCCTCGCCGCGCTTCCGCCCATCCACGTCGTAAGTGCCAGCCCATCGTCTCCCCCCCTGATTTAAAGCCATTTGCGCTGTTCAATGGATATCAGACCCAAGAGTGCGACTAACACACAGGAGGAATCGTACAATTTCGGCCTCCATTCGCGAACCCATTGTACTGGTTGCCGACGACATTATTGAACGTGCCTCCGCCAGTGTTATTCACGGTCATGTTGGCGAAAGGCCCACAATGCATCATGATAGGTGACGAGCCTCCAGGGCGACGTTGATTTTGCTCGATGCGCTCGACTGTGGCCCGGACACTGACTATCGACACTAGCTGTGATCATAGTATAAATGATGCGTTCAAGAAACGGAGGGTATGATATTCACCTCGAAGTTTTTTCGGGCTTGCTCCAACTCCTGCTGAAACTCCGTGATGTATTCCAGATCCTTGTTGGAGCAGAACACCCTGCGCAGCCAACCACGCCCTGCATGGTCGCAAACAAGCTTGTGGATGGACGAGACGACCCTAATCCACATTGGTTCGATAAAAGATTGAACTCGGGATAAGAAGAAAACGGCACGAACCTCGACAAGTCATCGACACTCTGCTCGAATGAATCCGATATCTGCTTCCCGGACTCGACAATTTGCCGCTCGAGTTCATTCCATACAGTCTTGATAATGTCCCCAGCAGTGTAAGCCAGATTCCTGAAACCCGCTTTGTTCTGCTTTATCTCCTGAAAGCATCTGCATTAACATCGCATCGAAATGTAGCGAAACATCGAGATCACCATGACTTTGTCCCAAATATCCACGACTAATTGCGCGGCAAAAGCGATTGGCGGGAATGGGCACCCCTGTGATACTTGCGATATCGTCTTCAGAGCTGCATAGATGATGTCCGGCACGATTGACTCGTTGTTAACTTTCGATTGTACGCGATAAACTCTTCTCGCCTCGGATACACCACGTGGGCTTGAATGGAACATGGGGAAGGGTGTCGTAGCAGACTGAGGAGCCCGTATCCAAACGTACTTATACCTTCAAGCTTGACATCTCTGTTCACTAGTAGCCCGGAACGCATCTCATCGAGTTTAGGTTCCTGGTCGTGGTTTAATGATCTTTGTGCCCTCTTTCACGTTGTTGTACTTCAAAGGTCGGATGGGTGTTTGAATCGCGGTCGTAGCATGAATGGGGGAGGGATTTCAAAAAGGACAGTGGTACGCCACGTATTATTCAAGAAGGGGAACGAAAGCTAAATGAAGGTAAACATTGTTCGTGCCCTTGTCCTTGTCCGTTGAACATAATTGAACGCCGAACAAAATGGCACAGCCTCGCCTTGTTCCTTGTGCTGTTTGTAGTTGACAGGTTTCGGCATCGTTTACGGTCTGGAAAGTTGAAATGGAGCCTGTTCTCCAAGCGAGGTCCCTACACCTACTGTTTGAGCTTAACCTCGCATGTTCATAGGTCAAAGTTACAAATTTTTATGATCCTAAACTTGAGTGCTCTAGTTCTTATGATCTATGAACTCAATTATGCGATGAGGGATGTAATTATTAATGTGTTGTATAGAAGCGAGAATAAATACATGATCACTATACTAGAGTGCGCAAAGAGTGATAGTTAGATAAGGCGTCCAGTACCTCCAGGACAGGAAGCCGTAAGCCAGAGCGCTGGGCTATCACGGATGCGCTGGAAAGTCTAATGTGAGCACACTCCCTGAAGCGCTGGACCTCAAAGCCTAGAGATACCCACGGAGTCTTTCCCTGACCCTTCCCTGAAGCTCCCCCACTTTGCTGAGGAGCCCATTTAGCTCCTTCGTCATGTTCTTCAATTGGCCTAGCGAGATGTAGCAGTCCGCTTCGTCCATGATGTTTGCGTCTAGCTGTGCTTTGATCCTCTCAATTTGGACCTTGATCGTTTCTGCGATGCCGGTCAGCAAGTGTCAGACTCGATGTCGGTGGGGCGAGGTATGTTGAGTATACTCACCTTCACCGCCATTGAAGGTGGTATTTGTATTGCCGCGACCGCCTGCGGTGCCCCCTACTTGAGATGCAGCGTAGTAGTCACCGTGGAAGTGCTGTCCGACCCCGAGGCTTTCATGCACTGCAGGCGAGCGAGGAGGAGGAGGAGGAGGGGGGAGAGGCAACGCTCGACTGGACATCGTATTATTTATGTTGGGGAGGGTGAATCGACGCGGCGTAAGAATTTGAGATTATACGATTATTATGGATTGGGAGCAGTTTGCAATAGTGAGTGCTCAGCACTCAGATAGTGGGTGTTGCTTTATATACAGAGTCGATGAGCGCCTTTCGGCAGAATACAAAGGACAAGGGGGTCGTTAGAACAAGGCTTCGGTTGATAAAATAAGTAGATGCTGTAGAGCGTCCCGAGATGTCAAGTCCATCTGGTCATGGGGTGTATGGTAGCTGGGGAATTGGCTCTGAAGCCTGGCGGAACGAGCATGTTTGGAATGCCACACAAGGAATCTCTCGCCGTTCGCAGTCAATCGCAATCGAGGAACTGGAACGTTGCCACTTGGAAGCAACATTTGGTATTCGTCTCACATAATTCTACCGTCACTCGGTACACACGAGTATTAGAACACTGTCACGACCCTCCATCTCGTTGTCGAACTTCTCGGATATTCTGTATCGGTACCCCGAACGGCAGTGCCTGAGAGATTGGTTGACAATCGATATCTATGACATTCCGTATCCCAAGTCGTAACGCGAGCAAGCTTTGGCACGTCTCACTTGAAGCGTGAATACAGTCGCTGTTCCGCTAGCCCCTCGTCTCAATGCACGTATAGGATATGCGGGGGGATCCTGTATCAGTGAGAACGGAAGAACCCCATGAGATTTGTGGCGACAACTTCCTGGCGGCGTCTCGTGGCGGCGACAGGCAGCAGCTCCTCAGAGGGCAACGACAACGCCAACGGTGAAACCGGTGGTACAGGAGCCTCCGCCCATGTACTTTGCGACGATACAAATATACTGCAAGAACATTCCTTCACGCGACCAACCCTAGGGCATGTCTGAGCCCCAAGGTGGACTTCTTGCCGTGCATAGTTCGTCTATACCTCCGATTCTCAGTCATATGATCAGATAAATATAGCCAACCGGAACGGTTCACAGCATCATCTCACCCTACGCGGTGACTCACTTGTACTTTACACTTTCGTGTTATTAAAAAGGCGCTCGTTATCAATCCTGTGTATAAAACGGGTTGCGACTCTCAATAGCCCAACTCCCTATCGCCCCCCAATACTGTAACTGCAAACGTACTTGTGACGCCGCGAACCGCATAACCACTGGTTTTTACGCCGCACTATCCCTCGACGAATACAATGTCTGCTAGGACATTACCTCTTCCCTCTCCTCGTACCCCCGTAGTGCATGAGGGCCTTGGCCAGCACGTCCACGGCGATTTCTTCGCCGCCTCCCAAATGGGGGGCACCGCGGGCGGTCATGGGAACACAAATACCACTTTCAACGCCGGAGGAGAAGGTGCGCCCATTCAACGACGATGCATCATGTACTCATTGATATCATATTCCCGCCCCCTCATTCTGAATCTCATAGAGACGATCAAAGTCCAGCTTGAGAGGATGAAAGCGAAGCTAGACGCCAACATCATGGACGATGCAGACTACTACATCTCGCTCGGACAGCTGACAAAGATGACGAAGGAATTGCATGGCCTCCTGAGCCAAGTAGGCGACCTGCAAGGGAAGATCCGGGAGAAACTGGGTAAGTAGCTCTTAGGCTTCGCGGGCCAGCGTTTCGAAGTGTACTAATATTCTACACACTTTCCTGCAGATTTGTGACAGCTCGGCGCACCGGGCTCTAGTTCTTCATGTATGTTCAGGTAGCGAAAGGATTGGCTCTTTGTACAAGGTACATATAATAAAAAGATTAGCCGTGATCGTACATCACAAGTGTATAAGAGTCGTGAAGCGGTATACTAATGCGCTCTTAGAGTGGCTACTATTTAACTTTCCTTGCAGGTCCTTGTAGGTCCATATTTTTGTATTTGTTGATTTCCAACGTTCTCTGGCGCGCAAAAAGGACTTCCCCCCATGGAACACCAGAGGTGCTTCCAGCTCCAGCGGCGTAGACGACTCGCAAGAGCTCACGAGAAAGATGAGGAGGTGCCCATGAGAGAGCGCAAGACGACTCGAAAGGCGAGAAGACGGGGGCGACAGATCCAGATGCTTGAATCAAATCCGCGACTTCCGACGACTTCTACAAGTAGCTTCGCTCATGCGACATCGAGCGCGACACTGAACGTTAAACGTTAAACGCTGGGGACTTCTTTCCCTTCTTCCAGCCCGTCGCTAAATATACTGACATAGATTGGCACTACATCCCTGCATGCACCCGTCCCGTATCTATGATTCCAGAGTACTCCGTATATCAGTGCAGTAAAAAGGCAGCCGAAGAGTGGAGGACGGATATGTGGTCACCGCGCAAATGTCAGCGCCGGCGGTGTCGGTAGCTGAGAAATCGCTGTGCTCATCGGTTGCATTTCGATAGCCAGAGAGAAGGGGAGTTGGCGTTGTGGTTGTCCGTGAGCGCGTCCGCGTGAGCAAGCGAAGCGTCAACTTTGGCTTGAAAAGCCTTGACGTGACGTCTTGGGGGATGTATCCGGCTCGATCGAACGTCAAAGGGCATGATGATAGGGCTCCGGGAAGGTGCTCGCATGAGCGAAAGCTGCGGTGCGAAGTGAGGAGCTTGAGTACGTCAGTATGTGCCAGTGGAATCGACTAGCAGCGCAAGGTCCCAGTGAATACAAGCCAAGCTTGATGGAGCGCTGTGTCGTAGGGTTTGGCACCAAATGGCAATTTTCGTTGGTAAAAGGAGGGTGCAATGAGAAAGACGGGAAATCCGGACGCTGAGGCAAGTGAGACTCGGAGAGAGACTCAGAGGGAGCAGCAGAATAGACACATTTGCCGCGCGCGTAACGACACGAATTGCCACCTCGATTGACAACAACGATGCAAACGGATGTCTGTCGACGCAATGCACATTCCCTTCATATTCGGTCCTGGAAAGGAAGTGTTATACGAGAAAGACTTGAGTTGGAGCGTTGAAATGTGGAAAACGCTGAACGGTTGAACGTTGAGTTTGAACTTTGAATGAAGTTTTGGGAGATGGGTTGGGTCGATCACAGGCCATGGCAGAGGAGTTCGCGAGAGACGTGAATCTATC
Source organism: Pleurotus sapidus (assembly GCA_026743855.1). NCBI lineage: Eukaryota > Fungi > Basidiomycota > Agaricomycetes > Agaricales > Pleurotaceae > Pleurotus > Pleurotus sapidus. Next base: position 478,979 of record JANBWZ010000025.1, on the reverse strand, counting down.
AGTCCATGCGAGGGGGCCCATCACGCTAGAGCAAATAGTCAATCATGTGCTCCCCAGCAAGTGAAAGTGTAGCAACAGGACGTCGTGATATTTGTCGTTCTCGTACTATAAGCACTTTTGAGGAGAAACTCGGGAAAGGGGCCTGTGAGGGAGAGCCCGTAAGGACGGACTAGTCAGGACCGTAAACGCGCCACATTCGCGTAACGGGAGGATCAGTACCTTTCCAGCATCCCATCTTTGGGAGAGAACGAGAGGCAGAGCAAAAAGGACGAACCTATCTATGCCATTCCTCCGTCCTCACATCTCTCTCCCGGGTCGTCACCACTAATGAATATACGAAGATTGTCCTTGATCGCGGCTAGTGGAAAATGTCAACTGGTGAATCCATGACCTTCTTGAAAACGGCGTCTGGTAACTCCTCTTTAACTCTGTGTCACCATGAACGTACAATTCACTCAAACCAACTTGAAGTAGGATGATTCACGAAGATGCCGAAGTTGAGGGAAGAGGAGATGGGCGCCATATGATCCCCCCTCAGACATCGAGAGATAGGAATTCATTGAGCGGGACCAACCGGCTGATGTTCAAAGATCCCATGGTCCATGGAACATGGAGTGGTACACATGTACGCGTCGTACCCAGCCTCTCGAGTTGTCGCTCTTTTTTCTTCTTTTCGGCTTTCTTATAGCTTTAGACAGAAGCGCAGAGCGCAGAGCCGGAGAGCCTGTCCAGGGCATGAATGTCGTGGTTCCAGACGTGTACAGCAGAAGAAGCCACAATTGAGCGCCGAAGTCAAAGCGATAGCGACATTGTGGTGGTGTCTTTTCCTTGCTAGTTTTGTTTCTGACTGAAAAGTTGGAACTTTGCACGAATTCAGCATCCTGGTAGGTCGCAAATCACCGATTTCCTTGCAATACGGAGCCCAGATGGAGCCGTTGAGAGTGAGTTGTTGGTTTGTCGAGAATTCGGCGGAGTCTCTCGCAGGGTCTCTTATTGTCGATTGTATCACGTACAATGCAGGGAGGGAACGCGACCCTTCTCCCTAACTTGCCGAGGTTGATGTGGCGTACAATCTATCCATCGACGACAAGGGGGAGTTTCCTTGATGGACTTTTCACGGAGCCAGGAGACCTACATATACCTCGCCGACTCATTCTCTCATTGCCCCCGCCGTCGTTCAGTTTGCGATCGCTACCTCGTCTGACGGACCCCTTCCCCCCGGAAGCCGATCCCCAGGTAACCCGCAAGCGAGATGATTCAACCCAACGAGGCCTTGCTCATCTGTGTATTCTTCCTCTGCTTCTTGCAAGGTATGCCTTCTCCCCTTACCTCTCCCTCCGCTGACTCACCTTGCCATTCAAGGTATATTCACTATCCTTTTGGCGATCGCAATATGGCTTGTCTTCTTCCGCGCATCGCCGAAGGGGAGACGCAACTGGATCGGCCTCTCCATCGTCATCTTCCAGTACATCCTCTCCACCGCGCACTTCTTCATGGCCTTCTACCAAGACATCAAGCTCCTCGGCGGTGGCGATCCCGGGCCCTTTGCCGACATCCAGTACCACGGAAAGATGGCGTTCACGCAGGTGGCGACTGAGTTCTTCAGCGTGAGTTGTGCCCTGCATCTTTTTTCGTGCTCCTGTGCGAGCTGTGGCCTGAGTACTGACCGTTGCATGGTGAACCCCCCGCAGTCGATTCTTGCAGATGTCCTCCTCACATGGCGAACCTACGTCATATACGGCCGCAGCTCCCGCGTCCTCATCCTCCCCTCGCTCCTCATCTTCGCGACCTTCATCGCCACGTATGGCTACGTCGGCGCGTCCATCGAGGGGCTCGGCCACCTCCCCACACCCGACTTCCAAGGCATCTTCGACCAGTCCCGGATGGCCCCGATCTCGACGTGGAACATCGTGTGCATGGTGCTGTCCGTCACCACTAACGTCGTATTGACGGTCATGACCGCTACGAAGCTTCTGTAAGGCACCCTCCGCTCCCCTCCTTTTCTTCCGCTACATGGATAGTCCCTGATGTACTGTACGCGTCCTGCAGGCTCCACCATCGAACGATGAAGAATGTCCACGGCTTCTCGTCCCTCCTCTTTGAATCAGCAGTCATCATCGAATCTGGGCTGCTGTACACTCTCGCATGGGTACGCCTATCCGTTCTCTGCCCACTTGTACTACCCCTCATCCATCATCTAGATCACTTACCTTGTATTATTCCTCCTCAAATCGAACGCCGACATTGTAGCAATGGACATCATCGCCCAGTTAGCCGTATGTCCTTCCTACTTTCATTTCTCACTGGCGCACTCACGCCACTCATCTCGCGCATCCTGCTTAGGGAATCGTCCCAACGCTGATCATCGTCACGATCTCCGCCGGCCTCAGCCCCGTCCGCACAGTATCCTACCGCCGCCCGCCGCGCGTAGCCTCCACGCACCCCCACGCCTCCCACCTAGCCTCCCACGACATTGAAACGGAGATCAACTTCTCCAATGCGCAAATACGCACAAGCCTCTCCGACATGGACTTCGCTGTCAACCTCCACGATCACGACAGCGCAGAGGCCCCGCCGACATCGGACGCAAAATCGGGGGTCGAGGTCGAGGTCAAGAGAGACGTGTACGCTATGTAGCGATTGGCGGTTCTGGTCTGTTGTTTTATATGGATGCTATCCCGTGTGTGCGTTCTCTCACTCTCCGATGCTTGATGTAATCTGTACTTTAGATGTCTACGTACCTAAGCAAATCATCTTATTTATCTGCAACTACGATCTACTTTCCCATCCGAGGTAATTGGGTGGTCGCGATATCGAGGTGTTCATCACCACGGTGTCTGTCATATTTGGAGCGATGAACCTATGTTCGAGCCCCGAGTCGTTCTTCCTCGTGAGATGCATCATGACTAGAACTGACCACCGTCTGAAGTGAAAGGACGGTAACCGCCTTCTCGCCACTCTCCTCTTGTAATTTTTTCAACCACCACCTTCAGCACAAACACAGTACTTTGGCTGCTCGCTTCGTGCCGGCCATGTTCCGTGTACTTCGACGGATGGAGGACTAGTGATTGTGCTGCTCTTCATGCTCATGCCCGTCCCAGTGTAAATCAGGCCTCAGGGATTTCAGAACGTCCAGAACCCCCTTGTCGTTTACACCACGCCAATCTTCATTTTATCCCCATCCTCTACCCACCGGCGAAGCCTTGCGATTAACTAAGGCTTCCAGCCGTCCCGTCAGTACGGTGTGTGCGGGAGCGTACTACGTTAGAGGTACCGTCACGTATATATCCAATACCAGTTGTTCTACGGTACGGAAATAAGACGGAGGTAGCACCGTATACGGGTGTGAGCAAACCACTGTATACGGCTTGTATGGGATCTTGCGTGAGAAAGTTAAATCAGCCCAATGCCGCCCGCAGTCAATGAGAGTCAATGCTGGAGACGGCCTTCATCAATTTACCGACATCTAGGGACTGTCGCAAACTCCGCGAACCTACCGCCTTGTGCACTGTTTGGGGGTGTTTGTTTGAGTGTGAATTGAATTTTGTCGCCGCTTCCCTAGTCGCACGAGAGAGAAAAGAAACGCAATCGCAATACGAACTTTCCTCCATCCTTTGTTATGCCGCCATTGGAGATTTCTCTACTGCGTCTTTCTTTTCCCCAGCAGCCTCCACTTCCTCTGACCCCAGATTTCATGTCTTCCATTCACTGGTGAACCCGGCAGATGGAAGAGGGTGTTCAACGCTCGTGCTGGAAAGTTTTTAGCACGAGCGTTGAACACCCTCTTCCAGCTTGAAATGTTCGGAGGGATAGAGGGGGCGTACTATGTAGACGCCGAAGCAAGGACGAGGGGAGGACGAGGGGAGGAAGGAGACAGGGCGTATGGAGAAGTCTCTCAACCACCCTGGTGACTATTCAAAAATATTCAATGTCGTGACTGCGAGAAGAAGGTACGTTAGAATCGCTAGCGCGACGATGAAGATGAGAGCGATTAGACTTCCTCAAATTCCGTACATGAGTAGTAGACGGTCCCGAACTTCTAAATTTGCCCTTCCACGACTTCGACGTCAACTCTGGTTCACTCGAAAGAAGCACGACGACGACCGTCTTTCTTGCCGAACGCTCCGCCAGAATCGTGAAAACAAAACCCTTTGAACATCTTATGCCGTTTCGTCGTGCCAGTCGACAACCACCTGCCGCTTAGGTTGGCACTAGGGGTACTACGACCTCATGCTCAAGGCCTCGGGGTCGACCATTGACTCTACACACTGACCCATCTCTCACTTTTTCGCTCTCTCGCTCTCTCGCCCCCTTGTGATCTCTGTCCTTGAAATCCCACAATCTCTGCCTGTTAAACGCTATCAGAGTACAACTCGCCCCGGAACCCCTTTCGTTTATCTTCCTCGTCTAATTGTCCTGGTCCCGTTCTCGAAGTCCGACGCAACAACCACCTTCGTGCGGGATAGCAAATCGCAACGAACACAGTCTCAGCCATATGAAGCGTTGAAGGACATGGCCCGCCACTATATCAAACATGATGACCTCTTCGGGGTCCCTACACCGTTGATCACCCATCGCACTGACCCTCAAAGCCCACTTTGAGAGATATAGTGATACCGCCGGGACTACAGCGAGTATGACGTCTGTAAATCGGCGCGGTCGTCTACCTCAAGGAGCGGCCTCAGCTCCCAGCTCAAACTGTGATTGAGAGGTTCGCAATTCCTTCCATCAATACATGACCGGTGTACAGCACTCTCTTCACTGACCATTTACAGGGGATATAATCTCCTTCTGTTTCTTGGGAAATTCACAAATCTGGTATTGAAGATACTAGATCAACGGTTGGTTTTCTACCTGTCTGCGCATCCTATGCCTGACGTGTTTTGCTTGTGGTGGACAATAGTTGGCTCCAGGATGGCGCAGTCTCGCTGTAATGAGCTCGCTTCACTGATGCCACCCCGCGGCGTATGTATCATTCCATATGTTCTTGTTGTGCGGCACTCCTCTGAGTGCGGTGGGCCCTGCTCGACAAATATCAGACTCGAGAAGACGACATTGATATCGGAGAATCATACGCTGTCGCCCTCCCGTGATCGTTGTAGCAAAATCGTTGTATTGGTTTCCGACGACATTGTTGAACACGCCTTCCCCAGTATTGCTCATGGTCACGTTTGGTGCAGTCGGCGAGCCTACCCCTCCAATATGATGCTGATTCTTTTCAATACGCTCAACTGTAGCTCGAACGTTAATTATTGCCACCAGCTATGATGTATATGAGAAGTGCAAGACACGGCAGAGGACATGAGGCTCACTTCGAAGTTTCTTTTGGCTTGGTCCAGCTCTTGCTGAAATTCTGCTATACATCCCAGATCACTGTCAACGCAGAAGATCCTACGAAACAGTCCACGGCCCGCATAATCCCAAACAAGTTTACGGATCGAAATAATGATCCTAATATATGGCGGGTCAGTACAAGACCTGGAGTATGAAGGCCATATGTGAACCTTAAGAAGTCCTGGATGCTGTGCCCGAAAGAGTCTGATATCTCCGTCCCGGATTCGACAATTTGTCGATTGACTTCATCCCATACAGTTGTAACAAGGTCGCCAGCCGTGTAAGCTAGATTCCTGAACTCTGCCTTATTCTTCCGTATCACCTAACATATCTTGAATAAGTTCCCTATTCCACGGCGAAGAACAAGCTAAGAGCCTACCATGGCTTTATCCCAGATATCCACAACTAGTTGTGCAGCAACAACGACTGGTGGGAAGAGGCACGCCTGGGACGATAGGGCTATCGTTTTGAGGGTTGAGTAGATAACATTTGGTATGATTGATCCTTGGTCAGAACGAACCACTGCCCTTGCGCTCGATCTACTGTTCTTTCTAGGTCGCGACATGAGAACGGTTGGGCCTTGCGGCAGGCTGAGGGGCATTTACACCGCGATCTGCTCATAAGTCATTTGCATAGATGCCCCGGAACCGATGGACCAGGACATTGATGCTTCTGAATGCCGCAAGGCTGTCAACTGATTGGAACACTCCACGGGCCATACACCATTTGCATTCTTATCTTTGATTTCTCTAGCCTGACACGGAGGGAATGCGGATTCTCAGGTGAGCATAAAATAGAGAGCTGTTGTACCTCAAGCATTGAACCCTGAGGAAAGAGGGTGCAGTTTCTAGTTGAACATCAATAACTTCGTTCACAGGCGAATATGGGGTACGAACTTTACTGCAACAATCAGTTGAGGGCCGCCAGACTTTGTGCTTCCATTTTTGCTGAAGCTGTTCAAGAATTCATCACCAGTTGATTGGCAAGGTAGGCGACACATAATTAGCTTACGAGGATAGCTAATATCGTGCATTGGCTGTGTACTGATAACACGGCTCAGTGCAGACGTGGTGACTTCTCCACGATAAGCCCGATTTGAACTATGAGATATTGTTGTATCCACAGCCTGAAAAGGCGCTCACCGTCGATTCAGCGCCTATACTATAAACTACAGTGCCGAAGGCCGCGTCAACTTGCCGTTCTGATACTCGCACCACCCAACACCACCTTCGGGCACTAATACAATGGCTACTCCAGCCGACCTCAGTACTGCATTGATGAACATGATCAGGCGGTGACCTGTTTCGAACCTAGTTTTTGCTTGAGGCCGCGTCAGTGTCAGGCACTCTCCATAACCATTGCTGGTCATCGACTGGGCCTTGGGGCTTCGTAAAAGTGGCTTTGGCTGAACTTGAGCGTCGCTTTCTACAATTCCCCAAATAGGAATACATCCAAACTCCCGCAAACAAGCCCCATCTCAATTGGCATTCCCGCCCCAGTTAGCCATTGTCATCCTCTTCTTCCCTTACCACGACGATCTCCTCGCATCTTGATTCACGCCTCGCCCTTTATGCATGCCTTTTCTCCGTCGCTTAGGCCGCCCGCTTAGCTTCAAAATGTGTTCTACGATCTCGCTCTCTGTTCTGGACTCGACACCGTTGGATGGCAAGTGCTAGCGAACATATGAAGCCCGCCTAAGGGTATGTTAGTGAAAGCTGTCCATAAAGACGCCTCGGCGATTACTTGTACTTTCGAGCGCATCGCAACCCCAGTCCTTGGATTTCGCCGTTCGGGACACGTCGGCTCTGATTTTCTGGCTTTCGCAGCGATATATGGATCTTGCGGTCTTCCTCTAAACCGGTCAGCAGTGTGCCTGGACTTTCTCGGCGGTAACGCCGTTGGCCATTGCCATTGCTCAACTGGATATACCTAGGGTTGCTATCTTCGGCCGTGCTCAGCGGAACTGGACACGCATATACACACGCTGGGGACCACTATCGACGGCTTGCTGGCGTTTTCAGTACATGGTGCCCGCTTTCAATTTCTTAGACTACCTAACTGTGGCATACTTCGACGTAATCTATGCACTTTCCTGGAACACCAAGCAACCCGCGTATCTATATGTACCTCAAGGCGTTTGACTCTTCCTTCCACTTGGATCGCCCCGCCCTCGACCTATCCGTCGAACGTTGATGCACTACTGGATTTCATTTTTTGGAGGCGTTGATATTTTCGCTAAGAGAGTGGACGCGGTTTTCCTTCCTCTGATTGTGGCTTCAGGGTCTCGCGTTCCTTGGTATCTCCCGGTGAACGGCTTCAGCGCGCTCCTTTGTCCACCCTCTCTACTATCCGATTCGGACTCGCTGTTTCGTTATTTCTGAATGGACCATTACCTGGCGAAATTTTGAGACTTATCTCTGGCACGCATTTTCACTTGCGGGACCTTCCAGCTCTTTGTTGCCCTTTGATTCGATACGTGGCCATCGGCAAGACATTGTCATGAGCCCTGACGCGGACGGTTGACCCGACCTAATGAAGTTACCTGGCCGTTGTCGAAATCGGTACACCGTAGGACGTCAAACCTCCTGGAGTTGCTGTATTGTCTCTGCTCTTTCCGAATGATCGTGATTTTGGCTTACTTTCCGGCCTACTCGTCCAAATCAACCACAGCGCACGCAGGCCCCTGCGGTCTCCCTTCAACGCACTTGTCGGCTCCTGGGATGCCGCCCAAAGCCGTAGCTGCCGACTCAGCCACCACTGTAAGGGGACACTCCTATTTTCCCCCTATTCCCCTGTCCATTTCCCTTTCCCCTTGTCCCCTCCCTCTCCCCTCTTTCCACGGACTCTTATTTACACCCCCTTTCGTTCCATCATTCATTCCATCCTTTCCACCCCACTCCCTCGCCTTCCAAAGCGTTCCGATGACTCCGAAGCGTTCCCGCAGTCCGGATTCACTCCGGACTCGCGTGCACGTCTCTGGACTCGTTGGGACGACTTCCCCTTCACTTCTCCCACTGTTTCCCTTCCTATTCCCACTTCCCCAGGTCGCTGGCACGACTCCTGCATATTCCCCTCCACTTATTATCACATGCCCCTGGTCGTACCTTGTGATATTCATCGGACTTGTGGCGGGTGTACTATACAGTTCTTTCATTCTTCTCCCACGCTTCTACAGTATATACTTCGCATCCTAGCATGGAGGATCCTTATCTTGTTCTCTTTGGATTCTCCCTCTGCTAGGTGTGTATTCTCTCATGTATTGTAGGTAGCATTATTCATATCTTTGGATTCTCCCTCTGCTAGGCCTGCGCTGTGCGGCCATCTTGAGGTTCACTTGATACTGTGCCACTAGTATACCACCAGTGACAGTATCACACACCCCCTGGTACACCATTGTGGCAGACTGCCACTGGGTTGACCTCCATATATAGCAATATAGTATCCCATCCCAATACCTTGCATAAGCTGAGCGCGCTTTGAAGTCCACTGCAAGCTATGTCCATGAGCCACCAATTACCCAAACGGGCCAGATCTTGCAAATTTAAAATAATCACAAAACAAATTATATTTACAGCCTAGGGCCATAGCATATGAATACCAAAAAATAGCTACGGCGTCACGAAAAAAGTACAGTGTCCTAAAACAAGCTACGGCGTTGCAGTTCGTGCTTCCGGTGTTGCGCGCGGGTCAAGGGGGTTGTACAGCTTCAAGAAGTCAGGCACGCAGGCCCACTTCATTGCGAAACTCCCTGCTAACCGAATCCGAATGTCTGACTGTCGCCGAGCATACGCGATTAATCCCTCTGTGAGGACATCGGGCAGACCTTCCTCGGTGCTACGCCCCTTGACCTCCCACCATTCTGCTTGCCAACGCAAGAAGGCGAGAACACGCCGCATCTCCTCCTTGAGCAAGAGTACTTCCTCCGACCACCGTAATGCTCGAGCTCGGCTCTTGCACCATTCAAGCCGAAGGGAACTGTGGAGGCCGTCGCCTTCGTTGTCGCTGCCAGCCATGCCGCCAGTCCTCCAGATCCATGATACAGTCCGATGTCCTTCGCTAGTGTTATCCACATCCGCAACTCCAAGCCCACGGATATCCTCCGATTTGAGGTCCTGGAGTTCTTCGCGCCAGGCGTTGTCCTTGTTGAGAAATCGGGTGAGTGTTAAAAGCGCAGCTCGAGCAACACGATAGCGCTGTGTTGCTCCGTCGATTTGCGTCTGAAGGCGTGAGATGTTGCCCATGGAGCGCGTGAGTGCACGCTGCCCCCGATCGAACCGGTCCTTGTAGTGAAAAACGGAGACTCGTAGATGAAGGCCCGCTCGAACGGCATTAAGGGCATCATGTGCTTGCGCGTATCGAAGCTGCCATTCGATTTCCCGTAATTCGTTGGAACAGCCGGCTAGGGCCTTGAAGCTGGATGGAAGGCATAGATTCAGCCGACCGACGGCTTCTGTGGTGTTGGCGTTTGACGAGGCATCATTGTCGTTGGCTTGCGAGACAAGCAGAAATGCGGCGGGGCAATATAATTTCTGAACGTCGTAGTAGTTATTGATCTTCACTCGGAGGGCGTTCGCGCGAGTAATGACCGCGAGTCGCTGTCGGTCTGTAGCATGTTGGCCAAGGGACGCGAGAGCTTCGACTAGTGCATATCTACAAAGAATGGTCACGGTGGATAAGGACTCGGTAAAACAGACTCAGATGGACCCCTCACTCACTGTTGCTGTTCAAGGTCTATGCCAGAAGCCACGTACATTGAAGGAGTCATCTTGTCGTGAAGTTGAGCCAGTGTACCTGCTGCAAGTGCCGCGGCTTCGGCGTCTGCAAGGCGTAGGCGGATAGCATCTTGTGATAGTGCTAAACGGCCTCGATATTAATAATTGCTAGTAGGAGCCATTGTGGCGCGTTACACGTACATGCGGTTTCCGACATGTATGGATTGGGTTTTGAACGGTCGGTTTCCCATGCTTCAACGACCTCTCGCCATTCGAGGATTGTAGCTGGGTCCACGTGTGCCTCCAGTTCGCGATGATTTTCGACGTGCGTACTACATTCAGGGATGGCTTCTTTCATGCGTCGGAGCAAAGTGTTCCCTACGTATTGCTCAGTGAATGGCCAACGATATCGTGGAGTCGACATACCTAAAGCTACGGTCTTCTTCCAGTTTCGGTCGCCCATCAAGTCCTCAAGAACGTCGCGGCGCGACCCCGGTCCCATTTCCTTGGTTTGATTAGCTGCTGGGTTTAAGTAATCCCAACCACGTTCGGGTGCCTCTCCATCCGTTCGTCCAACGCCGGGGGTATAATTAAAAGAGAACTGGGCTTGACAAGTACTGATATGGGCGGGAAGGTGAAATTTGGGCACAAGTGTCGTCACAGACGTTGTAGGTGCGGTGTATTGTAGACGCGCAGGTAGCGACAGCATGCGACGCCATAAATGCACGTGCCATTGGCAGGCGATGTCATACGAGGCCACAATACGGGGGATCTTTGATGCCACAGACTTGATACTTGAGAAAAAAATATAGTCCATATTCACATATCTGCCGGATGGTTCTCAGCTTTATCGAGACGAGGCACTGAACGGGATCTTACCTTTCGCCATGCCGGAGGTCGCCCACAGACAATGGGCGCTTGAAATCGTGTCGTGTACATTCTACTGTCCCCACGCCGTTAACGACAAGGCCTCTTGCAGGGCGTTTGTCTGCGTCGTTAACAGCCTTATGGGATACACACGAGCTCTTCTCGACTGGCGTCTCATCGCTGGTGACATGAGCTTGATATGACGTGTCTTCAACAAAATAGCCCCAGCCGCGGCTCAGGCCAGGGTCAAGGAGGTCGCTCGAGACGTTTTTCCGTTTGAGGCGGAAGTTGGCATCAATGCCAACGAACAAAGCATGGAGCCAACTGAGGAATTCAGGTCAGGCATGTTCAACAGATAGTCTCATGATGACTTACTTGTCCCCTTCAATAACAGCTGGTAGGTTCATTCCGGGCTGCGGACACGCCGGGCAGAGAACCGCAAGCTCTCCTGGTTTCGTCCCATCTGCTCCTTCGGGGTCATGGCCACGAGCCATCCGTTTGAGTTGCTGGAGGTGGCGCCATTCGCGACTCATGCGAAGGAATTGCGTATAGCGATCCTGAGGATGGGTTAGTCTGAGAAGCTATTGTCGGGAGTGTAAGGGGACACTCCTATTTTCCCCTATTCCCCTGTCCATTTCCCTTCCCCCTCGTCCCCTCCCTCTCTCTTTCTTTCCACGGACTCTTATTTACATTCCTTTTCGTCCCTTCCTTTGCTCCATCCTTCCACCCCACTCCCTCGCCTTCCAAAGCGTTCCGATGACTCCGAAGCGTTCCCGCAGTCCGGATTCACTCCGGACTCGCGTGCACGTCTCTGGACTCCTTGGAACGACTTCCCCTCACTTCTCCCACTGTTTCCCTTCCTATTCCCACTTTCCCAGGTCGCTGGCACGACTCCTGTATTTTCCCCTCCACTTATTATCACATGCTCCTGTTCGTACCTTGTGATATTCATCGGACTTGTGGCGGGTGTACTATACAGTTCTTTCATTCTTCTCCCACGCTTCTACAGTATACACTTCGCATCCTAGCATGGAGGATCCTTATCTTGTTCTCTTTGGATTCTCCCTCTGCTAGGTGCGCATTCTCTCATGTATTGTAGGTAGCATTATTCATATCTTTGGATTCTCCCTCTGCTAGGCCTGCGCTGTGCGGCCATCTTGAGGTTGCCCTTACAGGGAGTCGGCGTACCCGGGGTGGCTCAATCTCAGTTTTGTCTGTCAGTCGTGCCAAGGTTTTGTAGAATTCGAAAGCGGACAGCTGCCCCTCAACTGAAAGCATTTGGAAGAGGTCCAGCACTTGAAAGGTCGCCGCGGTTTGTGGTGTAGTAACGGTGGATGGAAAAAGCCCTCGTTGTAGGAGTTGGACTGTTAACGGCTGCGCAGCTTCACATCCACAGAAGTCAAGGCCTACTTCGTGAACCCCTTGGGTGTCGATGATCACAAAAGTGTCTGCCTTGGCGCGGGTGGGATTCAGGCAAATCTTTCCCAAGTCGTGGCCAAGTTGTATTCGTAGTCCCAGTGCCTTGAGTGGCTGGGACACAAAGTAGGACTCCTCTGTCCAACGCTAGAAGGCATGATATCAGTTCGACGGCAGCTCGCTAGTGCCCAGTGCTCGTACCTCAATGTGGTGGAAAGGACTTCGGTGGTGGTCACTGACAATGCATGGCTGGCAATAAAGGGTCTCGTCGAAACAGTCTCGACAACGGAATACGGCCTGGTCTGAGGGTGCTAAACAACCGGAACAAAAAATGAGATCGGGAGACCGCCCGCGGCCGGCCTTCCTGAGTAGTTGAAGCAGATATTGCTGCCTGAATGGAAGCCAGCTAGCAAGGGGCTCGTCCTGATGCAAATGGATGAAATAGATATGTTAGTCATTTGCGCGGGGGGTGCAAAAACTTACTGCAGCTGTCCGATTCCTCTTTTTCACCAAGTCCAAGTCGAGCTCAGCTATCTCTTGGATGTACGCAATATCCACATCTCCAAAGTTCCCGGGATCGGGAAGGGGGTTCAAGCTATCAGAGACAAACGCGCTTTGTTCGTCAGAGGCATAGTCATCGTTCCAAATGACCTCTGCGGCTGCAGGCAGACTGGGAGATGGAGGGAGTTGAACGGAATGCGTGGACCGACGGACACTGTTCCCCTCGCTCTCGTACACGACATGGTTGTAAGATACGTCTGGCTCGGGGGCATCTTCAACATAGAACGCGAAACTTGAGGCAACACGTCGTCGCTTGACCATGACAGGAACAAGCGCCAATGACCAATGGCGGTGGCCTTTGGATCAACTACATCATGTGACATGCCTGGTGCCACTCTTTACTTCGCGGAACACAGTCGCAGTAATCGTAACATTGTTGCGTTAAGGCCTGGTACAATGCCAAGAAAATATGTGTACATAGGCGCAACAAGATAGGTAAAGTACTCATAAATAACTATGCGACAGTGTCCTTGTGAATTTTACGAGACTTGTGAAGGAGGATACGATGGAATGCCTTAGGCGCGACTAGATAAGAGGCTCGAGCGTAAACATTGACGCCGAACTCCTCTACTTTGTGCAAAAAGCAGGCTTGCCCGATTCCCATTCCCGCTTTATTTTCGAAGACGATTACCACGACGCAGGTCATCTCCTCTTGGCGAATGCTAAGGAGGGCTTCGGCGCGAGCCTTGAATCCACATTCAATGATGTCGAGCAACGGGACACGGAGCTTATAGGAGGAAGCCAAGCGAAAGTCGTGGTATGGATGATAGTGGGTCGTGTGGTCATTCTGGCGTAGGTGGATGACCACAGCATAGGCGTTGCTGGTTTTCTTCCACATGTCGAGGCGCTCGCGGGACATATCACGGCGACCGTCGCTCCTCGGAAGCTCGGAATATGCAAGTAGATGGAGTGCGAGCGCATGAATGTAACGGCCGTAGCGGTAATTAAACCTGGTGATGGCGCGAAGATGACGACCAGGGGGGATGGGCTGGCATACCTCCCGATGGTTCCTCCAATCCACTTCTTGGCACTCCGTAGTCTAATCTTTTCGTCAGCGCGTTGCATAGGCACAGAAACAAATACGCACACAGTAAGTGACCGTATAACAGGTCCCACAGCGCTTCAGAGACTTGCGCGGGATCTCGCGACGGCATCTCGAATTTGTACAGCGGCGGTTGTGCTAACTCAACCTTTCAATATATGGCATAGTGAAGCACAGTTCACTCACGAAGTAATGCAATCCTGGGGTATACTTGTCGGGTGCAAAAGGTTCATCGTCGCTCGCTTCGTCGTTTTCGCCGCTGGATTCCTCGACTACGTCAGACTCATCAGAGTCGCAAATTTTAACTTCTTCTGTCTCTGCCGTCTCTGTAATCGTCAGTGGTCGAGCTGATGGCAGGGACCCATTACGCGAATATGGATTGGCGCGACGCTGACGGATTCGCGTGTAGGCGGAGGAGTGGGCTTTTGGTAAAGGCATGGGTCAAAACAAGGGGCAGACACGCGTTCCTGAGTCCACTGGGGCTGGTATTTCAGTTGGGTTTTCCGTAGCAACGGCTGAACTTCGGGAAAGGATCCACCCATCCCGGGCACAAGCTCATGCTATGGCTGTCAAAAGACAATTTCCCACAGAGAGTGCGGACTTCTTCTACTGAATGGGCACAGAATCCGCGACATGGTGCTAAGCTACCTGTAAAAATCATAGGAGACGTCGGACAACGGCGAGCCGGGGGGGTTTCTCTTTACTTCCCTATGAGCTGCCTGACTGTACGCCTTACTCGGGAGGCTTGCGATCATCCCGAGATCGGTTCCACGGCGCCTTCGAGCCACCTGATCCGCGGCTTCGCCCTCGCTCTCGCTTTCGCCTCCATTGTCCGATATATTCTCATCGGCCAAATATCCGCTGTCGCTGGCGTAGCCGCGCTGAGCGTCCTCAGCGTCGTCGGCCTCCACAATAGGAGGAAACGCCGCAATGAACTCGGCAAGAACTTTCTTGCTGCAAGTGAGGGATCAGAAGGAAGCAACATTGGAAATTGTAATGATAAAAGACTGACCTTATTCGTCTGCGAGCTTCTTTAGCGCGCAGAATGTCCCGGTGACTATGGAACCAATTTGTTAGGGAAACATTGGTAGATTGTTCAGAGACGATGTAATCACCTTTGGCGGTACATGGTTTGCGATGCACGCTTGGCAGCAGTCGCGTGAGCGGTGGTTATGTTGCTCTTTGAAGCATTATTTGCACGCAGGCGACTCATCCGCATGCGAGCTTTTTCACGCAATAACTCTTGGTTCCTATTGGGAACTTGTTAGAGATGTGAGTTATAAAGGTTAGTAATGTGCAGAGACAGACCTGCGATAGTATGCCTGCAACGTTTTCTGGCGCCTCTCGCGCTGAGTGTTGGCCATGGTATGAGGCTATGGCTGGCTATGGGAGTTGAAGGTAAGGCAGGATCGAATGATGGTTGCAACGTGCTGCAGCGAAGCTCACTCCGAGGTGCAATGATCTTCACACGGGACAGGCTTTGTGGTTCCTGTGGCGAGATCGCGACTTCCGTGGCGAGTTCGCGACTTCCGTGGCGAGTTCGCGACTTCCGTGGCGAGTTCGCGACTTCCGTGGCGAGTTCGCGACTTCCGTGGCGAGTTCGCGACCGCACATTGAGGTGTACTGAGTACAATGCTGCTGTCGCCGGGGCACTTGAGGTTGTCCAAAGGACCCTATAACTCTGAGGAAAGTTTGACACAGTTAGAATCAGTGTGTATAAGCGGAGGGGACACCTTAATCCTCGGTTGCACTGCGAGTCGACCATGAACGTCAACACTCAGTGCGGCTTCTTCACGCATCCATACGGCCTTTGTCTGCAATGCTTGACCCGATATGAAAGCGGGAAGTGGGAGTTCACCGAAGGAACGAGGGATCGTTGGGTACGTCGCGTTCAGCGGCACTTGCTTGACTGTCTTGCTCAACAATGTCAGTAGTTATGTTTGTGAAGTCACTGTCCCTCATGGGCGCCTTTGGAATGACTGTGGGAAACTATTTCTGTACACGGCTACATTCACCTCTACGTGGGATTTTCAAAGCAGCCAGCCAAGTTCCGAAGTGAGAGATAAACAGCAATATATTGACCGGGGGTTACAAAGCGCACTAACAACAATTGGACAAACTACACAGCCGGTAAACTATGGCGCATACAAAAGCTGGGAAAATCAGTCGACAAGGCGAACCTGGCCGATTGCAGCGGCAGCATTGAACGCAACAACGGCAGCTTCGCGGGTGGGCTCCCGGTTGTAAATCGAGCCGGCGACACCAAGAACGAGAGGGGCGGCGTTGGTCCTGTGAGGAAGTTCATCTTGTTGCCACCGACAAAGACATTGACACTGACCAACCACGGAAGACTCCAACCTGAGCGCCGACAATCACGACATACCAGCGCCGATGAGCACCTAAGAGCGCAAGTGAGCGGATGGATCACACGGCAGAGCAGGGGGGGTACTGACTGGAGGAGCTTGGCTGGTCGTCAGCAACACCTTCAAAGCGTGAAAGTCAGTTACTGGGAGAATACACATGAATATGGGGGACACGCACCAGGGTCATCACCGCTCTCAGCCGACGCAGAGCCGGCGGCAGGCGCATTGGAGACTTGTAGGACGGGGGCCACGGCTTGGTTGGCAGCGGGGGCCTGAGCAGCAGGGGTCTGAGCGGCAGGGGGCTGAGCGGCAGGGGTCTGAGCGGCAGGGGGCTGAGCGGCAGGGGGCTGAGCGGCAGGGGGCTGAGCAGTACTGCCAACGTTGGCATTGTTGACCGCTGAACAGAGTAAATAAGCAGTGAGCAGCGAGCAGCGAGCAGCGACGGAAGAATGGAAAACTCACCAGGTGACAAGGCCGCCACTTGGACTGCCAAGCTTGCGACCATCTGAGCCAGGTGAGCGATTTCGGAATCACTAGACGGAGTCATTATTGAATGCAGGAAAGACGGTGGGGTCTGGTGGGGTTGATGCTGAAGAAGACGCGAGTTGGAGTAGGTTTTTATGAGAACAGCGTGGGAGAATACGGGTAGAGATCTGAACGTTCATTGGTGCGGGCATTTTATACAACGGCACTGGATTGGGTGGAAAAACTCTATCGTCCCTCACCCTGAAGGGCCGAAGTCTACTTCCCAGTCGCCGAAATCCAGAAAAATGGGCCGTAAGTGGACAACCAAAGAACAGGAGACTTTCCTGTGCGGATGGGGTGCCCGCTACAAGGAAGCAAGTGCCAAGAAAAGTTACCTGGTGCTCTGGGACGAACTTTACGCTGCATGGTTCCTCATGTTCCCTGAGCCCGTGCCCGACAGGTTGATGCAAATTGCCCCGGAGCTTTGGTCCAAGGAAGAACAAGAGCAGGCGCAGAAGAATATCCTGCGACGTAAGGCGGTAAGTTAAGTTTTTCATGAGAATACACGCGAAGTTACTGACATGGTGGTTTATTAGCAATTAAAGGACTGGTGTCGGAATCGTTTCAGAGTCGATTGTCGGGTGGAATCGACCAACCTCCTCGAGAAGCTGGTGAATAAGACATGCCACAACGAACGCGGCAAGCGTGCTAAAAAAGAGACGGAGTTGTTTTCGGGGCGTTACTACCAGGGCTCGGCGACACAGGCAACGGTCCAACAACGCCTAAAGGACGAGGCACCTCGTGACGAGCTTGGCGAGCCTATGAAGGAGACCAAGGCAGAGAAATCGTCGCGCCGCATGAAGATTTACGGCGTCGAAATCGAGAAGGCGTGGAAGAATGCCACAATGGAGCAAAAAGATGATGTACAAGCCATAAGGGAGGCGATAAGAGACCGCAACGAGGAGGAGGAAGGGGACGAAGAAGCGAACGAAGCCGTGGACATACATGCAGAGTGAGTGCAGTCGAAGCTTGCTTGTACACGAGTCTGGCTGCTGACCTTGGATTGTAGGGGACTCCGTCAACTTCCTAAGCTTATGGACGCCGCCGCAAAGGCGATGAATGACATCTCCGGGTGGAACTTCACCATCCTCTGTGGTGGTCGTGGTGCAGCAGGTCAGGTCCAGACGGCAAGGTGAGCGCCTGCTCGTGCAATAGCTCTTATCTGTTCTAATGTTTTGATTAGCTATCACTTGGGGAAGACAAAGAATGGGAATAACTTCTTCAAAGCATTCCCTGACTTCAACAATAGCATCATGCGTCCTTGGGCGGCGTTCGTGAGGAATGTTTGTGGTGAGTGGATTGCACCAAGACGCTTCTGTTTGTCGCCTGACACACGTGTTCATTCCGAAAGAGGCAGTTGGCGAACCAGCTGGTCCGTTGGGCGCTTGTGCCTCGGAGGTGAACGGATGTATCACACAGGTGCCAACGGATGGCTTCCAAACCGATGGACTAAGCCTCTATCGGTTCTCTGCAACCCCCGAAGAAACTGGTCTTGAACGACCAGACTCCCTCGAAGGCCCTACCCAGGTGAACGACCCCGACGCGACACCCCAGGAGAATGAGAACGAGCCGGCTCCCGACGTCAATGCCAATAGCGGGGGCTCGACAGGCAGCCGCACTTCGACACTCACGCAACCCGTCAACGACGCGACACCCCAGGAGAATGAGAACGAGCCGGCTCCCGACGTCAATGCCAATAGCGGGGGCTCGACAGGCAGCCGCACTTCGACACTCACGCAACCCGTCAACGACGCGACACCCCAGGAGAATGAGAACGAGCCGGCTCCCGACGTCAACGCCAATAACGGGGGCTCGACAGGCAGCCGCACTTCGACACTCACGCAACTCGTCAACGACGCGACACCCCAGGAGAATGAGAACGAGCCGGCTCCCGACGTCAACGCCAATAACGGGGGCTCGACAGGCAGCCGTACTTCAACACTCACGCAACCCGTCAACAACGCGACACCCGAAGAGAATCGCACTCTCTCCCGAGAGACGGAAGGCCCCAACTCGGTTGACACGGCTTGGCTCACCGGAGCACTCGAACGATTGCGAACTACGGAAGGACTTGATTGGAAGGAAGCGGTGGACATATGGGCGAAGATGGAGCAAGCCGAGAGTGCTAGCAAAAAAGTACGTGGCATACTCAATGACCCCAGGACTATACTCATTACCTGTCAGCCTCAACGCTTCTCCACAACCGATCGACCCCCTCAAGTTGCCCGGTGGTTCGCTTATGGACGAAGCTATACCACTGACCCCAGTATCCCCGACATCGAAGAGTATGAGACGTCAGTGCTGGCCTGGTGGCTTTTCCTGCAGCCGGAATGGCGAAAGTCTGCGGGTCCCCTCCCTCTCCCCTTGTACGACGCGCCGGAAGGACATACATGGGGTACCCTAAACTTGACTGGTCCTCACGGACTTCTGGTTGTGATGATGTCCTTTGCGTGGTGGGGTACCGCTGTGAGCGAGTCGCCTTTGTGGCTAGCCGCTTCCGCAGACTTGAAACGCGCATTGAAGGCCATGAGGGCTGAACGAAATGAAACAAGACCTCAACCCAGGTGAGTACGTCTGCCCGCCCTCATCAACCCCGTTTCCTAATCAGCTTGAGTTCCAGTGGTCTCGGTACTAAGCGGACTAGACCAGCGGACAAAGAGAACACTAGACACATCCAGCCCAAGCGGGGGCGTCGAAGCGCAGCGCCCATCTCTACTCCCCCTCGAAAAACACGAAGCATGGCCAGTCGAAGATGATTATGTCCCTCTCCCCTCTTCCATTGCATGTATTTATCTTGTGCTTCTTGTAATTACGGTCGCGTATACCTCTGTAAATATATATTTGGTGATAAACATGACTTACGAGGTCCCAAAACAAAAATGCGACTTCGCGTGAAAAGACTTTGAAGGGTGGGACTTAGCAGAAAGTTGGACTTCGCAACTTTGGATGTGTGGACTTGTCGAAAAAAAGACGAGATTGCAGGGTGGGACTTAGCATTGGACTTAGCAGGAAGAGATCAGTTTGGAGGGAAAATACCACAAGGTCAACATTATGGACTCTGGAAGATGATAATTGGGGGATAGTTACACTCAGTGCTCCCTTGTCAGCTCGTCGGCTTCAGTCGCCTTAGCGTCAAGCGTGTCGAAAACCCGAGGACCCTGCGAAGGTTCGAAGGATGACCAGAATTGTATTCTTCGCTATCTCATGGACAGATGGTTTTGTTACTGACCGTGGAACCCAATTGCTACCAATATTATTGGACGTACGTTCCTGAGCTGCGGACAATGAAATAAAGCCCAAAGTGGAATCAAGCCGGGTTTTAACGCCCGGCAGATGTCACAGCCACTGCCACAGAGTGGTGCACCACACCGGCACTAGTGACAGTTCAACACAGCGGTGTACCACAGTTCAGTACACCTCAGCCACTGAGTTGTATACTATAGTCACAGTACTGCCTGTGAGGTTGCCCTTACAACCACCCCCGACACACTCAGCACGATCCAGCCCTTGCTGACCCAGTGAATGGGGAGTGCGCAGTGCTCCTGACCTTCTACCGAAGAAGTATAGAGGAGGCCAGTCTGACCAAGGTTTTCTCCTGCGATGTTTGCCGCAGTGTCAGCTCGCCTTGAATACGGAACTCGAGGGCCGCACGTACTGGAGCTGTTATCAGAGCTAATAGGGCACAAAGCATCGGTATAGGTTTGGAAGGCATCCCGGGGGTAGCTTGAGTAGTCCCTCTGGCTAGCCAATGCACTTTATCCGATGAGATGACGACTCGAGTCCATGTGTCTCTCTGTTCACGGCTCAAACAGGCGCTTCACGCCTGAAGACGAGGTCCTGCACCTCCTCTCGCACGTGTACGTGCAGCGGTCGGCGCTGCTGTGAAAAGCAGACGCCGCCCTCGTGCGGTGGTTCGCAGAGACCGTGACCGCCTCCTTCCCCTCCCTCACCTCTGACGCCACATACTGGAATCCTGTGAAACAAGGCGCCTTCGCAAAAGGCAAACGAACAGCATTAGCATCGGCGTTCCGCGATTTGTTGAAGACACCATTCGGAATCAAAGGGTGCCGAAGTATGGACGTGAGCATTTGATGGCGGAGTAATCATGAATATGACATACTGAACTGAACTACAGGGTGATAATACGAATGGTGGGCAAAATCTACAGAGGCTGTAAGCCGCAAATTTAGATGATGCACAAGGAAGTTCAAAAAAGCAAGCAAAGCTGTGAGGGGGTACATAAAACGGCCAGAGTATGTAAATGATGCCCTTCTTTGTTCTTACCTTTCGGCACTTTTCATAGCTTCGCCTCGGATCGGCGTATTTCTAGCACAACAGCTTTTACGGTCCCACCCTCTTTGGCTGTGTAAGTTCATTTGTTAGTCTGCTGACTGAAATAGGTATATTAATAACTAAACATAGCAGCACCGGTGGTTTCGCCTCCTTTAGCGCCGTCCTTGACCGTTTAGGTTTGGCAATCAGTAAAAACTGCACCTCCATTCCAGCCACACAAGCCGACGATCCTGTTTTTATCCGTCAGATCATATGGAAGTCGGGCAACTGATACGACGGCATGCACTTGGCAGTACTCTCCTACCTCAGACTCGACATTGGCTTCTGCTCCTGGACTCAACGCCTGCCTCTTCTGCTAAGTATAAGCTCTTCACACGCCGAATCTATCGATTTTCCTTTTAATGCTCTGCTCGGCATCACAGACTCTGGACGCTGCTTATTTGATCTGTCGGAAGTGTTTTAACGCCTTCTAGTCCGACAATAAGAATACCCCTCATCATTCAACGCGAATCCACCATCGGCTGTACTTTTAATACATGATGGGACCCGTTATATAAGTACGATCGCCAGTCCCAAGGCACCACCTCCGACCGACCATGTCTGATCCCACCCTTGGAGCCCTTCAAATTTCAACCGGCATATCTGGTTTCTTGCTCGGATGTCTCGTCCTCCAAACCTACATGTATTTTACCAATTATCCGCGTGATTCAATATGGATTAAATCGCTGGTGAGTCCTGCCCTGACCCGCCAGCCAACTTTGGTTTTGACAATGTTGATTTCTGTTCGTAGATCGTGCTCATTTTGTATGTGTGCTCGTTAAATCAAAGGATGATGGAGGGCTCACATTTCTTAGCACGTTGGAATTTGCTTTGCATGTCAGCTTGACAGAGCTAAGCTACAATATATCGATAATCAATGCCGGCAACATATTTGTTTTGTTCCACCTGCCAACTTGGCCAATATCGCCATTCATCAGCATATTTGCCATGCCTATTACTGAGGTCCGACACCCCTGCACCATCTTTGATATATCTTTAACTGATCCCTTGTATTCTTTAGATTTTTTACCTTTGGAGGATCTACAAACTTTTGCACAAGATGTGGCCGAGCCTCGTCGGCACTGCCATCTCCTTGTTTCGCACCTCCTGCTGGATTTACTATTTTTCCCGCGCTGCCTGCATCGGGCTTCCAGCGTTAGCAATCGATACCGAACGACGATGGCTTGTCATCCTTCTCCTTTTACTCGCCTTTTTCCTCAATGTATCCATTGTGCTCGTCATGACGATCTATTTGGCGCGCCAGCGCCATACGGCAGCAGCGAAGTGCGTAGACTGTCCGCTTGTTGTAATTGCATCTATGCCTTGCTTATCTACGTTCCTGGAAGGACGAGGAAGTTGGTCGACCGATTGATCATGTGGACTATTTGTGCGTGACTTTGAATGTTGGTCGCATTCCATAGTACTGACTCCCATGTGAAGCAACTGGTATGATTGCAATGTATGTCTCCCTCTTTACACCTTCACTGTCCCAAGCTCATGCTGTCCTCTAAGGGTCCCCCACGTTACTTCGTTGGTTTTGGTTGGTTGCATCTCCTTTTACTGAGAGTTGACATGAGGGTCTAATCCTTTTGCTCTCTGCAAGTTCTTGACCATGAAAGGAACATGTACGTTGTGTTCGCATGCGAGACCGCATCGGCGACTGATTGGTATGATTGGTAAATAGTAGTTTGGATGTGTCTCATACCGATTTCCACGAAGGGTGAGTCACGAACCGGACATTGTGCTCTATTTGTTGTCGGGCTTACCATCGTCTCGTAGTCTTCGCAAACTGTCTCTTGTCAACGTATGTCGTTCGTGATGACATTGACAACAATCTCATCCATGCCCATTAGGCTGAATACCCGACCGCCACAGACAGATGACCGCCGCCCTCGCCCGGTTTCTAAGAAAATGGAGGCAGGCGACATTTCTCAGCTAAACACCACGGCAAGTCTTCTTCTTTTCTCACTTGAGCTTTGGTGCTTATTCTCGTGGCTCGCGCGCGCATCGGGACAGATTCCGACGTTCGATATCTCCATGACAGAGCCTGCATTTGCGAGAGCGGCACTGTGGACCGAAAGCAGTGGTACCACCACTGATTACACCGCAGATATAGTGTAGCGAAAACATGGCAGTGTTTTGTTATGAGTTGTATCCGAATTTGTTTTTATTTATCTACGTCCCATGAGATGTGTAACACTGTAGATTGCTCCGCGAACCTTCTTGTCGTACTATTTCATCTGATGGCAGATGCTACCCGTCCGGGTTTATCACTGCATACTCGGATTGGGGCCCATGGCATTGGCCGCTTCAAGCTTCGTTAGCAAACTGTGCTTTTTCTCTGCCCACCACCACCCAGCCCCTTCGTCAGCCACTGAGACGTGATTACGTTGAATCAAACAAGCAATGCTAGTGTTCAGTTCCTATCCACTGGGCGACCAGAGGCTCTCGCAAAACGGATGTGAATCCAAATATGCTTTCGTTATTTATCAAAGTTTAATACGGCAAACGTACACGTTGATGTGATCTATGTTCATTTCACTGCACAGCGTACAATGAAGGTGAAGCAAGAAGTTTGGGCATAATTGTTTGCATTGTTGGCCGCTTGGAATGGTCAACCCAACAACAACTCTCGGCGAGCTCCCATGTTTTATTACGGCCAGTCGTTTTCGGGGTCGAGAAGGGCGAAATGTGGCAAGTGTAGAGGTTTTCAGAAGCGATCGAAGTGTCCCCGGGTCGTCCCAAACGCCATGAAATGGATCTGGTACACAACACGTCCAAATGCATAGACCTCCGTGGCAAATGTCTCCGATGACCTAGCTTGATCTTCGGCAATCCAAACCAAAGAATCGGATCAGCCCACTGTCGATCCTCATCGTATGTTTCCTGTAAGGGCAACCTCAAGATGGCCGCACAGCGCAGGCCTAGCAGAGGGAGAATCCAAAGATATGAATAATGCTACCTACAATACATGAGAGAATACACACCTAGCAGAGGGAGAATCCAAAGAGAACAAGATAAGGATCCTCCATGCTAGGATGCGAAGTATATACTGTAGAAGCGTGGGAGAAGAATGAAAGAACTGTATAGTACACCCGCCACAAGTCCGATGAATATCACAAGGTACGAGCAGGAGCATGTGATAATAAGTAGAGGGGAATATGCGGGAGTCGCGCCAGCGACCTGGGGAAGTGGGAATAGGAAGGGAAACGGTGGGAGAAGTGAAGGGGAAGTTGTCCCGACGAGTCCAGAGACGTGCACGCGAGTCCGGAGTGAATCCGGACTGCAGGAACGCTTCGGAGTCATCGGAACGCTTTGGAAGACGAGGGAGTGGGGTGGAAGGATGGAGCAAAGGAAGGGACGAAAAGGAATGTAAATAAGAGTCCGTGGAAAGAAAGAGAGAGGGAGGGGACGAGGGGAAAGGGAAATGGACAGGGGAATAGGGGAAAATAGGAGTGTCCCCTTACATCACCCCCCCTTCAAGCTCGCGGCGACCCGACGCGAAGATTCCTGCTTGCCACGCCATGTATTCACCAATCCCGAAACCCCAGAATGCTGCGAGAAGACGTCGAAGTACGACTGGACAGAACCCGGAACCTTCCGACTACGCCAACGTTCCCAAGACTGGTCGAGTGCCGTAGGAGTCATCCGGAGTGTCGCAGGAGTCGTCGGAGTCGTCCGGAGTACACGGACTGCGTCGGGATGGCGATCATGGAAGTCCTTGACCTTCTGGGCAGCGTGTTGGAGGTTGCTCGCGGGTTCCCAGGAGTCGTGCTCGATGCCATAGCCTCGCCAACGTACCAGATACTTCAACACCCGACCGAAACGCCGGCTGTTCCGAACCTCCTCTACCTCGTGTTCCTCTTCGCCATCTACAAGTTGCGGAGGTGGTGGAGCGACAGGGTGTCGACCCAGGATTGGGTCCGGAACGAATGGTGAGAGCTTGACGACTGGGAAGACAGGATGGAGGCGGGATAAGCCCGGAGGGAGCTGGAGTCGGTATGCCGCCTTGCCAACCTTCCGGACCACCTTGTAAGGACCAAGGCGTGCATGTCCAAGTCGAGCAAGGTTGATGTCCGCCGAGTCTAGCCAAACCTTGTCACCCGGTTGGTACTCCGGAGCAGGAGTCCGACGTTGGTCGTAGTAACGCTTCATGTCGTCCTGAGCTTTGACTAAGGCAGACTGAGCTTCGTCTACAGCAGACTTCATCCGGTCGACGAACTCGTTTGCGGACTCCATGCGGGACGGCGGCTGGTGGGGCTCAAATCCAAGACGGGGGTGACGACCTGTATCCAGTAGGAACGGGGACTGCTGGGTAGAAGCGTGGACACGGTTGTTGTACGCGAACTCCGCCATAGGTAGAAGCCGAGCCCAATCGTTCTGGCGCTCTCCGACGAAGATCCGGAGGTAAGACTCGAGCTCTTGGTTAGTCCGCTCCGTCTGTCCGTCGGACTGAGGGTGGTACGCAGTGGAAGCAGCCAGCTTGATCCCAAGCATCCGGTAGACTTCCCGGGTGAACTCTGCAACAAACTGCGGCCCACGGTCGGAAACGACGGAGCGAGGGAGTCCGTGTAGCTTCCAGACGTTTTGCAGGTACAGGTTGGCGGAGCCGAGGGCGGACACTGTGGTGTGAGTCGGGATGAAGTGGGCGCGTTTGCTTACGGAGTCAACCACATTCATAACAGCGTCGAACCCGTCGGACTCCGGAAGCTCCACAATGAAGTCCACACTCAGGCGATCCCAGCGTTCGTCCGGAATGGGAAGCGGATGGAGCTCACCCATGGGCGGATGCCTTTGGGTTTTCGTCCGGAGGCAGAGATCGCAGTGTCGGGTGTAGGATCCGATGTAGCGGGACATGTTGGGCCACCAGTAGCTGCGTGAGACGAGTTCCAGAGTCTTCCACCTGCCTGCGTGTCCCGCGACCTTGGTATCGTGGTGCTGGGCTACAATGGTCCGACGCAAGTCCGGAACGTCCGGAACGTAGATCTTGCCCCGGAACATCAGGAGTCCGTCCGATTGAGACCATTCCGCACTCCGAACTGTCTTGCGACTGCCCTGTGCCTTCTTCAACTCCTCCGCTGCCTTAGCCACTGCATCCTCGAACTTCGCGTTCCGCACTCCAGTCCGGATAGCCGTGAGGATATCCTTCTCCTCCCCTTCAAGAGTGACACCCGTGGCGCGAACGGCAAAGTAGGACGGTTTAAGTAAAACCACATCCTTGTTATCATCCTTACCGTCCGAGTGATCCGAGCGTCGCGAGAGAGCATCAGGCTTACCCATAGTGCGTCCGGGTCGATGCAGGAGTGTGAAATCAAAGCGGGAAAGGTAGAGGGACCAGCGGGCTTGGCGACGGTTGAGCTTCTGGGCCTTGATGAAGTACTCCAGGTTTTTGTGGTCAGTCCAGATCTCAAACGGAGTCTCCGCGCCTTCTAGGTAGTGCCGCCACTCTTCGAGAGCCCGGATGATTGAAAGCATCTCCTTGTCGTGTATTTCGTAGTTCCGCTCCGCAGGCTGTAGACTTTTAGAGTAGAACGCGACAGGGTGCCATTTACCATCATCCGGGTTGAGCTGAGAGAGGACCGCGCCCGTAGCGTAGTCCGACGAGTCCGCTTCGACGCGGTAAGGCCTGTCCTCCTTCGGAAACACTAGGACTGGTTCCGAAGTGATGAGTTCCTTGATCCGGAGGAAGGCGGATCGAGCGGGGTCATTCCACTGCCATTCTTTGGCGCAAGTGAGGTCGAAGAGAGGCCGAGCTATGTGCGAGTAGTCCTTGACGAAGCGGCGGTAGAAGTTGACGAACCCGAGGAACGATTGGAGTTCAGTCCGGTTACGGGGCGTTGGCCAGTCGCGGACTCCGGAGACTTTGACGGGGTCCATCTCAATCTTACCCTCGGAGATGACAACTCCGAGATACTCCACCTTGGTTTGTTCGAAGTCGCACTTGTCCGCCCGTAGGAATAGCTTATTCCGCTGTAGGATCTCCAGGACTCGTTTGAGAACCCGACGGTGCTCCTCGCGCGTCTTGGTGTAGATCAGAATGTCGTCCAGATAGATAATGACCACACCTTCCGTAATGAGCTCCCGGAACAGGTCGTTCATCATGGTCTGGAAGGTGGACGGGCTGTTCGTCAGTCCGAAGAACATCACCAAGGGTTCAAAGAGTCCGCGGGTAGTCCGGAACGCGGCCTTCCACTCATCACCTTCTTTTATCCGGACGTTGTTGAAACCCCACCGGACGTCGAGCTTGGAGAAGTAGCGGGCGTTCCGGAGTTTGTCCACCAAGTCGGAAATGAGCGGAAGCGGGTACCGATTCTTGACAGTCATGGCATTGAGTTTCCGGTAGTCCTGAACCAAACGGAGCGATCCGTCCTTCTTCTTGACAAAGAATACTGGAGCAGCCATGGGCGACTTGCTGGGGCGGATGCGACCAGTCCGGAGGTTTTCTTCCAAAAACTCGTCCAGCTGCTTCTGCTCCGCCGGGGACAGCGGGTAGCACTTGGTGTTGACAGGCTCCGCTCCGGGCACCAGTTCAATCGCATGATCCCATGGACGGGGCATAGGTAGCTCGTCAAAGGCTTCCTTGGCGAAGACATCCTCGAATTCCTGAAGGAAGTCCGGAATTGCGCTGTGGCGAGGGTCTGGAGCCTTGTTGCGCTGGAAAGCCAATGCCAGGCGTTGCGAGACAGTTTCCGTGGCTCGGATGTGTTCTTCCCGAAGACTCCAAAGGTATTCCGGAGTTGGAGGAGGAATGGCCGCAAAGATACGGTCACCCTTCTCAAGACTATCGTCGTCCGGAGTTGCACCCTCATCATCCTCATCGTCATCGTCGCAATCCAGGAGCTTCGGAGGGTCGACCGAGTGGAGTTCCTCGACCATTGGCATCGGACCCGTACGACACTCCCGGAGTCGCACGGACTCCTTGCGTCTGGTCAGCTTGTCATGGCGGAACTCCTTTCGACAGGTATCGCACCCGGATGGGCAGCGGCTCATGGTCACCTTCCTTCGTTTGCCAGTCAATCTCAGGGTTGTGCTTCCGGAGCCATGTGTATCCGAGGATGACGTCCTGGCGTCCGATGTTTGTAACGGCGAAAAGCATCCGTTCCGTGTGGTCCTTGAACCGGAGTACGAGGTCCACGACTTCGGAGATGGATCCGTTTTCGTTTGGCGAACCGTCGACATTGAAGACTGGGATCGGAGCAGAAAGCTTGCGACGGGTGAAACCATGGGCATCTGCGAATCGCGGATGCATGAAGACTCCGGTGGCTCCGCAGTCCACCAGGGCCTGCAGGGTGCATCGGTGTTGTGTATCCGTGCTCAGCACTTCAACGGGTATGTCTAACGAAAGCTTGCCGGGCAAGGCAGAAATCTTATAGCTACTGGGTAGCCGCCGTTCCCACTGCGGGCGAAACCTTCGGAGTGTGCGGATTGCAACCGGAGTTGCTTGCTTCACGTCGGACGAATCATTGGAAAGGTCGGAATGATCATCGTGTATTTCATCTACGTTAAGACAAGCAAATCGGTTGTTCACCAACGAGGCCGCACGGATCACTCGTTGGTCCGGGGAAAATCCGCCGTGTCAGATTCCTCAACCGGGGCCGTTCCCTCGTCGTCTATTCCTCCCGGAGTCCCAGTACTTTCTACAACGTCGGCCGCGGTCAAGAGATCCTCGATAGCGGACATCCGCTCCTCGGTTGTCATGAACCGGACATCAAACCGCAGCGGGCACTCGCGGGCCATGTGGCCGGGTTTGCCGCATCGGTAGCACGACTGAGGGGCAGGAGGCCGAGAGCGGGTGTGGTCAACGTCCATTGGAACGCCGGGTGAGAGAGCCTTTGGAGGAGGCAGGGGTTGGAAACGGGGTTGGAGAGGCGGGAGCTGGGTCCGAGGTGCAGGAAGTATCCCTCCGGGGTTCCGAGCGATTCCGGAGTTCGCAGCAGGTCGGGGAGAAGGTCCGGAGTGAGCGGAATGCTGGCCGAAGTGGAAGGACTGGTTGGCGGCACGATTGTCTGCAACCCGTTGCGCAGCGCTGTACCATCCTTCGAAGTCTTCTTCGCTGGGGCAGTCCACGGACTCCGCGACACGGCTCTGGATGACGGAGTCGAGCCCGCGTCGGAACTTCATCGTGATGTTGGAGCCCTCAGTGTATCCGGACTGGTCAATGAGGTCCTGGAACTCGTCGAGGTATTCCTGGAAGGTCCGGCGTCCTTGGTGGTAGCGGGTGGACTCCAGCTTGAGCATGGCAGACTCGTGTTCCCGATCCGGAAGGAAGCGAGTCCGGAATTCCGAAGCGAAGTCACTCCAGGTTTTGAAGTAAGGATCCCGGGTGCTCCGGAGAACCATGTCCGCATATTCCTTGGCTCGGTCCTTCTGGAAGAAGGAGAGACACCAGAGGATTTTGGCTTGCTCGTTCGGGAAGTGGTCCGGACAGAGCTGGAAGTAGATGGTGCAAGCGTTGAAGAATGCGCGACCATCCCTGCGGTTTCCGTCGAAGATTGGGGGAGAGGCGGGCTTCAGACGGGACCGCGGAGTGGTATCGTGTCGACCCGGGGCGTGTTGGGAGGCTGCTGTGCCTTCCGGTTCGGGGTCCGGAGTCGTTTTGGGCGTAGGGGGTCGGGGTGTAGCAAGGAGTGATTCAATTCGAGCTAGGGCGTCATGGATGGTGCTGATTTGGGTTTCGTGCTCGTACGTCTGAGCCCACAAGGTCCGCAAAGTCTCGGAGTCCGATCCTGGAGCGACTGGCTCGAATGACGGGATCTGGCCGGGGGCGCCCGTCATTTCGGAGTCGTCAGGGGAGCGAGGAATGGAGTTCCTTGGGTCCTCAGAGGTGGGTGGGAGTAGCAGGAGAGCGTCCGGAATGTCCGCAAAACCGGAAAGACGTCGGGAGCGAGTCCGGGATGACGCGGGACGTTTTCCGTAGGGCTCTGGTGCCAGGATGGGGGATCTTGTTCTGCTGTAAGGGCAACCTCAAGATGGCCGCACAGCGCAAGCCTAGCAGAGGGAGAATCCAAAGGTATGAATAATGCTACCTACAATACATGAGAGAATACGCACCTAGCAGAGGGAGAATCCAAAGAGAACAAGATAAGGATCCTCCATGCTAGGATGCGAAGTGTATACTGTAGAAGCGTGGGAGAAGAATGAAAGAACTGTATAGTACACCCGCCACAAGTCCGATGAATATCACAAGGTACGAACAGGAGCATGTGATAATAAGTGGAGGGGAACATACAGGAGTCGTGCCAGCGACCTGGGAAAGTGGGAATAGGAAGGGAAAGGGTGGGAGAAGTGAGGGGAAGTCGTCCCGACGAGTCCAGAGACGTGCACGCGAGTCCGGAGTGAATCCGGACTGCGGGAACGCTTCGGAGTCATCGGAACGCTTTGGAAGACGAGGGAGTGGGGTGGAAGGATGGAGCAAAGGAAGGGACGAAAAGGAATGTAAATAAGAGTCCGTGGAAAGAAAGAGAGAGGGAGGGGACGAGGGGAAAGGGAAATGGACAGGGGAATAGGGGAAAATAGGAGTGTCCCCTTACAGTTTCCAGGAGTTCTGAAGAATCGACGAGCCGATACAGAATGGGCATGAGCCCAAAATTAGTGAGCATGGCTTCTCCATCACCGGTTACGAATATGTTCCACTGAACGAGTGGTTCAGTCTATATAGACAATGAAACCTTCAAGTGTACGTACGCCTGTCAGTCCCCCGTGAACAATATCCATGGAGTGTACTATCAAAGTAGGCCTCAGCAGCGATTACGGTGGGTGAGCGTCCAAATGACGAACGATGTGATAAGCCACTGGCGATCTGTCGAAGCTACAGGCAAAATAGTTACTTCCTGTCATGTCCTCCATGAACAGGATAATGTACGAGAATGACCTTCTGGGATACGGAAATATACATATTCTTCAAGTGTGCGCGAAGATTGTAACCGGACACTCTGTGGTACCGACGTGATGGTGTCCTATCTCACCGATGTCACACATTTCCTATGCGAGACAGGATGAGCACGGAGACATTCTATGAATGGATGATACGACTAACTTGTAGAACCACATTTTTATCTGGTACCGACAAAGGCAATCTGAACAACCTGACGGCGACCTTGAGCAACGAATTTCATTAGCTAACTCTAATACTCGTCCGGGTGTTGACAAACTTACGGCCTTGCCACCCTGACCAGGGGCCGTCCAGAATTCCATCTTCTGGCTGTGTGATACGTTAACCATGCTGTCTGGATGAACATCAGTTAGGTGGGGGAGTGGGTGGGGCAGCGGACGGGATGTTGCATCCGGATCCTCAAGATATTCTGCTACGGCTCCTAGCAAAGGTCGATGGGACGGACCCAGTTGCCAACAAGCACATAGCAAATTCCAACGTTCTTCTGTGATGATTGGATTCTGGAGTCGTTTGTAAGGGGACACTCCTATTTTCCCCTATTCCCCTGTCCATTTCCCTTTCCCTTCGTCCCCTCCCTCTCCCCTCTTTCCACGGACTCTTATTTACACCCCCTTTCGTTCCATCACTCATTCCATCCTTTCCACCCCACTCCCTCGCCTTCCAAAGCCTTCCGATGACTCCGGAGCGTTCCCGCAGTCCGGATTCACTCCGGACTCGCGTGCACGTCTCTGGACTCGTTGGGACGACTTCCCCTCACTTCTCCCACTGTTTCCCTTCCTATTCCCACTTCCCCAGGTCGCTGGCACGACTCCTGCATGTTCCCCTCCACTTATTATCACATGCTCCTGCTCGTACCTTGTGATATTCATCGGACTTGTGGCGGGTGTACTATACAGTTCTTTCATTCTTCTCCCACGCTTCTACAGTATACACTTCGCATCCTAGCATGGAGGATCCTTATCTTGTTCTCTTTGGATTCTCCCTCTGCTAGGTGCGTATTCTCTCATGTATTGTAGGTAGCATTATTCATACCTTTGGATTCTCCCTCTGCTAGGCTTGCGCTGTGCGGCCATCTTGAGGTTGCCCTTACAGCAGAACAAGATCCCCCATCCTGGCACCAGAGCCCTACGGAAAACGTCCCGCGTCATCCCGGACTCGCTCCCGACGTCTTTCCGGTTTTGCGGACATTCCGGACGCTCTCCTGCTACTCCCACCCACCTCTGAGGACCCAAGGAACTCCATCCCTCGCTCCCCTGACGACTCCGAAATGACGGGCGCCCCCGGCCAGATCCCGTCATTCGAGCCAGTCGCTCCAGGATCGGACTCCGAGACTTTGCGGACCTTGTGGGCTCAGACGTACGAGCACGAAACCCAAATCAGCACCATCCATGACGCCCTAGCTCGAATTGAATCACTCCTTGCTACACCCCGACCCCCTACGCCCAAAACGACTCCGGACCCCGAACCGGAAGGCACAGCAGCCTCCCAACACGCCCCGGGTCGACACGATACCACACCGCGGTCCCGTCTGAAGCCCGCCTCTCCCCCAATCTTCGACGGAAACCGCAAGGATGGTCGCGCATTCTTCAACGCTTGCACCATCTACTTCCAGCTCTGTCCGGACCACTTCCCGAACGAGCAAGCCAAAATCCTCTGGTGTCTCTCCTTCTTCCAGAAGGACCGAGCCAAGGAATATGCGGACATGGTTCTCCGGAGCACCCGGGATCCTTACTTCAAAACCTGGAGTGACTTCGCTTCGGAATTCCGGACTCGCTTCCTTCCGGATCGGGAACACGAGTCTGCCATGCTCAAGCTGGAGTCCACCCGCTACCACCAAGGACGCCGGACCTTCCAGGAATACCTCGACGAGTTCCAGGACCTCATTGACCAGTCCGGATACACTGAGGGCTCCAACATCACGATGAAGTTCCGACGCGGGCTCGACTCCGTCATCCAGAGCCGTGTCGCGGAGTCCGTGGACTGCCCCAGCGAAGAAGACTTCGAAGGATGGTACAGCGCTGCGCAACGGGTTGCAGACAATCGTGCCGCCAACCAGTCCTTCCACTTCGGCCAGCATTCCGCTCACTCCGGACCTTCTCCCCGACCTGCTGCGAACTCCGGAATCGCTCGGAACCCCGGAGGGATACTTCCTGCACCTCGGACCCAGCTCCCGCCTCTCCAACCCCGTTTCCAACCCCTGCCTCCTCCAAAGGCTCTCTCACCCGGCGTTCCAATGGACGTTGACCACACCCGCTCTCGGCCTCCTGCCCCTCAGTCGTGCTACCGATGCGGCAAACCCGGCCACATGGCCCGCGAGTGCCCGCTGCGGTTTGATGTCCGGTTCATGACAACCGAGGAGCGGATGTCCGCTATCGAGGATCTCTTGACCGCGGCCGACGTTGTAGAAAGTACTGGGACTCCGGGAGGAATAGACGACGAGGGAACGGCCCCGGTTGAGGAATCTGACACGGCGGATTTTCCCCGGACCAACGAGTGATCCGTGCGGCCTCGTTGGTGAACAACCGATTTGCTTGTCTTAACGTAGATGAAATACACGATGATCATTCCGGCCCTTCCAATGATTCGTCCGACGTGAAGCAAGCAACTCCGGTTGCAATCCGCACACTCCGAAGGTTTCGCCCGCAGTGGGAACGGCGGCTACCCAGTAGCTATAAGATTTCCGCTTTGCCCAGCAAGCTTTCGTTAGACATACCCGTTGAAGTGCTGAGCACAGATACACAACACCGATGCACCCTGCAAGCCCTGGTGGACTGCGGAGCCACCGGAGTCTTCATGCACCCGCGGTTCGCGGATGCCCATGGTTTCACCCGTCGCAAGCTTTCCGCTCCGATCCCAGTCTTCAATGTTGACGGTTCGCCAAACGAAAACGGATCTATCTCCGAAGTCGTGGACCTCGTACTCCGGTTCAAGGACCACACGGAACGGATGCTTTTCGCCGTTACAAACATCGGACGCCAGGATGTCATCCTCGGATACACATGGCTCCGGAAGCACAACCCCGAGATTGACTGGCAAACGAAGGAGGTGACCATGAGCCGCTGCCCATCCGGGTGCGATACCTGTCGAAAGGAGTTCCGCCATGACAAGCTGACCAGACGCAAGGAGTCCGTGCGACTCCGGGAGTGTCGTACGGGTCCGATGCCAATGGTCGAGGAACTCCACTCGGAGGACCCTCCGAAGCTCTTGGATTGTGACGATGACGACGAGGATGCAACTCCGGATGACGATAGTCTCGAGAAGGGTGACCGTATCTTTGCGGCCATTCCTCCTCCAACTCCGGAGTACCTTCGGAGTCTCCGGGAAGAACACGTCCGAGCCACAGAAACCGTCTCGCAACGCCTGGCATTGGCTTTCCAGCGTAATAAGGCTCCGGACCCTCGTCACAGCGCAATTCCGGACTTCCTTCAGGAATTCGAGGATGTCTTCGCCAAGGAAGCCTTCGACGAGCTGCCTATGCCCCGTCCATGGGATCATGCGATTGAACTAGTGCCTGGAGCGGAACCTGTCAACACCAAGTGCTACCCGTTGTCCCCGGCGGAGCAGAAGCAGCTGGACGAGTTTTTGGAAGAAAACCTTCGGACTGGTCGCATCCGCCCCAGCAAGTCGCCCATGGCTGCTCCAGTATTCTTTGTCAAGAAGAAGGACGGATCGCTCCGCTTGGTTCAGGACTACCGGAAACTCAATGCCATGACTGTCAAGAATCGGTACCCGCTTCCGCTCATTTCCGACTTGGTGGACAAACTCCGGAACGCCCGCTACTTCTCCAAGCTCGACGTCCGGTGGGGTTTCAACAACGTCCGGATAAAAGAAGGTGATGAGTGGAAGGCCGCGTTCCGGACTACCCGC
Source organism: Pleurotus sapidus (assembly GCA_026743855.1). NCBI lineage: Eukaryota > Fungi > Basidiomycota > Agaricomycetes > Agaricales > Pleurotaceae > Pleurotus > Pleurotus sapidus. The sequence continues at coordinate 444,068 of JANBWZ010000025.1, read as the reverse complement.
GGACTCTTTGAACCCTTGGTGATGTTCTTCGGACTGACGAACAGCCCGTCCACCTTCCAGACCATGATGAACGACCTGTTCCGGGAGCTCATTACGGAAGGTGTGGTCATTATCTATCTGGACGACATTCTGATCTACACCAAGACGCGCGAGGAGCACCGTCGGGTTCTCAAACGAGTCCTGGAGATCCTACAGCGGAATAAGCTATTCCTACGGGCGGACAAGTGCGACTTCGAACAAACCAAGGTGGAGTACCTCGGAGTTGTCATCTCCGAGGGTAAGATTGAGATGGACCCCGTCAAAGTCTCCGGAGTCCGCGACTGGCCAACGCCCCGTAACCGGACTGAACTCCAATCGTTCCTCGGGTTCGTCAACTTCTACCGCCGCTTCGTCAAGGACTACTCGCACATAGCTCGGCCTCTCTTCGACCTCACTTGCGCCAAAGAATGGCAGTGGAATGACCCCGCTCGATCCGCCTTCCTCCGGATCAAGGAACTCATCACTTCGGAACCAGTCCTAGTGTTTCCGAAGGAGGACAGGCCTTACCGCGTCGAAGCGGACTCGTCGGACTACGCTACGGGCGCGGTCCTCTCTCAGCTCAACCCGGATGATGGTAAATGGCACCCTGTCGCGTTCTACTCTAAAAGTCTACAGCCTGCGGAGCGGAACTACGAACAGTGGCTAAGGCAGCGGAGGAGTTGAAGAAGGCGCAGGGCAGTCGCAAGACAGTTCGGAGTGCGGAATGGTCTCAATCGGACGGACTCCTGATGTTCCGGGGTAAGGTCTACGTTCCGGACGTTCCGGACTTGCGTCGGACCATTGTAGCCCAGCACCACGATACCAAGGTCGCGGGACACGCAGGCAGGTGGAAGACTCTGGAACTCGTCTCACGCAGCTACTGGTGGCCCAACATGTCCCGCTACATCGGATCCTACACCCGACACTGCGATCTCTGCCTCCGGACGAAAGCCCAAAGACATCCGCCCATGGGTGAGCTCCATCCGCTTCCCATTCCGGACGAACGCTGGGATCGCCTGAGCGTGGACTTCATCGTGGAGCTCCCGGAGTCCGACGGGTTTGACGCTGTCATGAACGTGGTCGACTCTGTAAGCAAACGCGCCCACTTCATCCCGACTCACACCACAGTGTCCGCCCTCGGCTCCGCCAACCTGTACCTGCAAAACGTCTGGAAGCTGCACGGACTCCCTCGCTCCGTTGTTTCCGACCGCGGGCCGCAGTTTGTTGCAGAGTTCACCCGGGAAGTCTACCGGATGCTTGGGATCAAGCTGGCTGCTTCCACTGTGTACCACCCTCAGTCCGACGGACAGACGGAGCGGACTAACCAAGAGCTCGAGTCTTACCTCCGGATCTTCGTCGGAGAGCGCCAGAACGATTGGGCTCGGCTTCTACCTATGGCGGAGTTCGCGTACAACAACCGTGTCCACGCTTCTACCCAGCAGTCCCCGTTCCTACTGGATACAGGTCGTCACCCCCGTCTTGGATTTGAGCCCCACCAGCCGCCGTCCCGCATGGAGTCCGCAAACGAGTTCGTCGACCGGATGAAGTCTGCTGTCGATGAAGCTCAGTCTGCCTTGGTCAAAGCTCAGGACGACATGAAGCGTTACTACGACCAACGTCGGACTCCTGCTCCGGAGTACCAACCAGGTGACAAGGTTTGGCTAGACTCGTCGGACATCAACCTTGCACGACCTTCCCGGAAACTTGGACATGCACGCCTTGGTCCTTACAAGGTGGTCCGGAAGGTTGGCAAGTCGGCATACCGACTCCAGCTCCCTCCGGGCTTATCCCGCCTCCATCCGGTCTTCCCTGTGGTCAAACTCTCTCCCTTCGTTCCGGACCCAATCCCGGGTCGACGCCCTGTCGCCCCGCCGCCTCCGCAACTTGTAGACGGCGAAGAGGAACACGAGGTAGAGGAGGTTCGGAACAGCAGGCGTTTCGGTCGGGTGCTGAAGTATCTGGTACGTTGGCGAGGCTATGGCATCGAGCACGACTCCTGGGAACCCGCGAGCAACCTCCAACACGCTGCCCAGAAGGTCAAGGACTTCCATGATCGCCATCCCGACGCAGTCCGTGTACTCCGGACGACTCCGACGACTCCTGCGACACTCCGGATGACTCCTACGGCACTCGACCAGTCTTGGGAACGTTGGCGTAGTCGGAAGGTTCCGGGTTCTGTCCAGTCGTACTTCGACGTCTTCTCGCAGCATTCTGGGGTTTCGGGATTGGTGAATACATGGCGTGGCAAGCAGGAATCTTCGCGTCGGGTCGCCGCGAGCTTGAAGGGGGGGTGATGTAAGGGGACACTCCTATTTTCCCCTATTCCCCTGTCCATTTCCCTTTCCCTTCGTCCCCTCCCTCTCCCCTCTTTCCACGGACTCTTATTTACACCCCCTTTCGTTCCATCACTCATTCCATCCTTTCCACCCCACTCCCTCGCCTTCCAAAGCGTTCCGATGACTCCGAAGCGTTCCCGCAGTCCGGATTCACTCCGGACTCGCGTGCACGTCTCTGGACTCGTTGGGACGACTTCCCCTCACTTCTCCCACTGTTTCCCTTCCTATTCCCACTTCCCCAGGTCGCTGGCACGACTCCTGCATGTTCCCCTCCACTTATTATCACATGCTCCTGCTCGTACCTTGTGATATTCATCGGACTTGTGGCGGGTGTACTATACAGTTCTTTCATTCTTCTCCCACGCTTCTACAGTATATACTTCGCATCCTAGCATGGAGGATCCTTATCTTGTTCTCTTTGGATTCTCCCTCTGCTAGGTGTGTATTCTCTCATGTATTGTAGGTAGCATTATTCATATCTTTGGATTCTCCCTCTGCTAGGCCTGCGCTGTGCGGCCATCTTGAGGTTGCCCTTACATCGTTGCGGATGCACACCTCACAATAACTCAATGAGAACTTCTCCAGTTACTTAGCGTCTAATTGTAGGGTAAGCGGCCAAATGCAGAGAAGGCCCCTGTCACCACCAACTTCTAGTCGGATCATGGCAAAATTTAAACACACGTTTATTATCGTCGATGCAGGCAAAGGTGTTCCCCTCGTCCTTGGACACTACTATACTGGCTCCAGTGATGCCACAGCGGGCAATCTACTCGACTACATTCGCACTCAAACATTTGTGTAAGGGGACACTCCTATTTTCCCCTATTCCCCTGTCCATTTCCCTTTCCCCTCGTCCCCTCCCTCTCCCCTCTTTCCACGGACTCTTATTTACACCCCCTTTCGTCCCATCCTTTGCTCCATCCTTCCATCCCACCCCCTCGCTTTCCAGAGCGCTTCCGATGACTCCGGAGCGTTCACGCAGTCCGGACCCACTCCGGACTCGCGCGCACGTCTCTGGACTCGTCGGGACAACTCCCCCTCGCTTCTCCTACCCTTTCCCTTCGTATTCCCGCTTCCCCAGGTCGCTGGCACGACTCCTGCATATTCCCCTCCACTTATTATCACATGCTCCTGTTCGTACCTTGTGATATTCATCGGACTTGTGGCGGGTGTACTATACAGTTCTTCCACTCTTCTCCCACGCTTCTACAGTATATACTTCGCACCCTAGCATGGAGGATCCTTATCTTGTTCTCTTTGGATTCTCCCTCTGCTAGGTGTGTATTCTCTCATGTATTGTAGGTAGCATTATTCATATCTTTGGATTCTCCCTCTGCTAGGCCTGCGCTGTGCGGCCATCTTGAGGTTGCCCTTACAATTTGGCTCCATCTCGCTGATGCCGACTTGTGATGTTTTGACGGCAAGTCGATATTCAGGATATATGACTGAAAGCTGACTTCTTTTGTAGATTGCGGAAGATGTCGTCAGTTTTGAAGGGGTTCGGAACATCATGCAATTGAAGGAAAGGAGGTTTGAATGGGGCGTGGATGAAGTTATGTGGGTCTGCGAGTTTTGGTCCAAGGATGCCCCCCTTTCTGAAATCCTGGATCCTAAGGGCCGAACCGTCTACTTTATTGTGCTCTGTAGTGAGTAATCCATGTTATCTGCTGAGGACATCTTTTGATTTGTTTCTATAGTGGTCTCGCAGCCAAACCTTGACACTATCACGGAGGAAGCACTCGATCAACGTACTGCCAATATTCCAAGTATTCGTAGTATGTCATCAATTCAACCACACTCTTCTAGGGCTTATGTTTTGATCAGATCAGTTTAAAGTTGCTGACTCCATTCAGGCGAAAGTAAAGCCTCCCTCAACCAGCGCCAATAACGAGCAACTCATCAAGACGGAGGAACCAAACAATAACCTCGCTATCTACGATGGCCGCCCTGATGGCCTGACTGGTCCTAGCATCACGATCTACCACCCGATATTTGCAGAGTTCCAACGACATTTGCGCGACATGCCAAAACCCGGTGATATTTCGCTGGAAGATGTTAGGGCAGCCTCTTTGTTCATTTCCACGAGCACTCAGTACTTCAAAAGCGAAACTGATCGTCAAAACGCCCTCAGACCCGCTGTGATGCACTTCCTGGAGGGGACGTTCTGTGAGACGACCCTTCAATATGGGAGGCTATCCTTTAAGCCGGGTCGCCACGAGCGGGTCGCCTGTGGGCTATTCAATCCGCTTGACACCCAATACTCAGATATGCTCCTTCGCATCAATAAGGTCAAAAACGGTGTCGGCCTTGGCAATTGTGATCCTATAGACCAGGGCGCCAAGGGTTACCTAATCGTTTCCTCTTCACCCCAGGTCGGCACGCTGCTTCTTTCCTTGATCCCACAATGACTGAAATTTTGAAAGTTGGAGAAGCTCCGGGAAGTTTCATGCATGCCCGTATTCCTGCTAGGGATAGTCGGCCCTTTCATCACTGTTGCCGGAGCAATTTATCTTGATGGAGTCGTCTCTCAACGACTTACCCCCATGCTTTCACTTGTTCCTGATGGGTCATCCACGACTCCCATCGAATACTATGCTTCCGAGCGCGAAAAATGTGTATACCAAATCGCGAATGTATTCCGTGCCCTTCGTCACTGCCTGGATAAGCTTCGTGCCGAGTATCTCGCCATGAGCCCTCTAAGTAGCGCTATCGAAGACGCCATGATCCCGTCACCGCACATTTCGTCCTTTTCCCCGGATTCCTCCACCATGTTCAGCCTCAAATATCTGTGTCCCTTCTTTAACAGGCACAGCAACCGTGCTGTCTTCCTCGCCGAGGCCCAATCTGACCATACGCGGATAAAATGCGCTGTCAAGTTTATGGCGCGTTATTGCCAAGAGGCGCATCAGATGATGGAGGAGGCCGGGCTTGCACCAAAGCTGCTCTACTGCAACTTTGAACCGACTGTCGGCAAATTCTGTGTCATCACGCAATACGTCGAAGAGCCATTGGACCCAAAGATCCGCGCGCAGCCATCGAAGGAAGGCATCGAGAAGCTGAAAAACGCCTTGAAGAAGTTGCATGCGCAATCGTATGTGTTCGGCGACTTGCGCGATGCAAATATAATCCTAGATGAGACCGGCTGCCCAAAGCTTATTGACTTTGACTGGAGCGGGAAGGAGGGTACGGTTTTCTACCCGAGCAATCTCAATATGACAGACATCAAATGGGCGACTGGGGTTAAGGGGGGGGTAAGATTTTGTGCCAACATGATGAAGAAATGCTGGAGATATTCATCCGTAATTTCGGTGGCAACTGATACTTTTTGGATGATTTCTGGTATGTAATACATTTGGCATCGCTTGTACTTGACAGCCCAAACAAGACAGAGAGGCACGGCGGCAAGCGTGCGATGTATATGGTGCAGTATTTCCTTCCTGGACGGACTGTGCACTCCTGACAGGGTGAGCCATGATTGAGCAGCTCAGGGTCGTCCAACCTCAGATAGTCCGGACTCTAGCAGCATGTCTGCACTAAATTTGACTGGGTTTGGATCCCGCTCTCCCAAATGATGATGAACCTACATTTTCAAATATTTGCTTTTAGTACCTTACTTGACTGCACCCAAGCACCATCAAAGGCCCAAGCTGTTAGAGGACAGAGGATCGCGCACCGACAGCTTAGAGCTTGAGCGCTACTTCTACTTCCTTTTACGGTTTATCTCTTTCCTTTTTCGTTACTTCCGTCGATATAAATTTCGTTTCAACCCCTTTCCGCCTCCTCAGCTTCGAACATATTGCTCGATACGCTGAGGTAGGCTAATTCCATTCCATATACATTTCCAGACATGATTACTTATTGATTACTCACTGTAGAACCTACACTTATCGTGCACGCTCTACAGGTATGTATTTGTATAGATTAGGAGCTTCGAACATATTGCTCGATACGCTGAGAACCTACACTTATCGTGCACGCTCTACAGGTTATGGGCCCTGCCTGAACGCTTACCATATACGAAGTCAAACACACGTATACACCTGCGCCCAGGCTGTGAAGAATACCTTCGAAAGCTCAAAACGAAAAATAACCCCTAAAATCAAACCCATCGCACCGTTCATAAAGTCGCAAAAGATTTATTACAATGTCTGGTGTGATCAATACGATATGGGAACTACCCGCGGACGAGAAGTTCGACGGAATACGCCCTTTCAACCCGTTTAAGGTGAAGCTCGAAGCGGTGGCAGGACAATGGGGATTAAAAGGATACTTGAGTGGAGACATCCCCAAGCCACATGTCGAGACGACTTCGACTGCTACGTCTGGCAGTAATGAACCAGCAAGGATTCCCATGCCGGGAACACCTCCCCCACCTACCCTATCATACTCCCGAAACCCCTCTCTCGAGGAATGGCTATATCGAGACGAGAAAGTGAAATCGACGATTATGATGAACGTTGAGGACCTTCATTCGTTGGTCGACGACATATCTACCAAGTCGTCAGCTCAGATCTGGGAGGAATTGACAAAGACCTACATCCGCCGTGATGAAATGCGCAAGACCTTCGCGGATTCTGCGTTCAAAAACCTACGGTTCACCCCGAATAGCGGCCAGACGCTTGCCGAATTCCTGAAAACGTTGAAAGTTAAGCGCAAGGAAGCGATGGACTATGGGAATCAGTACTCAGACAAGGATTTCCGCTCCGTCATTGCTTCGTCGCTGCCTGGAAAGGAGTTCGACACGATGCTCCAAGCCATGGCAGGCATTACTTCTCCAGTAGATCTCATTCAACAAATCGAACTCTTCTACTCTCGGGTCGAAGAGCGTGACTCGAAGGTGGCTGGGAGCTCAAAACAGCTACTCACGACAGACGCGACTGTGGCGACCATCCAAGCGCTCCAAGCGAGGATTGCGCAGCTGGAATCTGGGAAACGCAAGAAAAGGGACGACAAGACCTGCACCAATTGCAAGAAAAAGGGACACCTCGTTGAGGATTGCTTCCGTGACGGCGGTGGTAAAGCCGGGCAGTGGCCGGATTGGTGGCAAGGGAAGCGCGATGGGAGTAATCCCGGCGGCGGTGGAAGTACGGGGGGGAGTGCCACGTCCAACATGGCGGTCTCCTCGTTGTCGCAACACTACGCACTCAGCGCGTATGTGGATAGTGACTACGACACTCTCGGGGGTTCAGCACCAAATGATGGGATGGACCTAGGAGGGAGCCCCTGGAACGACCCTGTAGACCCTATCCTGGAAGTAGGCTCGAGCAAGTGGTCAGAAGATTCATTCGAAGAAATTTGGGCCGGTACTTCTCTCAAGTGGGATGGAATATCGCTCGACGAAAGGATTCGCATTCTTAACGCTACGATCGGGATTATCGAGGTCAAGGAGTTCGTCTTGACCGTCCTCGATTCGGGCGCTACGGATCATTTTGTCACCAATCGCGAATCCTTCGAGACGTATGAAGCGATTGAGCCTACGCAAGGGAGTGGGTCAAAGAAAGGGTCAAAATTCACAATTATAGGAAAGGGTCGGGCGAAGAAGACCTTCATTGTAGAGGGAGTGGAGCGAACTATCACATTCGACGCACTTCATACGCCTGATGTCGCTTCGGACCTCATTTCCGTATCGGAATTGGATGGCAAGGGGCTGAGTATCGTGTTCTCCCAAGGTTTTGGCCGAATCTATGACAAAGACCATAAGCTTATTATGTTGGCTGCCAAGAAGAACGGACTCTACGTGTTCGAGGTGAAGCCAGGGGGGCCGGAGGCTCTTACGACGCGGTCATTGAACAAACCAGTGACGATGGATATGTGGCATCGTCGTTACGGGCACGCTGGAGTGAATCGTATCCGTGATTCCTTCACGAAGCAGCTCGTCGACGGAGGAACTGTCAGCGCTGGAAGTAGTGGTGATAAATGCGTGCCGTGCCTACATGGGAACGGAGTTCGGCGCCCCTTTGATGCAGAAGTGGTGCCTACCTCTACGCCTTTGGCGAGGGTGCATACAGACCTCTGTGGACCCATGAGGGTTCAAGGTCGCGGCGGTTTCCTGTACTCAATGCCCATCGTCGACGATGGAACGTCGTTTACGAAGCAATACTACCTTAAGGACAAGACGGCGGCGACAACCTTGAAGGCTATGGAGGGATTTCGTGTTGAAGCGGAACGGCAGACAGGAGAAAAACTGAAAGTCGTACGAGTGGATGGAGGGGGCGAGTTTGACAACTCCCAATGGGAGGCGTGGGGAATCAAACACGGCATAGTCGTCGAAGTTATCCCACCACATTCGTCTGCAGCCAATGGCGTTGCGGAACGTCGCCACTGTTCTATCTACGCGCGGGTTCGCACTATCCTCCATGAGAGCAAACTCCCCACGTCCCTTTGGTGCTGGGCAGCCAGCTACGTGGTATACACAGACAATCTGTTACCTTCCTCTAGACACCCTAACTCGATTCCTGCTGAGGCGTTCCACGGCAAACAACAAAGTGTTGCACACTTACGCCCGTTCGGCTGCCGCGGTTTTGCAAAAATTGTCGATGGAAAGCCAGGAAAGCTCGATGACCAAGTTTTCGAAGGGCGGATGGTTGGTTATGACGAGCGCGGAGTGTACTGGCTGTACCTCAAGGATGGTTGTATTGTCAGGAGCCGGGACGTCGTCTTTGATGAGTCCATTACCTCGGATGTGGCAATGAACCCGCACTCGCAGGATGAGGACGACGCTGAGTTACTTCCCAACAATGTGGTCGACGGCCTACAACCGGAATCAAATGTGCCGCCGGCTTCAGCTCTCGATCACGATCGTGTTCCTGGAGGACCCTCGAGCGTACGTCCTGAAGTGCAGATGAGACCCCAATCAGGAGCTGGACCTGCTCGTCGATCTCGAACTATAGTGAATACTGAGCCGACCCGCCGTTCTACCCGTTTGAATCCTCTGCCAGGGGAGAAGGCACGCGCACTGTCTCGCGCGGCGATAGAGGCTGAAGAGTATAAGCAGAGAGAGGCTGCAGCTGAAGATGCGGGGGATCCATGGACGAATGACGAACCTGCCGAGAAACATTTTGAGGCGCATGCAAAGATGACGCTCGCCGACACAAACCCTTTTGACTTCCTTCCCGAATCGGTGAACTACCTCGACGCGTCAGACAATATAGCATTGGCGGCCGTGGGGCTTCCTCCAGTGCCGAAGAACTATACGCAGGCTATGGAGGATCCTGAGCGTTGGAGGCCCGCGATGGACGAGGAGATGAGTCGCATGGCCGCGTATGAAGTTTTCGGGCCTGCTTGCGTGCCGCCGAAGGGTGCCTCTGTCTTGAACGTGATGTGGGTTTATGCGCACAAGTTTAATGGAGAAGGGGAAATCGTTGGTGAGAAGGCACGGCTGGTCGTACAGGGTCAGCACCAGGTCGAGGGGAGGGACTACTATAAGAAGTACGCAGGCGTGATGAGGCTAGAGTCGCTTCGCATGTTGCTGGCGACCTGGGTAACGCTGGGGTTCTACATATGGCAAGTCAACTTCAAATCCGCCTACCTCAATGCCAAAATGGATGAAGAACTTTATGTTTGGCTACCTCACGGGTTCCAAGGGGCGAATTCACCAGCTGTAGTCGTTCCACTGCTGAAGTCGCTCTATGGTGCAGTCCAGGCTGGACATAATTGGTGGCAGGAGTTGGACGGCGCATACAAGGATCTGGGGTACAAGAGGTCGGAGGCGGATCAATACGATACAGCAGGAGGGTCCTCAACTCTGGAAGAGGCAGAACGCGCAAAGAGGGAACTTGGGGAGAGATATGCTATCAAGGTCACCGACCAAGTAGAGTTCTCCCTGGGTATGAAACTCGAGCACGACAGGGAAAAAGGTGTCGCTTCGCTCTCCATGCGCGGGTACCTCGAACGTTTGCTGGAGCGCCACGGGTTTGCTGATATGAAACCCAAGTCAACGCCGTTTGCACTCGGAACTGTATTGTCCAAGGAGGGAGCACCGGTGACTGATGCCCAGCGGGAATACATGCGCGACAAACCATACGACGTAATTGTAGGTGGTTTGCAGTTTGCTGTGGGTGCAATGCGGCCCGATCTCGCATACTCGGTCAACGTCTTGAGTCGCTATACCCGCGAGCCTGGTCCCGCTCATTGGAGGGCGTTAGTGCACGTTCTAGGTTACGTGAAGGGAACCCTCGATGTCGGCATCACCTACAGAAAGGACGTGAAAGATGGGATGGTCCCAATTACCTACGTCGACGCAGATCTGGGAAAATGCCCCGATACAGGACGTTCGACGATGGGGATCCTCACCAAAATGGCTGGAGCACCGACTTTCTGGATGTCGAAGCGGCTTGACATTACGTCCATGTCAACGGTTGAGACTGAATACATTGCGCTCAGTCGAGGCTCGCAGCAAGCCATCTGGACGTACAGCTTCATGGCCGAAATCGGGTACCCGCAACCGTTGCCCATGGTACTCTACAACGATAACAAGGGGGCACTCATAGTATCGGAAAACCCGACGTACCATGCACGAACGAAGTACATCGGGCTGCGTCACCATCGTATCCGCGAACTCGTGAATCCGGGAGCTAGAGGGGTCAAGCAGCTTTCAGTGCAATACGTTGCGAGCGAGGAGAATCCCGCAGATATCCTCACCAAAAGCCTTTCCACTGCTATACATGCCAGGCAACTGGAACTCATGGGTATCAGTCGCGACGTTGCTTGATCCAGGGGAGTGTTAGAGGACAGAGGATCGCGCACCGACAGCTTAGAGCTTGAGCGCTACTTCTACTTCCTTTTACGGTTTATCTCTTTCCTTTTTCGTTACTTCCGTCGATATAAATTTCGTTTCAACCCCTTTCCGCCTCCTCAGCTTCGAACATATTGCTCGATACGCTGAGGTAGGCTAATTCCATTCCATATACATTTCCAGACATGATTACTTATTGATTACTCACTGTAGAACCTACACTTATCGTGCACGCTCTACAGGTATGTATTTGTATAGATTAGGAGCTTCGAACATATTGCTCGATACGCTGAGAACCTACACTTATCGTGCACGCTCTACACAAGCTAATGACTGAAGACATCATCACCCCTGCGTAGCTCAGAAGAGTCGAAGAGGACGTACGTGCCGGGCATCGAGGTTGTGGACAACACTATCCCGAAGAAGGAGTTTCTTGGGTTGGCATTCAATTTCCTTCGCAATAACCTGGGATGAGGAGGGTCTTACGAGTGTCGTGAAAGCATGTGCTGCTTTAGCTGTCAGCCTTGGAACCACGAGACACTTGATCAACTTCAAAAGTGTTGTCTTCGAACCCTGTCTGCACCGATCATACGAGCCAATCAGGCCGGGAAGAACTCTAGGACCGAGGATTCTGGATATAAATTCTTCCCTAGTGGCGGCGTGTCCTCTGCAAACAGCGGCAGTCTGAGAGAACGCCATAGGCCACACATAAATTGTGGTTTTCGGAAGCCGGTCAAGTCCTGTAGCCTGAGGAATGGAATAGGTCGAGGAGCTATCTCTTTAATGTCTCCACGAGGGGAGAAGCGGATCCGCTCGTACTTGCTACTTGTGAACGTATGCGATAAAGTCCCTGGAGCCAGAGGTTTGCCACCTCTTAAAGAGTTTGGAATTTCGAACACAGCGGGTGAAGGTTTAGGATGCAAGTGGGAATATCGGAAGCGGTGGTAATGTTAGGAGGGGGGCTTGGGTGTTCTTTGAAGCTACCTATCTCTTCGCTGAAGGGAATCCGCACTATGACTAGCGCTCGACACTGGCACCTCGCGCTCTACATTTTGCAGCCTAGCCGTGGGGGCCGCTTTGAGCAATAGATGGTGTGATGTAGGCTATGGGACAGGCGGACCACCGGGAACAGAAGTCGCCGCCACGAAAAGCTCTCTGAGCCTGCATTTGCGAGAGCGGCACTGGGCACGGAAAGCAGTACTACTAACTATACTGAGGATAAAGTATAACAACAACCCTCGTCGTAGTTTCTGCCTGAAATATCGAAAACTATTTAAATTCGAATGATATGTCAATACTTTGCCTAAAACTGTCATGGAGTCATTCTCCGACGCCTGTAGCGCAACAATGAAGGTAACCCATAGAGTTCCGACATGACCACTTCCATTGTCGGCCGTTTGACATGGTCGAACTCCCAGCAACTCTCAGCGAGCTCCCATATGTCGTCTACAATCATGCCTTGGAGGGGTCGAGGGGGGAAAAACGTAGCAGGTGTATGGCTGTTCAGGAACGACTGAAACTCATCCAAATAGCACCAGGAGCCATGGAATGGTTCTTCGTTGGTTATAATCTAGGAAATCTAATTCCAGCCAGTAAAAACAACAACGAACACAGTGCATACCTGGTACACCACACGCCCGAATGCATAGACGTCGGTAGCGGACGTCGCCAGTGGCCGGGGTCGACCATCAACCAATCCAAACCAAAGAATTGGATCAGCCCATCGGCAATCATCACTACATGTATCTAGAATGTCGGACAAGGCGACACGCCGATACAGAATAGGCATGAGCCCAAAATTACTGAGCACAGCTTCTCCATCTCCAGTGACATATATATTCCACTGAGGAGTCCAGAGGTCAGTGCGTAGATAAATCTTTCAGAGTGTACGTACTCCTGTCAGTCCCCCATGAACAATATCAAGGGAGTGTACTATCAAAGCCCAGATCAGTGACAATCAACAAAGTAGCAAGTTTGAATGACGAACGATGTGATAAGCCGCTGGCAATCTGCCGAAGCTACAGATATATGAGTTGAGCTGCTATCATATTATCTATTGAAGGGATAGCGTACGAGGACGAGCTTCTGAGAGGCTGAAACAAAATTATTTCGTAGGTGCCCGCAGAGATGGTGACCTGACACCCGTGGCATCACGATGCCTGGCAAGCCACCATGCTCTGTGGTCCCGACGTAGGATAATAAGTGATAGTGGCCTATTTCACCAATGTCGCGCATTTCCTGTTGAAATGAGCATCGAGACGTTCTACTGGGTAATATGACAAACCTGCAGAACTGCGTCTTTGTCTGTTATCGACAATGGTAGTCTAAATATCTTCACAGCCATCTTAGATCCGATTTGATCAGCCAGCTAAGGTAAGCATTCGGATCGCCCACTCACAGCCTTGCCAACGTTACTAGTAGCGGTCCAAAGCTCCATCTTCCTGCCGTGCGATGAGTTGAATAGTTTGTGTACATGAATATTAGTCAGATGGGGGAGCGGACGAGGAAACAGGCGGAATGCCCTGTGCGGATCCTCAAGAAACCCGATGACGGCTTCTAGCGTAGGTCGATGCGACGGCTCTCGTTGCCAACAGGCACAGAGTAACTCCCAGCGTGCTTCCGTCACAATCGAATCCTGAGGCCGCCGCGGATGTACACCTCGCGATAACTCAATGAGTACCTGGCCGTCAGTTTTCATATAGTGATACGGTACTTCTCCTGTTAACGTCTGAGTGAACGGTCAGAAGGCAGGTGCGGCAAGTGTAGAGAAAGCCACCCACCTGGAGTATTACGCTTCCAAGTGAGTAAATGTCACTGCGCGTGGAGGGCCATGTCCTGACATCGTCGTCGTCGACTTGATACAGCTCTGGCGCCGCAAATCGCACGTTACCACTAATTGACGAAGTGAAGGTAGATACACCTTGCATATCCGAAATGATAGTGGATAGGCCAAAGTCACTTAAACACGCATTTCCGTCACCATTGATGAGAACATTGCACTGGGGTAAATCAGCGAGTGGCAGAAGAGAAAAGGATGGGCATACGCCTGTAAGATCTCCGTGTACCACTGACTGGGAGTGTACTATCAAAAAGCATTAACAATCGCCTACCGGTACGGATTTGCACCTACAATAGGCTAGCCCAGAGCAGGCTTGACGCAGCTTCGAGATTCACGTCAAAATGGGGGGTGACTCGTTGAATCAATGAAACTTACAAGCTTGTATCGACCTTCTATACTTAACGACTTGCCAGCGCCGCTGAGATAAGTACTCAGATTTCCTCTATCCATCCACGGACAAACCATAGACAAATAGGGCCCAAAGTCGGTCACAATACCATACAACGGTAATACTTGAGGATGTTCCAGTTTCAGCCAGACTTTAACCTCCCGCCGCAGTCTCTGTGAAGTGTTAGATCCATCACTGGCTCTAACGAAGTAACGACAAGTTTGCCGGACCTTCTCGTGTTTGCTCTTGATATTGGACTCATTCCCAAGTGAGCGAAGGACTTTGACGGCGACCTAATTACGGGTCCTGGAATGTAATGAAATGAAATGTAAGGATCCGTTTTAATTTGCAGAACCGCACGGGCGCTTCCTAAAGAGGGTGGCTACTTCAGGTAGCCGGTTGCCGGTTTGCCAGATCTTCGATCAGCTTTGCCCCACATGGGCTGTCCGTGATACGTCATGTATGGAGTACCGGTGCCGCAGCGTGTATGGCGTTGCAACACGCTCCCGTGCGTAGGCAATCGTTCACAGTAAATCTGACCTGTGGCCTTTCACAGCTTCCTTCCGCATATTTGAGTATACATGTCGCCCTCGCTGCCGCCTTTTCCCGGATAATACAGTTGAGAAACCCGGTTTCTGGGGTTTCTCCGCGTAACTTTGGAAACCCCTAGCAACAATGCAGGTTGGCTGGGAGTCCGCCCGGAATATGCCTAATATATCTTAGCTCCCAACTCGAGAAGAAGGCCAAGAAGCCAGCCGCCGCTCCCGCCAACGCTGCTCCTCCCACTGACGCCCTGCCCGCTGACGATGCTGCTGCTGCCTAAAAGGTCATAACCACACTTACATCCCGGTGCGCTCGCTCTGACAGTGGCCCTCGCGTTCACCAGCCCTCAACAGAGACTCGACTCGTCCAAACTCTGGAGACTTTGCACTCAAATGACGTCGATAATCCACCTGTAGTATAGTTAACGAACTATTTGTCACGCGCACTGCACCCAATAGACCGTTACTTGCTGCCTTTTCCAAATCTCAGTGTCACACGTTCAGATAGACACAGACCGCTGCGACGTAATAATCTTTCCGGTCCTGGCCTGACCTGTCAAAGGCTTCGATGTCGGTTAACCCTACAAATCATACGAAGAGTCTAGCGTGATATTACACCTCGAACGCACGCTGATTGAGAAAGAATTTAGAAAAGTAGCAACGAAAACGAATAGCGAACGAGAAGACAACGTCTCTTCTTGAAAAATGAGATCATGGAGTATTAAACTTCATTCTGATCTTCCATCCATCATGTATCTATGTATGGGTGAACAATGAGCGACAAGAGTAACGCAAATACAAAACACGGTACAGTTTGCAGACACTAAATGTCAACGAGTTCACTGCTCAATAATACAACAACCTTGCCGCCAAGGTCGGGTGTCGCTGATTAGCTGCACCTCGTCGACAATAGGCCATTGACTCAATTTGGATTGGCAGCGTCGACGAGCCACAACGATCGCAAGGCCCGGAGAAGAAACGACAGGAGCGGTGAGAGAGAATGCAGATGGAGGAAGTGAGAGGGATGAGAGATGAACTGACCTCACCAGGCCCTCGAGGCTTGTGCACCTGCAAGATGAAGAGGGCGAAGGTATGCTCCTGCCCTGCGAATACTAAATAATGCAGAGGGGAGTCATTGTCGAGCGAAGACACGAACCCTCATCCCCACAACTCCTCGCGGCAGAGATGGGTGTATGATGGCATGTCTAACTCTGCCTTGACCTGTCTACATGCAGATCAATGGACACAATTGTTGCTATGTATGCTCGGTCACCAAGGGTCCGCATCAGACCTACACAGTAAACTACAGGTTCCCCGTTGCCTCTGAGGCAGAATGTACTTACTATGTGTTTCATATTTACATCATCTAAAGGCTGTTGTCTTTGAATCTACCACTTTTAAACAAAAAAGGACCCGTACATGCCATGCCTTGCAATGGCCCACACCCCCAAGTACGATAATGAGTCCGCTGTTGAAGATGCCATAAAAACACCTACATTTTGTGTAAATGATGCTTCGCTGTGCAGAGTGCACAACCATATATCTGCAAAACCACCATGTGCCGCAGGGTACGCAGCTTGCTTCGTAACATACGCCGTGAGGTCGGGGATTGTGGAGGGGAAGAACGCCATCAACGTATTTTCGTCGCAACGTAGGATAGCGCTGCACAGTAGCTGCAGACTTCTGAGGGGCTTGCGTAAGCTCCAACGTCTGACGCATTGATGGCGGTCGCAACGTGTGTCAAGCTTCGAGGGTTCGTCCAAAATGGTCACCCAACTGCTGAATGGAACCAATGCGAATCATGGGTGCTTGTCGTGTAAAACAATTGGTACGCTGATTTGTTGTCCTCCACTAGTGAAGGAGATGAGTCTTAGATGATCCAACCTCATGTCTTCGTTGGACTACACAAGGGGAAATAGATCACCCTTCGCAAGGCCACTCTTTGGCATTGTCCCACATTTGGATGAACTTCTTATACTGTAACCTGTTTGCTTCGCGATGCCATAAACGAGGATCACAGACTCCTTTATTGCACGCTAGGGAGTACTGTGGACACCAGCGGCCCAGGGGTTGAGACATATTCGTTGAATGTAGGTGTCGAATTTACATCAGCTGATCCCAGCCCTGGGTACATCTCACAAAAAAGGTCGAAAAATGGAGAAATGATGAAATGGATGAATCTGGTCCAGCGTAGACGGGCTTCTTGGAGCTGTGAGTGTCAAGACGCCCGCTAACACATTCGGCAGCTTCAAGGGTCTCGTATTCGATGTAAAGCGAGTCCAAGGTCACCTTCAGCTTCAGAAATAATGATCCCTATCTTGAAGTCTTCCTTAACGGTGGCGTGTTCTCCGCAAAGAGGAGATTGGGAGTGAGGGAGGGGGGGCGAGGGAACAGGATGAGAGAACAAATCGAGTCATTTGCTGTGGGGCATCCGGCCAAGGTGATTATGACTGGCATGCCCCACGCAAGCTAGACCTCCTAGAAAGTTTGGATGCGGCAAGTGAACATGGCTGGAAGCTTTGAAGTGCATGGGGGAAGCGAAAGCGCGGGGTGGACTTGGTATATCGGAGCTGTCTATCTGCTCGCCGAGGGCAGTTGGCACTACGACTATCGCCTGCAGTTCAGAGACGCTTGAAAAAGATGGCCGAACCCACGTAGATAGAAGTGTTGTGCTGCTCCAAGGTCTGACATAAGCGCCCTAAGTTGAAGAACCCCTGGGCAGGAATGGGCAAAGCCTCATCGATCATCTTGGACGTAATGAGGGTATTTTGAACAGAAGGTCAGATATCCACGATATTGAGTACGCCCGGTGGGGTCTCAGTAATCGAGCTTGCAAAAAGCAGCGCGCCGCGTCCAAGATTCAGAGCTTGAAAACCTCGATACCCTAAGGCGGGTAGAGGTGGGGAGGAAGGGTGGAAGGGGTGCGGGAGGAGATCATCGTAGTATGAGAAGAGGTTCATGAGGCGGCGGGGAGCTATTTATAACCAGTAGTTTTGAGGGAACGCCAGAAGCTGCACATAAATTGTGGTTTTCGGAAGCCAGTCAAGTCCTGTAGCCTGAGGAATTGAATATGAGCTATCTCTTTAATGTTTCCTGGAGGGGGAAAGCGGATCCGCGTTCCACGAGCGGAGCATGTGGGTCGACACACCGACTGGCATCGTACTTGTTAGTTGTGAACGTATGCGATCAAGTACCCGGAGCCAGGGGTCTGCCACCTCAGCAGGTGAAGGTTTGGGATGCAAGTGGGAATATCGGAAGCGGTGGTAATGTTAGGAGGGCTTGTCTCTTCGCTGAAGAGAGTCGGCACTATGGCTCGCGCTCTACATTTTGCAGCCTAGCCGTTGGGGCCGCTTTGAGCAATAGATGGTGTGCTGTGGGCCATGGGACAGGTGGACCACCAGGAACAGAAGTCGCCGCCACGAAAAGCTCTCTGAGTCTAAGGAACGAACGCTAGGTCCTGGAGGCTAAGGGCGTTTTGGTACAACCCAGTCAGGTGACTCGTCGTGATTTCAATTTCAATTTTGAGGAGGAGGATATACGAGCCGTCCACCCACAGATTCAGCGGCGTTCAACAATTATGCATTGCGGCCGAGCCCCAGAATCCATGCTGTCGGGTGTAAACAGAAACGTGGGGCTGCTTGAACGCCTAACCATACATGCGGCCTTGAATATTCTTGAACTGTTCCAGAATGCGTCCAAGAAAGCGCTCGATCAGCCGAAAAAAAAAGCACGGCCGTTGGGAGTTATGATGAGGGCGCCTTGAACTGAAGATCCGATGAAGGGCATTGCCGAAGGCAAGAGCACTAGTGATGCTTGATACGCCCACGCGAAGTCACAGTCTTGAGCGAGTGCTGGGGGTAGGTGGGATCGCATCCAACGGCCGTCCGAGCACGTCCTCGCATGCCGGCTGGCTTTATTTAAGCGGGATGGCAGACGAGAGGCAAAAAGCGACGCGGCGGGGAGATGTCCAAGATATATGCGCGCACCAGAGAAGCGTCATAACGGCGCCGTGAATACGGGGCCCTAGCTTGAAAGCGTCGATACCCTAAGGCGGGAGGGCGTGCGGAGTGGAGATGGGGAGGAGGGGTAGAAAGAGCACGAGAGGACATCATCATGGTATGGGAAGAAGAGGTTCATGGGGAGGCAGGGAGCTACTTATAACCAGTAGATTTGCTAATGTTTAGTCTCTGGACTGGTCCGACTGGCGTCCGAGTTGGGTAATGTCGCGCATCGTAAGCCGAAAGTCAATCGGAAAACGGTGCGGATGGAACTGAGCCTAATACGAGGTATCCGCACTGAATCCAAGAAAGCTGAGGCTGACAACTAGTTCGGAGTTTTCGACCAGTACATCTTCTTCAGCTAAAAGGTTCGATGCTTTCAAACGCGAGAATTCCTTCATTATAGAGACTCGAGATCCAGAGGTTCGTGAAGTGGGTATTCAAGTCATCGAAGTATGCTACGCGACGTGTCTAGCTGATCCCCCACTGCGTGATAAGCCCTGACGCGAGCTTGCGAGCGGCTCAGGCGTCATCTAAGGACAAGCTGAACAAAGCGGCAAGAGAGCCCGTGGGGTTTCTGAATTGGTTCATTACGTAATGCAACCAAATCTCCCGCGACGCGTGTCCTGGCTCCTGCTCAACGCCTCAAGCCAGATCTCGAAATCCCGTCAGATTTCTCGCATCCCGCCCTCCAATTCTGCCGCAATGCAGCTCAACGGTGCCCAGGTCCCCCCGGCAGACCCAACAGGTCGCATACATGCATCAAAAACTCACTGCGACGCGGGGCGAGTAGCAGAGATCAGCTTGCTGGATGTCGAAGAAAAAGCTATAGAAAACATGTTCATACGGGCGCGCAACAGAAAAAAGTCGAAGGTACGCGCAAAACGGCTTGCCGATCCGGAAGTTGCGGAACCATCCGACGACGAATCCATTATCACTGTTGCCAGTCGACCTGGAACCCCGCCATCGACACCACCACGGAGCCCCCTCCCGACACTTCGAGACTCGGCCCTCGCCTCTCTGGGATCCGCGATACAATCCCTCAGCCCCCGTTCTCTCATACAGTCCATCTTGGGGAAGCGCGCGCTGGATGCTGAAGAATCACGAGAGGAACACATCAAGCGTCTCAAAATGGCTTCGGCACCTGAGATCAAACGCGCCCCAGGCCAAGTGCTCATCCTCCCTCACAAGACAGAATTACTCGAGCTCGAGGTTGCAGGAATGTACATGCCGCTAACACTTTTCACACGTACAGGTGAACTTGTCCTCGCCGACCATCTCGACGATGTCAGAACAATACGCAGGAACTCGAAGCCAGGTGAAAAAAGAAACCTCTACATTGACGTTAATGACAAGCGCTTCGAGAAGGAATTGGACCTCTCTCAGGAGGCCTGGACTTTTGCCTCTGACGAGATGGTGGAATGGGCGCGCGATGCAAAATCTGACGATCGCCTCCACATACGCCTTGGCCAGCACTTTGGATGGCTCAAATACCAACTGGCGGACGGCCGCGACTTCTCCCTTGTACGCGAGCTGGACATCAAACTCCGTAAGGAGTACCGACGGCAACCCTTTGAGTTCTCAGGGGATATCTACTCTGAAGAGCTCCGCAACCTGTCGGTCAAGCATCTGGAATCGCGTATGGCTGCAGAAATGGCGCTGCTTAGGTCCCAGCCCGCTTCTCACGTTGGACTCTCCCGCTCGGCCCTCTCGGAGCCGCCATCCTCCCGTGGGCGTGCCCGGGGCTTTGGGCGTCCTTCCCAGTCCTTTCAGCTTGGGCAGGCAAGGCCCCCCTCGGACCCTGTCTGCCTCATCTGCGCTCGACGAGGACACAGAATCGACACATGCACCTTCAAAACCCTTCCAGGAGGCTCCCCTGTCAAGACTCGCGCTGTCGACGGCTCGCCCATTGAGCCAAACGGCAAGCCATGCTGCATCTCTTGGAACACGAATGGACGGGAAAGTACTCGCTGCACCCCTCACAGGAAACCTGACATGCAACACATCTGCACCTTCTGTCTCTCCCCCACCCACCACGCATTCTCCTTCTCTTGCCAGCCTAATCCCTCGTGAACCTGTAGGATCCCCGCCGCTCCCGCCCATGGACCCTCCTACCCACCTATCCTCTGACCCCAGCGTGCTCCTGCGCATAGAAACACCATACAATGCAGACGCCTTTGACTCCTTCTTGTCGCAATTTCCAGCCGTTCTCAAACAGTACCCGCAACTAACTTATAAACTACGACACGGCTTCTCCATGGGTGATTTCCCCATCCTCGAGAAGACCATAATATGGCCGAACACACCGTCGGTTTTGCAATACATGCCGTTTATTGATGAATATTTTGCGGAGGAAGTCACTGCGAACCGGCTGAGTGGCCCATACCCTCAATCTAAAGTTGAAGCCATTCTGGGCGGCCCCTTCCAGTGCTCCCCCCTCACGGTCGACTCACAGCCTCAGGAAGGTGCGGAGCCGAAACTTCGCCTATGCATAAATCTCTCGAAGCGGAGCAGGGCTCATCCAGCTACGAACGACCACTCAGACCGCCGAGACTTCCCAACTCGTTTTGACTCGGCTTTGCAAGTTTCTGATATTGTGAGTACAGTTCTCTTCCCGCACTATGCGAGGGCTACTTAGCCTCCTCCCCGCTCTGGGGCTGGCATTCTCCGCACTCTGCGAGGGTCGCTCGACCTCCACTCCCGCTCTGGGAGTGGCATTCTCCGCAATCCGCGAGGGTCGCTTGACCTCCACTCCCACTCGAGGAGCTGGCTATTCTGCCCTTCCACATGGTCGCTGACCGCGGGACTCTGCAGATTGCCTCCGCACCAAAGGGCTCTCAAGCGATGACCCTCGATATTGCCAAATTCCACCGACGAACTCCCATCTGCGCAGCGCACAAGCGCTGGTTTGTGATGCAAGCCTGTATGGGGGACTTCTACATTCAGCATTGCTGCCCATTCGGCGCTCGTGCTTCAGAAAGCAACTCCGGTGAGATTGCAAACACGGCGGTCGACATTTGGCAAGAACTAGGTGTTGGACCAACCTGTAAATGGTGTGACGACATGGTTGTCTTCCGGTACCCGCTTCCTCCTCTTACGCCGACACCTTCCTTTGCCTACGATCGTACGGATGCACTGCTTCGCATTTCCTCTCTTGGAATACCCTGGCACCCAGACAAGGGCCAGGACTTCGGCCCCACCTTCACGTACGTAGGCATGCTCTGGGACCTGATGAACAAAACGGTATCCCTGCCTGAGCCAAAGAGAAAGAAGTTCTTGGCCCGTGTTCACTCTTTTCTTGCCCAAGGATGCTCCTCGCCATGCTCGCTGGAGGATGCCATGAAGATTCAGGGCTCCCTTTGCCACATATCCTTTGTCTACCCTCTCGGGCGCTCGCGGTTACCCTCCCTTTCAGCCTTTGTCTCCTCGTTTAACGACTGCCGATTCTCACGGCGCTACCCTCCACGCTCTCTGCTTACAGACCTTACCTGGTGGAAACGGCAGCTGGAAATCCCTGGTGTAACCCGATCTCTCACTTCCCGAGGCGCACCTCTGGAACTTGGCATCAGTGTAGATGCCTCCACAGACTGGGGCATCGGCGTGGTCTGGCAGAACGACTGGATTGCCTGGAAGACGACAGAGGGCTGGCGTGGTCTGGGCCGGGATATAGGCTGGCTGGAGGGTCTTGCAGTTGAACTAGTAGTGTATCTCCTTGAAGCGTCGGCTATAACAGACTCCCACATCCGCATTCACTCAGACAACCAAGGGATCATTGGTGCTTTCGACAAGGGCCGCAGCCGTAATTTTGAAGTCAATCTCTCTATCCGGCGAGCGGGTTCCTGCCTCCTCGCATGCAACAACTCTCTCGACCTCGTTTATGTCAAGTCTGGTGAAAACCCAGCTGACCCCATCTCGCGCGGGATGCTTGGGCCAGCGGAACGACGCCTTAGCTTGACCATCAAGCTCCCTTTGGAGCTCCAACCCTTCCTTTGCCATGTTTAGAAGATTCTCTCACCACGATACGGCAGCACGTGCTGTCGAGACTGTCGATAAGAAGGATGAAGGTCAACCCTCACCTCCACAAGGCCTTGGATATGCAAGGTTTTTTCGCTCGAGCTCGTCTCCTTCCTTGCCGAAGCAGCTGCCACTCCCTAACGCCGTTGCACCTTCTCCTTCACCGCGCATATCTTCAAGTCAAAGCCCCCCTTCCCCGCTTGCTGCTCCCTCTCCCACGATCACATCCACACTGCTTTCTAGGCCATTGGTAGGCCGTATTACGAAGCCTCGTCGCCCCAGGAAGGGCCGCGAAATAGACTCAAATGAACACCGTCCTTTTGTCTCTGCAGCTGACCGTCTCCGGTGCTGGACCACCCCTTTCTCCCTGGAACACCAGGCCTCTCTTGACCTTCAGATCTCGGCTCGCGCCACGCATAAACTCAACGAAGTACTACTATCCTCATGGTCAGATCAGACCAGAACTAATTACGGGGCGGGCCTTCTGCGTTTCACGCAATTTTGCGATCGCGAGGGGATCTCAGAGCAGGACCGAATGCCAGCATCTCGTGTCCTCTTGGCCGCGTTTGCTGCTGATGCTGCGGGTGCCAACTCTGGATCTTCCATCTCAGGTTTGCGTTCCCACTATGACGCCGTAGGCGTTAATGGCTAACTAAAGACCCATCTTAGGTTGGTTCTCTGCACTCCGCGCATGGCACACCTTTAACGGTGCTGCATGGCAAGGTGATGATGACCTTGTCTCGCAGGTGAAGCAAGGAGCATCCAAACTTGCTCCAAACTCTGCACGCCGGCCCTTACGTCCTCCAGTTACGATTGAACACTTACTTGCCCTTTCCCACTCCCTCCACCTCACGCAACCCTTCGATGCGGCCGTCTGGATTGTCGCGCTCTGTGCCTTTTGGGGCTGCTGCCGGCTCGGTGAACTTACGGTCAAGTCAGCAAACTCATACGATCCCTCACGCCATGTCTCCCGATCAGCCCCCGTAACCTTTCGCCAAAATATCTCGCCACACTCCAGCCAGACCAAAGAGTCCCTCCACTTTCCCATACCTTGGACGAAGACAACAAAGGAGGCTGGCGCCAACCTCTCGATCACCGGCGCCGATCCCTCCCTATGCCCCTGCACCGCCATGCGCAATCACTTATTGGTCAACGGTGGTGCACCCCAGACATCCCACCTCTTTGCCTATCATCTTCCTGACGGGGGATGGGCCCCAATGGTGAAGACGGCCTTCATGAAGCGGTGCATGACCATTTGGACACATCATGGCCTTGATGTCGCTGTTCTGGGGCATAGCTTTCGCATCGGAGGCTCAACAGAGCTCCTGCTTGCCGGTGTCCCACCTGAAATTGTCGCCGCAATTGGCAGGTGGAAGTCCCTCGCATTCCTCCTCTACTGGCGCAAGATTGAAGAGGTCCTTCCCCGTGCTGTCTCCCGCTCATATGAACCAAATCGTATTCGCAATGTCGCTGCTGCCTTTGAACAATTCCGTATTGTACAAAACATCCCCACTAGTTGTACCATCACCCATGGACCTTAAACAAATAATGCGCGCATCGCCCGCTGTGTTGTACCTGCTGTAGCACTGAATTGCACTTTACTTATTACTACTTATCATTGCTCATGATGTTTATGATGTACTCTCGCACATCGTCAATACAAGTAACCTCCGCTCAAAGCGGCAAGAGAGCCCGTGGGGTTTCTGAATTGGTTCATTACGTAATGCAACCAAATCTCCCGCGACGCGTGTCCTGGCTCCTGCTCAACGCCTCAAGCCAGATCTCGAAATCCCGTCAGATTTCTCGCACCCTCCCTCCGCTGCCCTCTTTAGTGTGGTTGAGTTCGGATTCCTGCTCCAGCGGAACTCTGACATCTCAATCGCGCTCAGAACTCTTGGTCCACTTCGAACCGAATCTAAACCGAAGCTGAAATTCTGCCTTCAGCCGGGAGTCGACGTCAGGCCTTCCAAGTCCATTCCGCTTTCGGATCCCCCTGTCCTGATTTGTCAACTTTCCCCGGCCCGCGCTTTCAGCCTGCGTACGGACCAAAAGCTCTCACCACCACACGGAACTCAGATGAAGCATTGAGTGAGGAAATCACACACTTCATTGAGTTCCCGACCTCTTTACTTCTCTCTCGTTACACCCGCACGTTAGCTTGTGCTCCGTAACCGTTCGGCGGGTGGCTTTGGACGGTGCTGCTCGTGGTCGTGGTCGTCTCAGTGGAATCCTCTTTGCCTGGACTGGAGGCGAGCAAAGACGAAATACCATGGAGTCCTTTGGGGGATACAAAAGCTTGGCAATTCTAGACGATTGCGCTCCTGGGCTTTGTGAGGCGGCAGTCATGGGCACGTCCATGCACTTTGGAGATCGTCTGAGCGTCGTGTTGACCGTCACTGGTGACAATGAGCGCCTCATCACGTGGTGGTTACCCTGAATGTGATAATTAAAGTTTTGGGGAGTTCGGCGGCGTTCCGGTACTCACCCCGCCCGTATATATGGCCCTCTAGCCAGAAATTGCCAATACCCTTCCCCACTGTCCCGCAAACGCGGGGAACCATCGAAATGGACTCACAGTCACCTTCCCCACCTTACCTGGACGAGCCCACGAACAGCGACAGCAATGGATCCCGCACCCCATACCTCTCTTTCACGCCGAAACGCTCCATTGCGTCGTTTGAGAACCTAGTCGCTTTGGCCAACTACCAGGAGCGACTGAAGGACGCGCGGAAGATGGTGTGGCGCGATAGAGGGCAACCGGTGACGGACTTGCCCGACCTGAAAGCATGCCTGGAGCACGCGGCCACTGGGGGACTTAGTGAGGATGCCTTCGTCATTTGTCGGCGGCAGTCACTCATAATTGAAGGTTCTAGGATCAGCGACGCTTGCTTTTGGCATTCGAGCGGGGTTGAATGTCGTTCTCGCCATGATTCGTATGCGTAGAATGCCAAGGTGTGTGATAGTTGCAGGTTGACAATAGCAAGTGCACTCAGCGGATGTTCTCCTACCAAGATCGCTCTGGTTCTCGCTCGTGCGACACGCAATCTTCGGGTTCGACACGCTCAGATTCGGCGCCATGCTGGGCACGTTTACAGCTGTCTACAAATTCCTAATCAACGCACTGCCGATCCTTGTCCCGGCAGTGAACCCTAGACGCTACAGTTCCTCCGCTGTAGATGATCAGGAGGCCGACATGGACATGGAAGCAGGGCGTAGCACATCGCGTTTAACCGTCGAAGTTCCCTTTGCTGAACGCCGAGCGCGCCTGTCTCTCAGCACACACGCTCAAATGATGATCGTGCGCAAGAAAACGAGGAGATGGCATGCAGCGTTGGCTGGTGCTGTCGCGGGAGCGTTGGCCATTGTCTGGGAGAAGCGGAATAGAAGAGGAGTGATTGCTCAGCAGATGTTTGTTCGGTATGCCAACATTTTC
Source organism: Pleurotus sapidus (assembly GCA_026743855.1). Lineage (NCBI taxonomy): Eukaryota > Fungi > Basidiomycota > Agaricomycetes > Agaricales > Pleurotaceae > Pleurotus > Pleurotus sapidus. The sequence continues at coordinate 417,766 of JANBWZ010000025.1, read as the reverse complement.
GACTGATTCTCGCATATTCCTCATAACTTCCTAGTGGACTTCAAGGATCGTACAACTCTTTCGCCTCGAGGCACAATATACACGTCCCTCACGGCGCAGTACTGGTATTTTCCGTCGCGTAAGAGGGTTTTCCTGACGATATCAGACAAATTACTCAAACCACCCGTAGTTGTGGGCAAATTCTTTACGCATTCCTATTGAGACCAGATACTCTTCCTCGTTCATACTCTTCCTGGTGAGCGATATATTGGTTTCATCATGTTCGAGTTTTACTGATGACCACCCAGGATCGGACAAGCCGCCAAAGTACCCGCCGAATGTGTACGCATAAACAAAGACCTGGTTCGAGAGGGAACTTTCGATATAGCAGACGTTGATAAACTCACCTGGCGGCCTGTGAGTCCCCAGCATTCCCATCGCCGCACTCCTGGCTAATAAATTCCCAGGACATCACTCCTTCCAATCTAGTCAAACTCCTTGAGCTCCGCGACCGTGCGACAGCTGCAGTGCCCTCCTTTGGCCCTCGTCATGTTCCATGCCCGGCAGTGCACCCTGCAATCGACTCTTGTCTCTCCGTGCCTTTCGACAGATTCTTCGAAGTTTTCAAGTGGATGCTACCAATCTATGGCGCTCTTCACTTCATACCCGCCATTCTGTTTAAGCGAAAAGAGTTTTTTAGGCAGCCGCTGAAGATGTTGTTAAAGGCTGGCTGGGGTACAACCCGCAGCTCTGCCTTCCTCGGGACGTTCGTCATCATATATCAGAGTATGTCTCCTAAGCAAATGCCTCCTTGGATATATCTGACAACGAGATCTAGGCGCGTTTTGTTATAAACATTACCTGTACGATCGATTGAGCTCGCCAAAGAACTTGCCGACAGTGCAACGATTCGTCGAGCTCCTTATTTCTAGAGCATCATTTTGGATACCAGGATTTTTATGTGGGTTGTCTCTATTTGTCGAGGCTCCCAGGAGGCGAGCGGAGTTGGCGATGTATGTCTTGCCCAAAGGATTGGAAAGTGCTTGGATTATGGCCAGAGGTAAAGGCCTCGTATTCAAGACCGGTAAATACGGCGACGTCATGGTGAGTCGTGATCCTCTTCGAAAGTTAACACGAATTGAGTACCTGACTTGATTTCAGCTCACCGCCATAGGTATGGGTATGTTCATGAGTACGTACCAGAATGATCCCCATCATTTGTCTGGGCTGGTCAGGCGTATCATGTACCAATTTATAGGCCCAAATTAAATGCTTCGAAGAAGGAAACTTGATTCGGAGGTGGCGTCAAGCGAGGGGGTCATACCTGGGACCCTGTTGTACTTCCAAGAACAACATACCGTCAGTTTAGCGACCAGACTATTTGGTAATTACGCGATCACATGTCACGACTACAGCCCTTTGTAAGCTAGCTACTGGTACCTGGGCAGAAAATGGTCAGCCCACGCGTAACAGTAAAAACGTGTGCATACAATCGGCATATATGTTGTCTTTCGTCGAGATTTGGGCAAAACATCAAATTCGCTGCTTCACTAGAACGAGCTCAAGTACTCCTCTTGCCCTCTGGATGCCTTCCGCCCTTTTGCGACCCCTCAGGCCCTTCCCCTGGGTGGCTGGTTTCTCCCTTTTTCTCATTCATTCCGCCATACCTTTGGTCCTTTCCACTCATTTCATAAGGCTTGTTCATGCTGACACTGTCGTATGCGCCTTGCTCCGTCGATGCCTTCAAATATACCGCTGAGCGCCGTCGACATGGTAAATGCAAACGTCTTACTCACCTCGCTCTGCTTTGCCTGCGGAGGTAAATCGAGTGGTTTATGGGGCTCATGAGGCTTCTGAGCTGCAGCATTTTGAGGATCGACGCGGTGAATCTTGTCATCTACAGGCGGTGTAGTGTCCACCTCTTTCGAGTACGTGTCCTTCGTATGTGGCCGCTTCAACTGCGAGGAAATGTGCAGCGGACGCGTATTCAAGTAACACGAGGAGAACACGTTGCGTCGCGCGCGAAGGAGGTTCATAGTGAAGAAGAATTTGTGGGGAATTTTCAGAATTGGGCATTCGCCTACTTATATACGGAGGGCAGCAGCATGATGTCATCGAAGGGCATGAAAGATAGGGGCAGAAACTCCAATATTTGAAACGAAACAAAGGTCTGCCACATGGAAGGGAGAGTAGATACGAGCGCATTCGTAAAATAGAAATCTAATATAGTCCGTGCCGCTAAAGGTCGTCGTGGTGCTTGGAAACATCCCCAGTCACTCCCTATCGAAGCGGTACATTTTCCTCATCGCGTCGCTTGTTATGGCCAAGCTGTTCGAAAGGTATTGAAGTGTGCGAAAGGTTTTGCTTCGTGATAGGCGTGTCACTGATGAAGCGTCCTGGCCAGAATGGAACAAAGACGGCGACGGCGATGAAAAGAGGAAGGGTATCGAGAGCGTAGAACATTGTCTCCGATGTAGAGAGCGGCCCGCCAAACCCTTCTGCTTTTTCGGCCGTTCGAAACACGGAACGAATCTGGTTACGGCGATGAACAAATGCTTATGGGGATGAAGAGACGGCGTACCAGGATCCCAATACAAGTGACCGTGAATGCAACGGTTAGAGTACGCCAGTCGTTTGACCACGATTTATGGGAGTCGATCGTCCAAATGTCTGGGCGACGAGTGTACACCCGGAATAGGAACCACAAGAAGATCAACGAGAAGATGATAAAGGAGATAAGTTGGAGGATCAAGCCGCCGAGGAACATCTATATTTTGGTACTGTCATTGTCTGTCAACGGCAAGGAATTTGAGTCAACCCACGTTGTTGCCTAGGTCGATCGTTTTGGGTTCCCGGCTCGAGGCCAACACGCCTCCACCGCCAGCCTGGATCAAGAAGGTAACGATATCCGAAGTAACAAAGGCGATGGTGATGCGGCGGGGGCGCACAAGTGGCAGGAGGTCGCCACAATCCAAGTAGGTGGCGAGGTGTCCCAGTAGCGCATACGTCGAGGCAATGAATGCACAAGGCTGGGACGATTTCAGTCGGTATATTGGGACAAGGTGAACTTTACTGACCGAAAGCAAGACAAACAGAGATTGTGCGATATACAAGTTCAACGCGTGGGGGTCATTGTGCACTCCGATGCGTAGCCCGATACCAAGCGCAAACGCTGTCAAAAAATAAACGAGCCGTATAACTGCGAAAGCTTGTTACTTACTGAAACATCCAATAACCATTGCGAGCATGAACTTAGCCCCGTGTTTAAACGTGAGCCATGCCTGGAGCAGCCCCACTGAGACAAGGAGGACTGGGAGAGGTGAGCATCCTATTTTTTAAAAAAAGTACGGAATATAGCTCACTTGCAGCGATTACCGCAATGGGAACCCCTGGTATATACCGTAAAGGGTTGCATTGATCATTCTTTGGGTCGGCGTATGGGTCTGGGCAAGGTTCCTTGGCTGCTGCAACGGGCTGAAGAAAGAGAGATAAAGTAACGATGATGGAGAAGCATCGAAGAAGAAGGGTAGGCATTGAGAAATAATTAACGAGGGTTATGATAGAGGGCACTCACTCAAAGTTGGTATAAGTATACCTAGGGGCGGACTTGCCGGCGGAAGGACCGCTCCGCCAACAAAGGTTCTGTGTGACCTGGACCTTTTACAACTCGTATCTACAGCGTTTTCTCCGTCACAGGATCAATGCGCAGTTCTCCTTTTTTGCGACATGACTGCGGTCAGCAACGTTGAAAACCTGTGTTTCTAGTACTAGCTGCTCACCGACCAATGGAAAAACGCGAGTGAACACGTTCTACAGAAATTACAACACCGTGTTTGCAATACGGTTCGTAGAGAGGTCGTTCTCTTGGACGAAATGAGTGCGATAAGGATATCGAGAAGCTTGGGCGACTTTAGGAGCGGAAAGCGGCCAAAGCCATCGACCGACACTCGACATAGGGGATTCAGCGCTAGGCGCGTGAATAACACTCCAAAAAGAAAAGAAAAAAGAAAAACGCTGGAGTCGATAAGGGGCCTGCCGCTGATAGCCATTCATGGAAGGTTCATCAATAAAGATGAGGCTGCGTGAACCCGCCTTGTTGAAAGCGTATTGTGTTCGTGTCCCTATGGTCCCAGCGACACTCGGAACCGAACCGCTGATACCAACCGTTCCACGTCGGTTAGATATATTATGCAACGCGCTGGATGGGGAAACGGTCAGCCCCTCCGGCTTGAGAAGAATTCTGAGGAACCAAAGGAGGCGAATCTGGGGAAGGTAGATGCGGAGATACGGCCAAGATCACGTATTTGAATGACAACGGCCCAGTGAGAACTGCACCAAGACGTTGCGTAGCATTGGAGAAGGCTAACGGAACGGCGGCCGCGATCAAAGCGGGGAACCTCAGGGTTCTGCATACATCCGCCGTGCTGAACATGGCCGCCGATCCAAGCATTGATTGAGTCAAGCGATGGGGCATGGGCCGCAGGAGGGATACGTTTGTACGACGCAAATTCAACATCTCCTATTGAAAGTGACGGAAGCCAGAGCCTGAAGCTTTTCAAATTCATGTCAGCGGGCTTAAAGATAATGGGATCATGTGGATAGTGTTGAAGACATGTAGGCGCCTGCGATGAGTGGAAAATCCCAAACACCGTGTCTAGTTGGGAGCCCCACGGCGCCATAAGCAAGAGGGGATCCTAGTAGGGTACCAGCAGGTACTTGACGCCAGAGCATGTGCCTTGGTTATTCAGGAGATGCTACGTTGTTGATGAACGTTTGAACATCTAATCTTCGCGGAACATCCTGCGGCAATATATCCGAAGATGGGTGACGAACAGTGTTGTTAGATGTCGTGAGACGGTCTACGTGCAGAGTGAGAGAGCGTGATGGCGAGAGACGACGGTGGAAAGCTACTGAGGGACGCCGCAGAGGGTACAACTTAGAAGTCAGCCCGCTTTGCTTACCAATGTTTACATGCAGAAATGACCGACGGTTTCCTTTTCCATACAGTGCGGGACCAAGAGGCTATGCGCCAGCGCAATGATTGGTATTAAATACATGAAAATGTGATATGCTAGGTACCGTGCTGGTAATGGAGACGCAGCCCCACTTTGGCCTACACGCTATCATCGTGGAAGGTGACCGCTCGGCTCCTACTCCCTTGTTTATCTTCGTGGACACTCGACTAGAAGGAACACCATCAATAATCCTTCGACTAGGTTAAGGACACCGCAGGCGATAGCTCACCAGAGATAGCCGACCACTGGAAGGCAGACTAATAGCAGTGCGCGCAAATTGAATCGAATGCGTAGTACCGCTAAAATGATGGGATGAGCGTAAGCTCTCTCTCTTGTTGAGCCTACAGGTCCTTCAGCAAACAGACCAAGGAAACTCATTTGATGACAAACGTCGCGAAGAAAGACATGGTGAACCCTGGTTGAAGCAAGGAGTGTTAGAACGAAACTTGGATCCACATGAAGAAACTCACCCCTTGCTTGGAATAGGAATATCGCGACCCACACAACTGTCACAGAATTAGTTCGCAGCTCTGCGTTTTGGAAGAGCCCGATGCCTCACGAGTTCTGGGGATGGTTAGGAGCTAGACAGGGGGTTAATCACGTTCCAGGAAGCATGAACTTGGAAGGAACTTGGAAATGCTCACGAAAATGGCAAGAGACAGACTCAAAAGACTTCGTGACAGAAAATCAATACAAAGACGATGTTTCTACTTATTGTGCAGCGCGTACCTGTTGACCAGGCCCGCTCCTGTCATGGGTCATTGAAATTGAGGGAGGAATAAATTCAAAACCAGCTGCTTACTGAGCGTATCCACGATCAATTTATCAAGGATCTTTATAGATCTACTTTTATTTTAAAATGCTGCTGCACGAAATGGATGGAGAGCAAACCTCTCTACCACCGGGACACCATCTCGGCCTTTCCTCCTTCGAAGTAGGTTATGGGTCAAGGTGCCGGCAACGAGTAAATCCGAGGCGGCACCAACGGACACGGTAGCGATTACAAGCCATTTCCTCTTACCAAGGAAATCTTCTTGGCTTTCCAAAATTCCCAGCATCGCGATCCCGAGTTTTCCCAATAGTCGCAAGAACGATAGCAATGCGCAAGCAACGACCATAATTACGTTCCCTGTGAGTTGTTGGATACGGTGGATGAACAATCCCTGCGCGGTGTCAATGAAGTGGCTCATACCGAGAGTCTTTGGAACTTACTGATACTAAAGCGCAGATGAAACCGTCGAAAATGGAAGCAACAACAAGAGCTAGTGGCATTCTCCACGTTGTGGTATCAGCCAATCCAAACCTCAGTATGGTGAAAGCATAAAAATATCGGAGGATGGAGACAATATGTCCCAAGTCTAGAACACTGGAATAGTCCCGAGTGAAATGATCAGTGCTTCTCAAACAGTGTGAAGTGGGAATCCTACCAAATGGAAATGGCCTATCAGTATGAGCATATTAGAGCTTGCTAGGATTAATGACGACTCGGGCGACGGACCAAGGCTTTGAGAAGGCGCCGATCTTCTGGAAAACTTAGGTAATACCTATAGGCCTAGGGTATGCAGTCAGTAAGAATTAGCAGCTAATTCAGCTCAACACGGTACCTGCGACGTTGAGATACCAAAGAGGAAAATTGAAGCAATTGTACCAATCTCGATAATAGTCGTAGCCGAAGTTACGTCGAAAACACCCATAGCTGCGGTGGGGACGGAGGTAGAAAAGACAGAAAGTGAGGTGAGGAACCGTTGGAGGGGGGCAACTGTTCTATGAGTAATGACAGATTGTCGGGCTCGCTTTGCGCAGCCAATTTATATCATATCCTGGGCTGCTTCTATGATGGTAATCCACAAGTATTGGACGTTTGACACGGGCTCCTCGTTATTTGAGATAATTCAGCCACAGTTTGCGGAGAGAACATAGGGCATTGAATTCCATTGTGCTACGGCGTTTGTTTGATTCAAAACGAGTTTCCACGCAACCGACTGCGTGCTGAGCAGGAAACGTCGGAAATGGACGCGACTTAGCATACCCCGTCGACGAAACCAAGCGACGGCCATAGAATAGTCCCACCCATCACGCCACTGACAGGTAGCTGTGTAGTCTGCACCCATGTGCTCGTCAGTCTTGGTGCATATGTTGAGAGTTATCGGGCATGGAGTGGAACACGAAAACACAGCCTTGAAGGATGGAAGTCCTGTAATGAAGTCGGTACTTTTAACGAGCGAGGGCGAGATGGGCGCTTCTTCAAAGTTGGCTCGAACGATCAGATTAGCGTTGAGCTTGATGAGTGAAATATGGCGGTTCCCATGTCCATACGGATGAGGTCAAAAGCAAGGGTTGCCTAGAACATCGGTAGTGGCGGGGAAGAACTCTTGGTGCTTCCCGATAGGCCAGAGCTGACTAACGGGAGAGGTGATGGGTTTTTGTTTGCAACGCTGCAAACTGAAGTTTGGGTTAGAAACATTATTCACGAGAGCGAAGGTTGAGCAAAGGCAAGTGTGGATCCAGCCGTTGCAGTATTCGTCAGAATATAGTAAGCCCGCGGTGCTGAATAGGCCCAGCCCACAACGAGCAATGTGTATATGTATGTCTGCAACCGGGAAATGTGGCTTGATTGATGAGATCTATGAAAAATCGAAAAATCAAGCTCAGGAAGCCAAGAAGGTGGGGAAGTTGTGTAGCGTGGGAAATCGCTTTTCCGTTTTAGCTTTGCACTCGTTTTCCTCGAAATGACTCAAGCCGCTAGCCTGCTAAGACCAACGCAGACGGCGACGCGCTTGCTTCCTGATTTCGAGTTCTCTGGATAGACGCGGGGAGATTTGTGTTTACGGATGTCTCCAGTTTTGTCCCATGCAGCATTGGGTACGGGGAGATGATCGCGTGGATAAGTGTGAAGAAAGCGCGAACTTGACATTCAACGAGTCCGAGAAAGCCTAAGATGTACGTCGCCATTGGAGCTAGTGACTGATTCACGAAGCTCTAACTTAAGGAGACGGATGTTGACACGAGCGAGCCGCGACGACTTCATAGAAGGATCGGCCACGAGGCCAGAACACGATACCCAACATCTCCACGGTATATAAACCCACACTCACGCATGCACCCATGTCTTGGTTCAGTAGCCAGTGCCATCCAGTGACTCAGGCCTCGTATACCGCGACACAGCACCAAAGGCGTCACCCTTCCTCCGCTGATATCGATTACCCCCTCGTCCCCAATCGCGATGGGAATGTCACGTTCGGCAAGGATAACCCTTCTCCTCATCATTGACATTATCTTCTTCTGGGTCGAACTTATCGTTGGTGAGCGACCCTGTGGTACCACTTACTTCTTCTAATCCACGCAGGTTATGTGGTTGGCTCGCTCGCACTTGTGGCTGACAGCTTCCACATGCTCAAGTTCGTCTTCCCATTCACTATATTTCGAGAACGCCTTCAAATTGACGCCCCCGGGCCGTTGCAGCGACGTGATGAGCCTGGTGGTCGCACTCTATGCAATCAGGGTGCACTCTTCCTGCCCTTCAATTCTAAGGATGGCGTGCACTAATATTGATTCACAGCTGACTGCGCAAGGTTCACCGAAGGACTCACGATATTCGTATGGATGGCACCGCGCAGAGATCCTCGCCGCTTTGATTAATGGGGTATTCCTCCTTGCGCTGTGCTTCTCCATTTCCCTGGAGGCCATAGAACGCTTCTTCTCAATCCCAAGTAAAGTTACCTCTTCTCACATCCATGGGTAAATGAGTCCTAATGCCTGAAACTAGAAATCTCCAACCCCCGCCTCATAGTTATCGTCGGCTCTCTCGGTCTAGCGTCAAACATTTTTGGATTGTTCCTATTCCACGGTAGATCCTTACTGTGGCGAACCCATCAACTCACTCTGACTATTTCACCTAGAACATGGGCATTCACATAGTCACCCCACTCCTTCCACGGCGACGAGGCTCGCTCATGTTGCCCCCGAAGAAGCGCCTCAGCGCAGGCACACTCGTTCGCGCACAGAATCACATTCCTCCGAGTCGCTGTCCGGTCACCCAGCGGCCACACGCGCGTCTCTGGTCCAGTTCGCAAATGACATCGCGTACACATCGCGGACTGGCCTATCCCTTGAAACTGAAGGCGCACAGCGCACTGGACTACCACTGACCGATGACACACATAACAACGGCGACAATTCAGCTCCCTCTGCGACTCGGATACTTGATTCCGAGTCCGTTGACGTCGGTTATCAGCATGAGCATGGCGGGCATTCGCACGCGGGCTCGATGAACATGCGTGCTTTGCTGCTTCACGTATTCGGTGATGCACTCGGTAACGTCGGTGTCATTGTCGCAGGCCTCATCATCTGGCTCACCAACTGGAGCTTCAAATTCTACTTCGACCCCATAATCAGCTTGGTGATTGCAACCATCATATTCTCCACCGCCCTCCCATTGGGTTCGTTGATTTTTCTCCCAGCCGCTGTCGTTGATAGCGTATTGAGTACTGACGGTATTCATGCAGTGCGGAGCACGTCGTTCGTTCTTCTGCAACGAGCACCTTCTACCATTTCAATTGAGCGGGTTCGGGCGGCGATATTGGGCGTCGAAGGCGTCCTGTCACTTCACGAGCTGCACATCTGGCAGCTTTCGGAAAGCAAGATCGTCGCTTCGGTCCACGTCTTGACATCCACCGAGCACGAGTTCATGCCCGTCGCGGTGAATATCAGAGAAGTGTTGCACCATCACGGCATTCACTCGAGCACCATACAGCCGGAGTACCACCCCCTGCGAACGATCCGGGAAGAAGACCCCGATAACGCGAACTTGAACGTAAGTGCTGAATACACTCATGATGACGTGGAAGCGTTTCCGACTCAGGATGGTTTCACCTCCAGGCCAGCGTGGAGACGTCCTGCCTGATTCTGTGCCCTCCTGATGAGAAATGTACGAAGGAAAATGTTTGTTGCCGTACGTGATGTCCGACTTCACTAAGTTTGCTTTATCTCATCTACTCCCGTAGCCCCTCCTCCCTTGGATGTTTGATAGAGCAAATTAAATACGATCTACCTAAGCAACGTGTCTTCGTTAGATTCAAGGTTTGTTTCTAGCTTGCGCACAATTAAATACATAGTAAACTAACGGAGCAACAAAGTAGTACATATATCTAATCTACGAAACATGCATGCAGGTAGAGAACAACAGACAAAGATAGCAAAAGTAGGATGATGCTGAGACAAAAGTACTGATAGTATGTGTGATTACCTTGTGAGATTACCCTCCTTGTCTTGCATTTATTTACAAGAACAGCCCCGAGATTTCATCAACCACTAGTTTCGGATGACTCACTGTGAGATCGTGTTTGCCCCCCTCGACTGTCACCACCTTCACATTCACGGAACCAGCATTTCTCTCCCCGACACCGCGCTCGATCGTCTCTTTGATCCTTGCGGCGTACTTGTAGGGAACGGTGTTGTCTTTCGTTCCATGTATCAGGACCACCCGTTTGCTGCTCCACGCATCCCCTTCAGCGAACGCAGACGTCAGCCCGCGTATTGGGCCATCGCGCAGAGACGACGCCACCGCAGCATTGTAACCTGGAAGGTGCGCGGATTGGATACGGACAATCTGAGCACCTCGGTTAGCGAACGGCGCCGACGATACTTGGTGTAATAATTACCTCTTGTATCCTCCCATCGCCAGCTTCCTTCGCTGTGAAGACTTTCACTGGATCGGTCGCCTCGACCTCGCCTTGGCCAGTGAGCGGCTGCTGCTCCGAAGTCCCCGCTTCTGTTGCCACATGTGCCGATACCATGAGAGACGTGTTTCCCTTAGAGCTGATCAAGTGCTGAAGGTACGACTGCACGCGGACTGTGTGAGCTTCAGTGTGACACGCAACCAAAGTGACACTCACGCGCACAACGCTGCTGCCCGTAAGTGTCTGGACAAGGGGGCTAGACATGAATTTCGCTGTCCTTGGGAGATCGGAGGATTCCATGATCCCGGCACAAGCGATGAGAACGACGCGATCTTCCACAAGGTGGGGGAAATGCGATGTGAACGCGGCGGCGATGGCGCCTCCCTAGGGACCGGTGGTCATTATAATGCTATTCCCTACGTTTACGCGCAAAGCACGTACCATTGACACGCCGACGACATGTGCCTTGTCCCACTTTATGTGCTGCATCAAAAGGGCGAGCTGCGCAGTGTATAGCGCTGCCGAATATGTCGTGGACGGCGCGTCGGAGTACCCGCGGCCGTAGAGATCTGGGTGGCTATTGATAGATTGCCAGCGAATTGAGAAGGGGGGACGTACCATAGAGAAGAACGCGGTAACCCCTCGATGCGAGCACCGGTGCCACGTCTTTCCATATCATGGCCGGGATAGATAGGCCGTGAATCAATACAACCTATACACCGATTCGATGATCGTGCTCGCTGGATCAACTGAAGGTCAGCTCACCTTCTTGCCATCCTCTGGACCAATCAACCAATATCTAACCTACATAGGCACTTTGAGCCCATGTACCGTCTCAGTGGCTGTCACTCACCTTGCCGTAGGGAAAGCGGACATAGGAGCCACCTTGATAAAAGTCTTCTGGGTAAATATCCCATGAAGCATGGGCCTTGGGCAGGAATTCAAGCGACGGGTATATGACCAGTGGCTCAGGGGGGCTTGGAAATGCTGCTAGGAAGTAGGTCGTGAGGAGGATGGGTGGCAATATGAGCAGTGAGAGGGTGAGACATTGAAATGGGCCGTTCGCGAGTGAAACCATCAGGTATTTGACGATTTGGGGTATCCAGGTGAAGGGTTTATGTTACAGATGTCAAACACGCTTTAGTTCTGCACAATCGAGCGCATTGGGACTGTTTGGGGCAAGTTCGAGCGCGGACGCCGTACTATAGCAGAAGTGTGTAGGAGGCACTGGGCGCCATCTCACGATCACGCGTATACATAGGGGTCGCTCTTCCAGCAAGATCGTTGAACAATGTCGTACACAAAACGTGTGACTTTGTCCTGCACTTGGATACAGGCCTCATTGTGATGACACGGGCTCTGATTCACAATGTCACGGCCATCGCTCGATCAAGAACTTGTCTACGCCTCTCCTCTGAACGTGGGAGGATGGTGCACTTAAAGCTCTCTGGGGAGCTGTAGAAATTAAGGGTTAGGTAATTATCTGAGTTCAGGTTCATTGACCGACCTAACCAGACCCGAGACGAAGCGGGGCTGAAGCGGGCGAGGCGCACCCTGAGCGTCTAGTTCAGGAGAGAGGTTGAAGGCAGCCAAAAGTGTTGAGATGATGATGAACGCGGAGTTTTCAGCGAGGTATTTGCCTGGACATATTCTGCGGTGGAGGGTGTGCCATATCATTATGTATTACGGTCACGGTGAACATTGAGGGCTCTTACCTACGCCCGAATCCGAAAGTGTAAGTCGCTGGATCAATGGCGGGATTGGGATCGAGGAATCTCTCTGGGATGAAGTCCCGTGGTGGGTATTTCGGGTCGCTGTCATTCGAAATTGCCCTAGTTGGTCAAGATGAGCGGATGTGTGGCGGGTGCTACAAGACCGAAGGATATCACCAGACATTGGGTAGAACGGTTGTACCCTTCGGTATATGATAGCCTAATGAAATAGAGCTCGGCATGAGAGCTTTTATACGTGGAGAAGTGGAAAACCTTGGTAATGATCATCTTGTGCCGTCCGCCGGGCGATACCTCAGAAAAATGAACGTCGGTAAAGATGAGTGATGCATCATTTATGCTGTGAAACTTACTCAGAGGTAAGGCGGGGGACCACCTCATTGTTTCCTTGATAAACGCTTCTACGTATGGCAAAGAGCCTTTATCCTCCATTGAAGGCAACCTATGTGTTCCGACAACAGTATCTATCTCGCTCTGCGCACGAGCTTGTGCATTAGGGTGCATAACCATCGCGACCACTGCGGTCAAGGTGACGGAATACGTCTTGGTTGTGCATAAGACAGTCAATCACCAAATTGCTGATATGTCGCATTGATGTTACCACGCACCGTTTCCGCACCAGCTGTATATATAACCGGGATTAGCAAGCGCACGGATAATACGTTATAGAAGAACTTGTAATACCGCCAAAGAGCGATCCTGCCATCCATCTGATATTCTCTTCATACTCATCTCTGCTTTGAAACTCGTCATCGTCGCTAAAAGAGGCAAGTAAGTGCTGGGTTAGTGACGGCGGCGCAATCCCTAATGCCTGCACACAAGGAGGGGGATCAATGTGTAAATACCAATGGTTTGAAGAGTCCAACAAGGCGTACCATTTGGGTCTTGACATGTTGGAGGGGTTTGTTTAGCAGATGTTGAACCATGTCTATGCCATGCTGAACTTTCTTGGCAAAGAACCATGAATGGAGAGGCTTGACTGAAGCGGTCTTACTGTGTGGATTACCTTAAAGGTTAAACTACTCACGGATGGGGAAAGCATCCGCTACATGCGCTCCTGGAACCATGGACTTGGTTATAAATTCCAAGGCTTCCTCAGCCATCGAGATATACTTGGATGGAGGGTTGATTAGTACAGGCATAAGATTCAAAGGTTAAAACATACGTCATCGTCGTATGATTCTGCATGGATACCATAAGTGACGGAGAGGATGATGCGACCGGCAGCTCTGCGAAGGGGTATATAAATGAGTCTGGTGTGCCTTGGAGGAGCTAAGCACGACAGACAGCCGAAAGCTTTCCCGGAAATTATTGGGGTCATCGCAAAGCGACTTGTTAAGTAACGCAGCGATATCTTCCTGTACAATCTGATACTTTTTGATAGCATCAGGGTTCAGCGCAGTTCGCGCCAGCTTCCTGTGAAGCTTCCAGACATCGTCGCAAGGAAGCAAGGGCGTACCCTATGTTAGAAAGGTGAGTAAGTACGGCGCTCTAGGTACAAAGGGAGATCAGTCGACCTGGTTCAGTCCTACCAGTTCTCCGATGACTGCGAATAGCGGCCTGTGCGAGTATATTGCACCTTTTCTGTCCAATAATTCGTGGACTGCCTTGAGATCGTTTAGTACAACGATCGAATTGCCTAAACCGTGTAAGTACACGACATCGCCTGGGACAAAAAACTGCAGTGAGAGAACCATCGAACGGTGGCACACAATGGGACATACCATATGTCTTCTTCCACTCAGTAAGACCTAGCCAGGGGTGCATCAATGGGAAGTGTAGCAAATTCCCAAAAATTGGCCAACTAGGCGGTCCAGGGGCGTAACGCTTGTTGAACTGGGAGATGCGAAGCCACAACCAGACTAGTCCTAAGCTTGCAGCAAACCCGCAGAACATAGCCATGTTGGCGAGGGGGAGTGCTTTGGAAATTTGGAGACCCATGCAAAATACGAGGGTTAAGGGAGAGGTTGAGTTGTTCGCCTCCGTGTATACTTGCTGTGGTGGGTACCGATGTCCGATATGTGTGCCACGCTTAGCATTTAAAGTATCGTGAAGCATGCATCTTTCAATTGACAATTTGACTTCGATCCACAGCCCCCAGAAGGAAGTATGACACCCCAACTTGAGGTGCACGATGGCAGTTCATTCCATTGGGGACACCAAGCCTAGCAAAAGGTTGTTGGATATTTCGGGGCAAAACTTTAGCCTGGCGAGCTAGTTTGGTCGTTTCGAGGAAAACGATTGCAATATCGTACTAGGAAGCAACTCGACTATGAAGACAGACCCTGCAGTGCTTACGAGATAGTTTCAGCGCACGTGATCATGCGCGTGCAATCACCATCGCCGTGGTCGATCGTTCCGAACGTCCTCGCTGTCGCTCACGATGGACAAGGAGCCTCTTGGAACGGCTTCAACAAGCTCGACTACGCTAGAAGCACCTACTCTGACCCTCTCCGACATAATGCACTTCTCCCCGCCTCCGTCTGACTTGAACGAGGACACTGTAGTTCGAATGCGGCACCGCGTACAGGAGATGGAGGCTGAGTCTCAGGGACTGACTGACAGGGAACGGGAGCTTGCTGACATTGTGCGTCCTATTGGTCCTGCAATTCGAACTGGCGTGTCCCTACGTATCACTTCCGAAATGACCAGGTGCTCCAACTCACTTCACCCGTGGCATCAACTTCAACATCGAAGGACGGTGCTGTCCTTTTGGAGCCCATACAGCTTATGAATCAGGCGGAGACTATATCTGCGCTTATAGCACAGCGCGACAAACTCATCGAGGAAGCGGAATACAACATGGCCAAGTTGGAGAGTGAGCGAGAAGAGTGGCTACGGACGGCGGAGGCACTTGTTGCTGCGAACTCCGGACACGGGCGCATTAAAAACGTCAAGCGAGATGTCAGTGACGTCGAACGGCAATGCGCAGCTTACGAGTCGGATAACAAGAGCTTGCGGGAGAAGGTGTGTCGTGGAAATGCTGATGTACATGGACACTACAACTCTGATTGTCTAGCTTGCAGCTACTCAGCTGCGTCTGTCATCCCTGGAGGCAGAGCTAGCGAAGCTGCGACCGCTACTTCTTATGCGACAGTCGAAAGTTGAGCCTGATGCCGATAATGAACCAATATCAGTGCCAACGACCATTTACGGAACGTCTGCGTATCTTACCACAGGGCTCCTTCGTTCGCCTCTCGCTTCAAGCATAACGTTGGTGCCGAAGGGGAAGGGGAAGGAGCGAGAAGTGTTGCCTTCTGTTCCAGAGGACGGCGACATCCAAACCTCACCCGTTCGCCCCGCACCCGTTAAGAAACCGCCCACTAGCGCTACCAAACACCCCAAGCACCCAAGCACATTGTTCTCCGATGCTCGTTCAGAACACATATTACTCGCCGCCCGGCGACTCGGCCGTATCCGCACGAATGCACTATCAGAGATGGCATTGAACAACGACCAGGTTCGGCAGGAGTCCACTTCAGCTCTGCAACCTGGTCGCCCTGGATGACTCCACCTCGCACGGTGTCTACGCTACCCCAGGTGCGCTCCCGCAGACACCGAAAGGCAAAGGAAGGCGACAATCCGTGCTTCTGGCGTCAGCCTCGCCTCACGCATTCACACCAGCACCGTTCTCGGCGTCGATGACACCGAATGGGGCATCTCCGTACGGGCCCGTGGTATGGATACGGATTCTATGCGCCTAGCGTGTATGGTATAGGAAGGGGCGGGTTCGGCATGGGTCTGGGTGCCCCAGCAAGTCCGACTAGTGCTAAAACCGTCGGCAGAGGTACAGCGGGTGATTCAGCACCAACAACGGAGAATCATCAGAACAATGTGACTGGCAACGATACCTCACCGTACAAAAGGTGGCGCGACCGAGGGGCTCGTCAACACCGAAGCGAACTAATGAAGACGTAAGTAGCCAAAAAGACAATGGAGACACCACGCTTGCTTCGCTGTTAAGCGCTGCGCGGATGATGGATACTGCACCTGGAGATGATACTGCTGCTGGAGACGAAAGCCGCGAAGAAGCTCCCATTTCTATCAATACGCGACCTCAGAGGGCGGGTAGGGGGCAGAGAAAGGTCGACGACAAGGAGAAGAGTGCTAAACCGAGTACATCGAGACGGCGTAACGACGCTGCTGCGACGAAGGGCAAAGACGGCCAGATGCCGCCAAAGACCGAGAAAGTCCAACGCGTAACAACCGCAGGTACTGGGCGCTCGAAGAGGGCTAACACGAAGAAGAGGCAGGCGGAGCAGGTGCAGCTGGAACGGCCCACGAAGCGAAGGAGGGTCTCCGCCCAAACGCGCACTGTCAGAGGGCCCAGCCCTTCGCCTCGGCAGAAAGACATCGAGGGCGACGACGACAGTCTGCATTCCGCCTCAGTCAGCAATGCCAGCACAAATGGTGCACGGTTGATCGCCTCCCCTCCGAATGTAGTTGTAAGGGATGATGGAGCCGACCTGGCGGACAATGGGGGTAGTACGAGGCCTATAGAACGCGTGCGCAGCGCGCTGGACGTGCTGGCGGATCAAGCGAGTGCGGCGGCATCGGAGGTGATGACGCAGAGGCCGTCTTCGACCAGCCGTTCGTCGTCGTCGCGAGCCACTGGTATTGCTGATGAGGAGCCCCGTCGTCCGCCTGAACACTGGGTGCAGAGGGACGATGTGGATGGTGATGACGACAATGAAGGACCGAGCGCTCGGCCGGTACGAGCACAAAGGATCCGGGCGTTGACGGCGAAAGAACGAGACAGGCAGGAGAGGGAGGCCATGAAGAAGCCCAGGGGAAGAGGGAGGCGGAGTCTCCCCAGCGGCCCAATATCCGAGCGCAATAGCAGCAGAGCTGGAAGGGATCAAGGCGGGCACGAACGAGCAACGCTACACCGCGAGATCTTTCCCCGTCGAAAGCAGGTTCGGCAGACCTGACGCCTCCCATACTTGGGGCACGCATGATCTCACCGTCCAACCACGCGGGCCTCCTTCCTGCGGCTCCCACTCATCCTTTGCTGTCTACCAATGTCACTGTTGCTGCACAAATCGACACTTCGGTCCGCGACGAGACCGAATCTATCACAGAGAGCCAGATAGTTGTGATTAGCCCCACACAGGCAGGAACTCCTTCCAGCGCGGACGAATTTGTCAAAGCTGAGATTCAAGGAGACGATTCGCCCTCGATTACCGCCGGTGCGTCCATCGCGGAGGGTGGCAGCGACGTTTTATCCCAAGACTTTGTTGCGGGCGCGGCACCGGGCGCCGAAACAAACAATGGAGAGGAGGAAGATAGCGCTGTCCCGCGTCGCTCGCCTTCGCAGGAAGTCGACGAGATTCCGCGTCAGCCAGTCCCCCGACCTTTCTCGCCTGTAGGCGTCTATGCCAGTTATGTGGGCGAATCGGAAGACTCATCACCCCATCTCGCTGTTGCTGCCGAGATTGAGACATCACCAGCTCAAAAGATCCTCGCAATAGAACCTCCAACAGGAGGGCATTCGATAGACCCAGAAAATGACATAGACGTAGGGGAAGACGCTGGCGATGAGGATGCGGAGGGAGAGCCAGAAGGCGACCAAGACAGTTTCTACGATCCTGTGCCTATCCCTGAAACAGCGCCTTGAAGTCTCGCGGAGCTATCTACTCGATGGTCAAGTTCTCGCTGTGTATACTCCATTCTGCATCATCCCGCCGTTTCCCCACTATGGCGTTTCTAGGTACATTCGTGCCCACTCGACGGATTCACGACACACCACTTACGATCTATATACAGGAATGCCACCCTGAGTGTGGCAAACTGTGATTCGAGGATCGATCTACTGTATCTATTTTCTTACTTATGTTGTTGTGCTATCTACCGGTCGTTGTAATCATCACATTTGTTGTACAATGTATAGAATTGAACGGGCAGGTCCTATGTTGTGCAGCTTGGGCACGAGAACCAGGGCGCTGCTTTCAGTAATGATCTCCATTGTCTGCGGGAGCGTGACGGCGACATTGGGTTTCCGGCTTGTTGCAGGATAATATGGAAGCGCCGAACTTTCAAATTTAACGTTCACCACCAACTCCGAGTCCCAAGTTGCGTACGACAAGAGCTAGGATCAGACGTTGAAAAAGACCTCTCCAGCTATACTACCTTGTTACTGGAAGTAATTCACTCGCCCGAGGTCTGGCTGTGCCAAACCCGCTCACTGCATAGACTCGGAGCAGTACTCGTGCACTGGTAACTGATACTGAACCTGAATGCCTAATCCCTGCCTCGTCTTGCCGCACGCAGAACACCTACCTTGGAACCATTTCTCAGGTTGGCGTAGTAGTAGGGCTGCGACGCATCAGCGGGTTCTCGTTTTCCAACTTTCACCTGGACAAGGTTCGAACCTACTATGGACGGAGACGAAAAGTTATAACCCTCATCTCCAACGATGTCGACCCGCACGATCGACCGCCGAGTCTGTTCCTCGATTGATTCCAAAACGTTAACACCGCCCAGTTGCCGGTACCGCTAGCCTGAGAGAAGGCGATCCTTCAAGGAGCATTGAACCACGCTTGTGTGCCCACGCAGGAATGACTCGTAGAGCGGCAGTGCACTCTTCCCCTACCCACTTACTTCTCACATTCATTGTGGCCGATGCCATACGCTTCAACTTGACTGAAAAGGCTTGGCGCGACGCCCTCGTTTACGTCGGGGATCGCTATGTCTATTTTGGGACCTCGGAGGACTGCTCGAGCTCGTTTTCCGCTATCCCGAGAAGTCCATCACCGCGCGATAATGCTGCAATGTACCGCCATCACCTCTCGTCGTTGTGCTGGACCTCTCCCCCGCCTTGACACAGAATCCAGTCGAGTCTCAGAGTAATGAACGTCCGTACTGAGACGCAAGTCCTCTTGCTTCATCCAACGAGCTATGCATTCCTGGATGGCGAAGCGGGGGTATATAGGGAGCGCCATGTACGACATCTAAATCTCACCAGCAAACGTTCTCTCACTCTTCGCAAGTCATCCATGTATACGAACAATCCTTACTCGGCTTGGACGAAAGGCTCGAACTTCCCCGGCGGCGCTCCTCCTCCCTCGGTTTTTGGTGCTTTACCGTACTCGTCATCAGCAGCCAAGGCGCCCATGGTTACGTTCACGTTCGCGTTCAATCCGTCTATTTTGAGCTGCACAGTTACTGGCCCGCAAAATAAGATATATTACCGCATCGCAACCGATAACCCGACGCCAGGATTTACATTCGTGCACGATGGTCAAGGCAAGCCAGTCGTAGTGATTGAGTGGCAAAGTCATCCGATCGTCGAGATACGGGGAATCGTACCCAAGCAATATGCCTGCCAGTGGCTATCCTTGTCGTCCCAGCGAAAGTAAGTCTTGTCCTTGCCTTGCAAATCCCCTCCGCTGACCTTGATGATCGTCCAGCGCTAGGCACATGCAAGTCGCTGGCAAGAAATATGTATGGGCTCCAGGTGATGGCGTGATCTGCGTAGGTATCATTGCATTTTCACGAGGAACTACATTGCTAAAATCTGTATTATAGTTATTTGATACATCTTCTGGTACGCCGGAGCTGCTCGGTAAAATCACTAACGGCCAAACGCGAGTGACACTGGACTTGACAACATACGCCATTCAAGGGGGCTTAACTGAAGCGGCCATTGTCTCAACTATACTACTACTATCGGGGCGCAACATAGACTAAACGTGTCCCTACTGGGTAATTTATTTATTTCGGTAATTTCTCTCGGGGTTACTGTAGCCTCTTATGTGGATTCCGATCATTGTATACCAGTTCTTCACTTGCAACTGCTTTCTCCTCGCTATGTCACGGTTATTTAAATGCATATTTATACGAGTTCTGTAATTTATATACATGTTTTGTATCAACTAGGCCTTACTTATATCATCCTATTTGCGAATTCGCTTATTTGAAGCGCTCTGTCACGGCTAAGGCATCTAGTCGAGTCGTCGGTGGAATCTAGAGGCTATGCCATATCCTTCTAACCCACCTCAAAGTTCAAACATCCAAACTTGGATCGAAGTTGACTTGAAGTTGCAAGTAAGAAGTCAAGCCTAAGAAGGCCACGAGCCCAGACGTGGGGTCATTGTCCAGTCACGTGTTCTCAGGATATTAGCGCCGACTACTATTAGTGCTTTAGCAGTGGGCACCAACTCGTGCGTTTCTCCGTCCAGGCCTTTTCCTAGCATGTCGAAGCGGCGTGTAGCTTATTACTACGACAGTGAGTCCTATCTTATCATTATCTCACAACTGAGGTTCTCACCACTAATGCAGGCGATGTTGGAGCCTACACATACGGGCTTGGGCATCCAATGAAGCCGCATCGCATCAAACTGACTCATGATCTCGTTTCTGCGTACGACATGATGGACAAGATGCATATTCTGGTGCGTATTTCCCCCATCCAACCTCGAATTCCCTACCAAGAGATCTTCAGAGACCGAAAAGAGCAACGCCAGAAGCTATGACCGCATTCCACACCGACGAATACGTCCACTTTTTGAACAGGGTAACGCCTGAGACGGCTGAGGAGCTTACTTATCATGGAACGAGGTGTGAGTACCACATTGTTCGTGTCTCTTTGCGGGAATAACTTGCTACGAGTAGTTTTGATTGGCGAGGACAACCCAGCGTTCGAGGGGCTGTTCGAATTTTGCTCGATCTCGGCGGGAGGGACCCTAGGTGCGTCCATTATGTCTCTCCTCATAGAATGTTCATCAAAGAAGGTCTTTGCAGGTGCAGCTCAAAGGATAGCCTCAGGGGCAGCAGATATCGCGATTAACTGGGCTGGCGGACTGCATCATGCGAAGAAACGAGAGGCGTCAGGATTCTGCTACATCAACGACATAGTCCTGGGGATCCTGGAGCTACTGCGCACGTACCCCCGCGTTCTCTACATCGACATCGACTGCCACCACGGCGATGGTGTCGAAGAGGCGTTCTACACGACGGATCGCGTTATGACGTGCAGTTTCCATAAATTCGGCGAATACTTCCCCGGAACCGGGACTCAGGACGACAAAGGAAGGGGGAAGGGGAAGGGTTACGCGGTGAACGTCCCGCTGAAGGATGGGATCACGGACGAAAGCTTCAAGAGCGTGTTCGAACCGGTGAGGAACCCCGCTCGTTTCATTTCATTTCAACGCTTGATGATTGGTCAGGTCATTACCAAGATTCTTGAAGTATTTCGACCGTCGGCCGTGGTGTTGCAATGTGGCGCAGACTCCCTATCAGGGGATAAACTCGGATGCTTCAATATCACGATGCATGGACATGCTCACTGTGTGCAATTCCTTCGGAAACAGAATATACCCCTGATCTTGCTCGGCGGGGGTGGTTACACTGTAAAGAACGTCGCGCGGGCATGGACGTACGAAACAGCATGTGCCTTAGGTATAGAGGATGATATCGATCCCAATCTCCCTTGGAATGAATATTTCGAATGGTTTGGACCCCGATATAGGTTGGAAGTCATGGCAAATAATATGGACGACTGCAATGTTAAAGACGGGTCCCTCGAGAAAGTTCGGTGAGCCTGCGCATTTTCCGAATTGTAACGTAATGTCTAATCTGGGGTTGTACCGTCAATTAGAGTCACTGCCCTTGAACAGCTGCAGGGTCTCCCGTGCGCTCCGTCGGTAGGCATGCAAGACGTTCCTTCCGAAAGCGTAGGCGAACACCTCGGGCTCCGCAAAGAAGAGGACGAACTGGACAAAAAATTAGCCCGTGAGTGTGCCTAGCATCTCATGAGTAACGTATAGCTTATGACCGACGACAGAGCATGCTAGATATGTTTATCAACTTCAAGAATCGGACGCAACGTCTTCTGAGGATGACCAACCCGACTCCGAAGAGGACTCGGAAGATTCATCTGCAAGTCGCCGGTTCACACGAAGCGCTCACCGTGCCGCAGAACGTCGACCTCCAAAAAAGCGAATGTCATTAATAACCAATCAGTACTATGATGTGCCGGGGCAAGAGGACGGCTTCAGCCAGTACGACTACGGAGGGGCTTCCAGTCGCAAAACGAAGCGTAGATTCTTCCATGTTTCAAACTGGGATCACGTCTACGCCACGGCCCCGGCAGAGTCCATGCACAGCAGAGACCCCCTTCGAGTCCTGAACCCTGGTGGAAGAAAGGTGGCCGTGTCTGAAGCTATGGGACGCGGGGGACGAGGCATTGAAGATGTGAATATGGACGAAGACAGGGAGTGGGACGAGATGGATCCAAACCTATAGTCCAGTCAACAAATCTCGGCTTTAGGTACCCTCAATTTCAAACATATTTGGCAGTACTATCGTCGCTACTCCGTCCGCTCCGAGAAATTAAGGTCTATGTTCATGTGCTTCTTATCGGTGGTCAAATTGCCGCAAATTCATTGGTGGGTGTACCAGGAAGTATCGGGAATCGTTGGTTGTACAAATGTACGAATGTTAACTTGGCGTCTTGCCTCATTGTAGGTGGTCCTTGCCTCTCAGACGTACGGTTGGTGCACCATGCATTTAAGAGGTATTATATTCTTATCGTGTGCTCTGAAGGAGACGGAGGCACACTCACGATCACGATCGCTCCGCGCGCTCTAGAGTCAGGGACGCTCCAGCCCCATTCGGAAAATATATTTCAGAGGACATTGCTTATCTTCCTTATCTCTACTCCAGCCACTGTCAAATGGAGGCCCATGGTGGGCCACCATGCCAGCCAAGCGAGTCGACAATCGGGGATGAGGAACCTCCTCTGGGCGCTCAGATTCCATTTAAACGACGGGGCAAAGCTTGACCTCCCATCACACCATCGACTCACACGACTTCACTTCTTACACCCATGTCTATCCACAAAGAACAACCT
Source organism: Pleurotus sapidus (assembly GCA_026743855.1). NCBI lineage: Eukaryota > Fungi > Basidiomycota > Agaricomycetes > Agaricales > Pleurotaceae > Pleurotus > Pleurotus sapidus. The sequence goes on along the minus strand of JANBWZ010000025.1, from coordinate 394,512 downwards.
GATCCGATTCCGGAGTTGCGTGTCAACTCCGAACCCCCTCTCAGCACCCCGGAACGCCCGTCTCGTGGTTCAGCAATCAAGTCAAAACTTGGCCAATACAAGCGGAAGGCGACGACGAAGGAAGGATGGTTCGGCGACTACGACTATGGGTATCTCTGCCTGCCATATATTCCATTTATGAAGCAAAAAAAGCGTCTTCCCCCCTTCTACGGGCTACATGACGAACTTCCCCTTCTCCTCGCCATCGCGAATGGCTTGCAGCATTGCCTCGCCATGCTTGCTGGTCTCATTACGCCCCCCATCATCTTTGCCAGCAGTCTGCGATTGGACGCCGAAACCTCGGCTTATATGATCTCTGCTTCGCTGATCGGTTGCGGTTCGTACTCGTTATGCGATTAACATATGTGTACAACTCATGGAAAATTCACCAGGCATTCTCAGTTTGGTTCAAATGTCAAGGCTTCACATATGGGGTAGGTTCTACCTCGGAACAGGCCTTATCACCGTCGTCGGCACCAGTTTTGCGACTTTGAGCACTGCTAGCGCTGTATGTATCTTTTGTCCAAGCTTACCACGTCATTGACCATTCAATTTAGATTTTCAATGCCATGTACGCAGATGGCACATGTCCTACCACTACTGCAGCGGATGGAACCGTCACTCGCGGTCCCTGTCCTGATGCATACGGAATGGTTCTTGGTAAAGTTCAATTCTCTTCAGTGGAAGGTCGACTCATCCGTTACCCCATCTAGGTACTTCTCTCATTTGCGCGTTCCTTGAAATTGCGCTTTCATTCGCTTCTCCACGTGCCTTAAAGAAGGTTTTCCCGCCTTTAGTTACCGGTAAGTAAGTTCGAACTTGGGAGGATGCGATTCTTAATGATTTGCTTGGCCCAGGCACCGTCATCCTCATGATCGGCGCATCGCTCGTCGGGGAGTCTGGCATCCCAAATTGGGGAGGAGGATCAAATGACTGCAAAGGTCGCCCGGAAACAGGCATCTTCCAACTCTGCCCTACAATCAATGCCCCTCGACCATTGCCGTAAGTTATATTACTATCATCTACATTGATTCCCGCTAAATCTCCTTGCCACGCAGATGGGGTTCTCCTGAATTCATTGGTCTCGGCTTCCTCTCGTTCTCGTCTATCGTCCTCACTGAATTGTTCGGATCCCCATTCATGAAGAATATTTCCATCATCGTCGGCTTGGTTGTAGGGTGTATCGTTTCTGGCGCTTGTGGATACATCTCTCGTTCTACGATTGACAGCGCACCAGCCATAACGTTCCTTTGGTATGCTGCACCATTTTCGTGTCGTTAAATATTTCTAACATCTCGTACAGGGTTCATCGTTTCAAGCTCGACGTTTACCCTCCAGCTATACTTCCCATGCTTGCGGTTTACAGTATGTGCTATACACTCAGGCTCTCCTACTCCAACTCACCTTTCTAAACTTAGTTTCGTTGGCTATGGAGGCCATTGGTGATACTACAGCATCTGCTGAAGTTTCCCGTCAAGAGGTTTCTGGCGATGTCTTCGACTCTCGAATTCAAGGTGGTGTCTTGGTACGCGGCCTACTCCTATGAAACACAAGGACTCGAAGCTAATACTCTCGAATAGGCCGATGGTATCGGTGGTTTCTTCTCTGCTCTCTTCACGGTGACCCCACTTTCTATCTTCGCTCAGGTAAAGATTTTATCTTTCTCCGTCTACCTATCTATATCAATGATTTGTTCTCCAGAACAACGGTGTCATTGCTATCACACGTTGCGCCAATCGCACTGCAGGGCGATGGTGTTGCTTCTTCCTTATCCTCTTCGGTGTCATTGGAAAAATCGCAGGCGTTTTCTTAGCCAGTAAGTAACCATCCATATCACGCGTTCCTATGCTTGTACACTCAACTCGACCCATACAGTACCCAATCCCGTGCTTGGTGGCGTAACCACCTTCCTCTTCGCAAGTGTTGCTGTATCGGGCGTTCGCGTGTTATCGTACAACAAATTCACGCGCAGAGATCGCTTTGTCCTCGCCGCAGCACTCTCGTTTGGCTTTGGAGATCTTCTTATGCCTGAGATATTCACGCATCTCTTCGACGGTGTGGAAAACCCTAACTCAGGACTGCGGGGGTTATTTGATTCCATCACTATCATCTTGGAAACGCCTTGTGAGTTTCCTTCTCCCAACGGTCCTTGTCTATTCGTACTGAAGTACTCGTGATTACCTAGTCTTGGCTGCTGGCGTTGTGGCGTCCATTCTGAATGTACTCCTCCCTCAAGAACAAGAGGAGGACGATAACACCTCGGACTCAATCACAGACGACGTAGAATCCCAAAGCATGGAGAAAAAGACCTTGCCACATCATTGAAGTTGCAAGACGATGTACACCTAATTATTCCTCCTCCTCTCTTTTCTTCCACATGTATTTCCTTCGGGGTGTAAGTAGACGTTTACGGATTCGTTTGGATACATTTTAGATCACGGCCTTTCATGTACGAGATGGAGTTGAAGCGCGTCGCTAGAATGTAGTGCCATGCAATGCCATAACATTTCTCGATTCATCTATGGAGCAGTGTGTATCACCTCGAGTTCACGGAGTCTCGATATAGCTGTCTGCATCGTTGGCCGTTTGAGATGGTCGGTATCCCAACAAGCTTCAATAAACTCCCACAATTCATCAGAAATGAGCTGTGGTCGGGGAGGGCGGAATGTCGCAGGAGTGTACAAACTAATAATGGCCCGCAACGTTGTCGGACTATCCCAGAGGTCATGAAATGGTAACTTGGTGGTCATCATCTATCGTAGTCGGTTATAACCACGCACCAAGTATACGAAAGCAGATTCCAAAAGCTTACCTGGTACACAACACGCCCAAATGCATAGACATCGGTGGCAAACGTCTCTGGCGCCCTAATTTCATCGTCGGAGTATCCAAACCAGAGGATTGGATCAGCCCATCGGCAATCTTCGTCATATGTTTCGAGCATTTTGGAAGACTGGGTGTGTCGATAGAGGATAGGCATGATGCCAAAGTTGGTGAGCTTGACTTCTCCATCGTTGGCGACTAGTATATTCCACTAAAGCGTCTTCACCATTAGAGTTTATGTGCGTTGAAAAACGCCGCGAACGTACTCCGGTCAGTCCTCCGTGGACGATAGACATGGAGTGAACTATCAATATCAAGTGAAGGAAATCACCCTAGTCGAAGGTCTGGGCTACGCACGATGCAACAAGCCACTGGCAACTTGTTGGAGCTACGCATATATCAGTGCCTTCTACATCTCAAATTGCGGGCGTGGCGTCACGTACCAGGGTGAACCGTCGAGATGTAGGAACAACCAGAGTTCGGATATGCTTAAAGAGGTTATGGTTGGAAACCCATGGCATTGCGACTCCTGGAAAACCCTCATTCTCTATTGTTGCAATGTAAGGCAGGATGTGTTCATGTTGCACCTCTCCAAAGTTACGGATTTCCTGCGCAGGGTGGGCACCAAGATGAGCTCGATAAGGTTTAACGACAAACCTGCAAGGCTCTATCTTTGTCCTTCGTCGACCAAGGAAAGCGAAAGATTTTGACTACGAGCTTCGGCCTAGTCATCAGCTGGATGCTGCAAAATACGGATATTGATGGGTTATATAGAACTTACATTAGCTCCATTTCTTTGCGCTGTCCAGGATTCCATCTTTCCACGATGTGACAGGCTAAAGAGTTTACCAAGATAGATGTCGGAGAGGTGGGGCAACGGGGATGGCTTTGGGCGGATTGTTCGATCCGGGTCTCTGATATACTCGATGACGTCTTCCAACTTGGGTCGGGCCAGAGGGCGGGTTTGCCAGCAAGCACGCAGTAACCTCCAGCGAGAATCTGTGACGATGGGATCCTTTGGACGACGAGGATGTATCCCTCGAGATAACTCGATCAGCACCCGTCCATCCGTTTTAATATAATGATAGGGTATGTTCCCAGTGAGCGTCTGTAGTCATAGTCAGAAACCAAGAAAAGATAGACATCACAGATTTGGAAGAATCATACCTGAAGTATAATACTACCAAGCGAGTAAATATCGCTGTGAATCGTGGGGAATATCCTGGCATCGTCGTCTCCGACTTCAAATAACTCGGGCGCGGCGAATCGAACGTTGCCAGCGATTGACGAAGTGAAAGTAGATACACCTTGCAGGTCCGAAATGATGGCTGACAGACCGAAGTCGCTCAAACACGCATCCCCGTCACCGTTGATTAGGACGTTACACTTGAACAGACCAGTAAATACGAGAAGGGAGAACGGCAGACAGACGGCATACCCCCGTAAGATCGCCATGTACCACTGAACGAGAGTGCACTACCAACACGTTAACGACGGCCTTGCAAAAAAGTCCCGAGTCGCACTCACGATAAGCGAGTCCATCGCATACTTGACGCAACTCCAGGTGCATCAGCGGAAGGATGGCTCACTGAACCGAGGGAACCTACAATCGTGTATCGACCTTCCACGTCAAGCGATTTACCATCCCCGCTTAGATAGTTGTTTAGATTCCCTTTGTCCATCCATGGGCAGACCATGGAAGGATACGGCCCAAAGTCCGAAACTACTCCATACAGCGGCAACACCTGAGGATGCTTTAGCCTCAGCCAGACCATAAGCTCCCGTCGTAGTCTCTATGATCGATGGTTCACAATTGGGCCTTGCAAACAACGGAAGACGTCCCAGACCTTTTCATACTTGCTCATGTCATCGCTACCAAGGGATCGAAGGACCTTTACAGCGACCTATGAGTGTATTGTATCACTCCTGTACGAAGGCCAAACGAAGACCAAATTATTTAGAATCTATCTGGGCTGGACCTACGTTGATGTTTGATGGAGACGCAAACGTGCACATCCATATATCCGCAAACCCACCATGCGCAGCTGGGTATACATCTTGTTTTGTAACGTTCCCCGTATCCCCGTAAGATCAGGAATGAAAGGCGTATTTCGTGCCATGGTAGAGAATCAAAGTCGAGCAACAAGTACACGACACGAGGCGAACCATGAGGCGAACCAAGAACTTGGAGGCTACCAAATAGGCGCCTGCATTTTCGATACCACTTCCAACAATAAACGAGCTAGGTTTGAGCTTATAGAAGCTTGAACCTTGACTCAAGCACTGGATCAATATTGTGCAAACACCAGCGGCCTCCCGCCGCCCCCGGTGGCGTCAAAGGCTCGGCGAAGAAAGGTCACACATGCGTGCTTGTATTGTCGTAGAAGCCATATGACTTGCGACGAGGGTCGGCCATGCCAACGTTGGTGAGCACTGCAGTAGGTTTACGTCTGATGGGGACGATGGCTGACGGAATAGTTGGCAGTATCAAACGTGAGATTGGACACCTCTGTCACGACGAGCAGAGTCAGAGGGCTAGCGACAAGCACCCTCAGCCTCAGCAGACAGCTGGATTCGCGCGGGGGCATGGTGTCACACCCCTGGGAAGACAATGTATCGAAGATGGAGGGGACACGTACTCAATCATAGTGCCCCCAGCAACCTCATTATGGCCGCTCACTGGGCCTTTATACCAATCGGAGACCCTAGGGAATGAGTTCTCCGTCCTCACGTATGTTTCCTCCTTAAGCTACTTTGTGGCAGCTAGCTCAAAGCGAGTGGCTTTCAGTGACTTCCTTGAAACTCTAGATGAACGTTCGTTTTTCGCCCCTCCACCGATGATGTCCTCTCGAATTGCGCCAAACACCTTCTCCCCGCCGATCGCAGCTACATTATCCAATGAATATATTCTGCCTCAAATACCTGTATCGTCAGCCTCCCTGGCCGTGGGGTCTCCGGCTTCGTTACACAGCGCCCAATCTACCAATATCAAGGGCAATGACCAAGAACCCTCAGGACCCATCTTGCCAGCAGCGACCAAAGCAGAGAAGTTTCTTCTAACGGCAGCCGACCAGGACTCAGGTCCAAGGGACCAACGACTCAAGAGCGTCATCCGGAGCAAGTACGAAGCCGGGTTACTCAAGCCGTACAACTATGTTAAAGGGTACACACGTTTGTCGAGATGGATGGAAAAGAAGTAAGCTTGATCCTGCCCTTTGCTGCGTCACGATCCTTAATCGTATGTGAAGCGTCTCCCAAGAGTCCAAGTGCCAAATACTGGAGCCTCTGGGGGTTTTAAGACCGAAATTCCGAGTGAATCCAGCGGAACTGTTGATATCTTATCTGGGAAAGCTAACGAAAGTGGATCCTGTAGGCTATCGCTCGATCACTACGTGATATCGTGGGTATAGTCATGATGGACCTCAGTTAATCACTCAACCATTCTAGGATCTCGTTTTCATTGAAGAAGCCTTCGATCGTATGTTGTTGGATTACGATCGCGTCTTCTCCGCTGTGGGCCTCCCTGCCTGTCTTTGGCGAAGGACCGGCGAGATTTACAAGGCCAATCGGGAATTCGCAGAGCTAGTGGGGATAGATACGTATATGATGCGCGATGTGCGTTTCAATCCCTCTCCCATTGTTGACGTAGTCATTCCTTTCCATAGGGTAGACTTTGCATATACGAGCTCATGACAGAGGAGTCTGCTGTTAACTATTGGGAGGTACGTCTCTCTGAACCACCGTGCTTGTGGGTTCGGTCCCGTATCATGAACTTCACCATGATTGCACCAGAAATACGGCCGCGTTGCCTTTGATTCTAGCCAGAAGGCCGTCCTGACCTCTTGTGTCGTGCGCTATAAGCCCGCCATCAGTCGCCCTACTTCAAATATTCACAACCAGAGGTAGCGCTGCATGTCACCGCTACTGCAGCGGTAATTGATCCGAGCTCAAATGATCAAGAAGCTATGAGGGAACGCGAAGAGGAGGAAGGAGCACCTATGGAAGAAGGCATCATCAACTGCTGTTTCTCGTTCACAATAAGGAGGGATAAATGGGGTATACCGAGTATGATAGTCGGGAATTTCATTAGATGTTAGCCGGGCGCAGGCGCACCCAAAATCGCCGCCGCATGCGGTGTTGTTTTGCTTTGTATTTTATCTCCTTCCAAAATGTATTGTCTTCGTATCACCACAGCGATATGTCCATACGGTCGGGTTGTAGTCTGTCCAAAATGGAGGGTACCTAGCCCAGTAGGAACTCGCGAACATCAAATAACGAATACGCCGTATAAGGAAGGCGACCTTCCTTATGTGGCATGATTCCGTCTTTAGTTCATGCACAGCCTTGACGTCTCCCATTTCACCGCTTCGACGCTCTTGAGGTCCCTCGTTCTATAATGCTGAAAGTCACTATCCCATCTTCGAGGGCATCACGCACACCGTCCCCAAAGACCTCAAATGACATGGCTGGCATAGGACATGTCGCCTTCACAGGTCTTCAGTCCACTCTCTGCGTCATCAAGGATATTGCGGGGAATGTCGGAATTCCCGGACTGTACGCTGGTATCGCAGGCTTGGAGACCATCGTTACTGTCAGCGAGGTACGTACAAACAATGCTAGTATGCGAAGTATGACTCACTGTGATACCTTTCATAGCAATTCTTGGCTAATGATGAACGGATATCACGTCTATTGGAGAGGATTATGGGACTTGATATCATGTTGCAAGGCTTCCAAGCTGGAGGGCCACTGCCGCAACAAATATACCAACGTGTAGCGAAGCTCGTGCTGTACGGTTCTTGAATTCCACACCCTTTCTTATGGCGCTCATCAATCACGATGTCATTACAGTTCATGGGAACGCGAAGCGGCCAAGATTACGGAGCTTCGTGATCGCAGTGGTGTCGTAAAGTGGTTCACAGCCAAAAGAGACGAGGACATACTTGAAGAGATTCTGGATTCAATCAACCAGTCCATTCAGGATTTCCTGGTAAGTGATACGTCGAGCCCATGATAAGTAGTTGAACTTGACCACCACATGCTCCGCTAGTTAGAATGTGCTTTCAACACTGAGATAGGCGTGCGTCGCCTGCAGCATGATATAAGCGTAATCCAGGTCTCCTTATCCCCCCAGCGTTCGGTTAATATTCTGTATTGCAGGAGTTGAAAAGGTTAACCAGCCACAACTTAACACTGCTGCAAGCAAGTAACAGCACCGGGTTCTCTGTGTCTAGCCCAAACGTATGTCATCGCTCATATTAGATCGCTCAATCTTGTGACAACCGATCGTACAGACCGCCATCTCGGGGAAAAATGTGGGTTAGCGCTGGAGTTGGTCGGTGGTGTTTATCATTCTGACTAATAAGTGCACGTAGATAATGAAACGGCTTGATCCAAACGACCCAGTCTTCCTGGAAGGTGCGTAGCCCGACTCTTCACGGGACCGTCCACGCCTTCATTTAGGCAAGTAAAGTGCATTCATACTTCAACGATAGGTGGCTGCGTGATCCGAAGCTCAAACGACCTACCATCAAAGCGATCTACCAGGTATCTTCCTGGAGTGACAGAGGGTCCAGCCACTTGCAGCAATACTCTGCGTACAGATCTGAACTTCGTAAAGCACTCCCTAATAACCGCCTCATTGAGGAACCCCTTTTCCACACTCACAACGCTAATCGACAATGTACCCTCGGAGACCATTTTTCCGAAACGATATCGCCTTGCTATAAGTCGTCTTGTTCTCTGTGTCACATACTACGCTGTCATTTTCGTGATGATCTTGTCCGCAAATCTAGTCAGTCCATCTGGGGCCCAGGTTTCTACTTAACGACAGCATCAAATAGTATGCCGCCGGATTCTATGGGATTTCTCTTCACTTATATCGTTTCTCAGAAGCAAGCTACTACTCAAGAAATGGAGATAATCACTCTCCAAACCGGACTGTTCTCCTTAGTAAAGTCTTGGTAGGGATACCGAAGTTAGTATCTGCGCAGGACCCAAGTCTAAGGGCTCCCCCTCCTGGGACACACTCGGTAAACTTCGTTGCTACTATCACTACAGACGAATGTGCTGATGTGTGGACCATCAGATCAAAGCCATCACCAAGGATCAGGGAGGCGTGGTTATGTATTCTGAACGAGTTGTCTACAGAGCAGATGCTATCTGCCCTTGGGTTATGATCCTATATCAGTTCTAACAATATGTTGCAAAATGCATCGAAAGTTCAAGTGCTGAATGTTCCATTATGAAGAATTTAGGCAATTACATGTCATACTACTCGCGGGCCGTCGTCTCGATGAGCCGTCACACGATCAAAAGGAATACTCCGATGTCCCATCCTAACTGTCCACGGCGAGGTGGGTGGTGGGGTAGCTATGGTATGAAGTTTCGAGATAATCATCTGCATCGTTGGCCGCTTGTGATGATCAAACTCCCAGCAGTCCTCAACAAGGTTCCAGATATCGACTAGCTGATTTGAGGGTCGAGGAGGGCGAAATGTAGCAACCGTATAGTTTTCCAGAAGCGACCTAAACTTGTCCATATCGTCGCAGAGGTCATAGAATGGTTCTTGCACTTGTCATAATCTATATCAAATCGTTGCAACCTAGCACGCATCACGGTTAATGGTGGAACAAGTACCTGGTATACCACACGTCCAAACGCGTAGACATCGGTGGAAAACGTTTCCGATGGCTGAGGTTTGCCATCAGTCCATTCAAACCAAAGAATCGGATCAGCCCATCGGCAATCCTCGTCATAGGTTTCTGAGATCTTAGAAGGCTCGGTGCGCCGATAGAGAATAGGCATGATTCCAAAGTTGCTGAGCCTAGCATCTCCGTCATCGGTAATGAGTATGTTCCACTGAGGTAGTAATGCGTTCAGCCTATACTCCTTATGAGCGCCTAAAAGCACGTACTCCTGTCATTCCCCCATGAACAAGGCCTGTGGAGTGCACTATCCGTGGACTTCAATAGTGGCCATTGCACGCAGCACTGGGACACGTACGATGGGACAAGGCACTGGCGATTTGTCGAAGCTACAGAAACATCAGTTCCGCTCCTGTATCCTATGACGGGGATTACACACGAGGACAAGCTTCCGAGAAACGGGAACAAAGGTGTTTGGTAAATACGAGCAGAGGTTATAACTGGAAAGCCATGGCATCACAATGCCTGGCGAGCCATCATACTCTGTCGTAGCGACATAGGAAACAAGGTGATCATGTTTTATTTCTCCGATGTTTCGCATTTCCTAGAGGGTGTAAGTATCGAGGTACTGATAATCGATTGGACCACAAACCTGCAGAGCTGCGTCTTTCTTTAGGGTTGACCAAGGTAACCTGAACATTTTGACGGCGACCTGGGATGTGACCTATCAGTTAAGGTACTGAAATCCACGAAATCGTCAACTTACAACCCTGCCTTCGTACTGAGCTCTCCATGACTCCATCTTTTCGTCATGTGAGAGGTTGACCATAGCGTCTGGGTGGAGACCGGTTATATGTGGAAGTGCAGGTGGAGCAGGGCGGAATATTCTTTCTGGACCCTGAAGACATTCTGCAACGGCCTCTAGCGTAGGTCGTCGCGTTGGGTTACGCTCCCAACAAGCGCACAGTAGCTTCCAGCGAGCTTCCGTAACAATTGGGTCCCGGGGTCGGCGTGGATGTACACCTCGCGATAACTCTATAAGTACCTGACCATCCGTTCTCATGTAATGGTAGGGTATCACCCCTGTCAGCGTCTACACCTATGCTAAGAGGCCAAGGATGGTCACAGGCGTGGAGAAAGCACACCTGAAGTATTATGCTTCCAAGCGAGTAAATGTCACTCTGCGCGGTAGGGAATGTCCTGATGTCATCGTCGCCGACTTCATATAGTTCAGGTGCCGCGAATCGGACGTTTCCACCAATTGACGAAGTAAAGGTGGAGACACCTTGCAGATCCGAGATGATGGTTGACAGACCGAAGTCACTCAAACACGCATCACCGTCGCCATTGATGAGGACGTTGCACTAGACGAAATCAGCCGGTGATAGAAGAGAAGGAGCACGGGCAGCATACGCCTGTAAGATCTCCGTGGATCACTGAGCGAGAATGTACTGATGAAAGCGTTAATAGTCGTTCGCTCGACAAAGAGTGACACCCACGGTAGTTCAATCCAGCGCAGACTTGGCGTAGCTCCAAGTTCGGTGTTAACAGATGGCTGACTTGCGGAATCAGCTGAACCTGGACCTACAATCTTGTATCGACCTTCTACAGTTAAGGATTGACCATCGCCGTTGAGATAATTGTTTAGATTTCCTCTATCCATCCAAGGGCAGACCATAGATGGATAGGGGCCGAAGTTTGAGACGGTACCGTAAAGCGGCAATATTTGAGGATGCTTGAGCCTCAACCAGACTGCGAGCTCCCGCCGCAACCTCTAGTATGATGCGTCCATGGTTAAGTCCCGCGAGACCAGCGGACTTTTGCAGACCTTTTCGTGCTTGTCCTCGTCATTGAATCCGCTCCCAAGTGAGCGAAGGACTTTGACGGCGACCTAAGTAAATAATGGGGTACGTCAACTGAACTGAGAATAGCGACGACATATAGCTAATCGCCTACATATTGTGTAATCGATGGATAGGCTTCATTGCTCAACGTACACATCCATATATCTGCGAAACCACCATGTGCCGCAGGATATACACTTTGCTTCGTAACATAAGGTGTAAGGTCGGGGATTGTAGAGAAAAGGATGCCATCAAAGTATTAGCCTGGGATCGATGTTCGATGAGCTTGGAGCGCTTGATCCACACCAAGCGCTTGGTGCTGATGCATATGTGCTTCCTCATCTTTCACAAGTGCAACTTGTAGACTACTTACGTCTCCGTTGGTTTGGAAGCATGTAATCTAGGAAGAAGCCGAACCTATCTTCTCGCTGTCGCAGAACCAATCGATTAAGTCGCTATAGTACAATCCTTCTAAGCAGCATCTACAAGAACCCCATCTTCCGTCCCTGAGGAAGGTTGCCTCTCACGCGGTTCCTCTAAACTCAACAATATAAGTAATCCACCGAATTCACGGCTGACCGTTACTCACCTTGGCCGACTTGTTTTTCCTTCTCTAACGCATCTTCCCAGCCCTCCTCGAAGAGATCCGAATGTTTGCTGGGATGCGCTACAGAAGCTGCAATTTTAGGTCGGCCTTTCGCCTTGAGATCAGCATGCCATGCGTCTACTGCGACTGGTGCGTAGCTTGGAAGGTACGTTCGAGCGAAAAGGGCGGCTTCCGGAGCGCGCTGGGTTTTGGCTAGTAAGTCAACACACGCTTTTGCATCGCCAAGCTGCAACAGTATCGCAAACGCAAGATTATTTTGGCCCTTCTCCTCTAGAAATGTCACGCAAATACATGCCGTCAGCCTGTCGAAGCAAATCATGTAGAGAACAAGAGCTCAATCACCCACCTGCCGAAACAGCCAATTTACTCAATCCGTCCCTATCACCAGTAGACAACAGCAACAACATCAGCGCGCTCAGGTCCCCTGCCTTCTCGAAGCATTCGCGGGCAAGGTCAAACCGCCAAACTGTAAGTGCTCGGTCTCCTAATGATTTCCACTTTACTTCCGCCTCCGCCTCCGGCACCGTCCTAGCGATTTCGACGGCGCTGTCAAGGTCATCAAGTTGCAGCGACAGATCGAACTTGTGATCAGGGTCAGTCGTCACTTGAAGCGCTAGTTCTTTGAGGTCTGAAAACCAAGTACATCATGATTCCATCCATCACTACTAGAGGGCAAAGTCGTACCTCGGCTTTCAAGGAAGCGTGCAACTTTGTTGAGCTGCTCCTTGGGTAGTGTCGGTAGGATTTCTGTTGCAGATTCCATGTCGCCCCGGAGTATCGCCGTCTGGTATTCCACCATGCTAAGAGAGAGCGAATAACTGAATACATTGACATCCTTGTCTGCGAGGTATACACGGTTGTGGGCAGGAATGTAGCCCATAAGGTACAGTGGACTAATGGACCGTCGAGCCTTTCAGTTATTTAGCTAACGCATAATGAACAGAGCACGTACGTGTCGAAAGGGCTGATGGTGTAGGACTCGCTGCCAACGAAGTAACATAGTCGGTTTGTCGTTGTTGTATATATGAAACAATCACCTATCCACTTGGCCGTTCGGACGCTAGAATGAGGGGCGTTCACGGCTGAGCGAGCATAAATGGATGATTGACTTACCTTTCGGGGACATCGGCTATGACCTCGAAGGCCTCCTCAACACCCTCGTCTGTTATCTGTGCACCTTCTTCCAGCTTCTCATTGTATGCGTCTCGATCGAATCGCAGGATGTAGAAAGAGTCTTCAGCCGCGATGGCTACCAAGGAACCGGTGCCGGACCAGTACACCTTCCATGATTCAATTCAAGGTCCGTAAGTTAGCGTGAACATGATCCTCACCTGTTTGGCATCGACGTCTATTCGGCGCACTATTTCGCCACTGTCCCAGTCCCAGAACATAACAAATCCTGCGCCCCGCGCACCAAGGAGAGTTCCCCCATGTAGAGCATCCATAGACCAACTTCCGACACCTTTCATTCCAACGCCAGCCTCGCTCCTTGAAGTTCTTGTATACCTTTAGTTTAACCTTGCTTTCGAGAACTGCGTATGTGTTCGAGTCTGGCGCCCACGCAAACGAGATGCCATTTCCGAACGACTTGTTACGCCATGCCAATGCGGTGTACGTGATATACTCTCCGTCTCCGACGACAGGTCACGAACCGACCATTGGGTGAATGGATGAGGGATGTGGGAAAGACTTCAGTAGTACCGATCTCCTTGACTGGGATGGGGATGCGGGCGCCCTCCGTTACCGACTCGTCCGAGATCAACTGGAGGTTACCCGACATGACCTCGTTGTTGCGCGTATAGATGAGTTTGCCTGAATGGTCCATGCTGAAGGTCGGCTCATCGCGACCTAGTTTGACGATTACGACGCCCTCAGTCGAACCCAACGGCCACTTCATTTGCGCTCTTCCGCAATGATACACACCAGGCGCGTTCCAATGCGTAGCTAAGCGTGTTTTCGATACGATATGTACCGCTATTCCATATTTTGACCGTGCCATCTTCACTACCGGATATTATGATGGGGAGGTTGGGGTGGAATACGGCGAATGAAACGTTATTGGTGTGGCCTTCCATCGTCTGAACGCAACTCTTGCTCAAATAGTCCCAGACTTTGACTGTCTTGTCATCACCGGTGGTAACAAGGTAGGGTTTGTCGGCGCCAGGGTAGAATTCGACGTAATTCACCCCCTTCTCATGGGCCTCCATCGTGAAATTCGGAGTAGGGTGAGCCAATAGACCACATTTTGACAGTTCGGTCAAGACACGCGGAGGCGAATGTGTTCGTGTCTTTCGGGTTGAATGCAAGGTTCATGATGTAATGCGTATGGCCTTCATAGATCTGATCCTCGTCGACATTCTGACCGACATCCTGAGATCAACACTCACCTGGATATTCTTCCAGCCTTTCTCCCAGTCCCATGCCTTGATCGTCATATCATCACTTCCCGTTATCACTATGCTCGCCGACGGGTGAACGGCGAGACACCGTAATGTAATCCGGGTGCGCTTCGAATGTCGTGACTTTCTCGTGTGTATTGTAATTGAAAACGCGAAGCTGGAAGTCATCTGATCCCGCGACAAACCAGTTCTTGCGGGCGATGAATTTGACGCAGCGCACCGGAACCTCTGCGACTTCAAAGGTCTTGATGAGGGCGCCGGTTTCGTGGTTGTAGATGTTAACCGTTCCATTATAGAGGCCAGTGAGCAGCCATGGCTCTGTGGGATGGAAATCAACTCCCTTGACGCGGTCTGACCGCGAGAAAAGTTTCCGCTAGAAGCATGCTTCAGTTCGAGAACAACATTTCGCGATTCGGACCTACGGAGACTTCAACCAGCATGGTGGACGAGGAAATGGGATACGTGTTAAGCGCCAAATGCGTCAACGATCATACACTGTTTGGCTACAGCCCTGAGTCCAAGCTACCCAGCGCTTATTACATTCCACACTTGGAACACTGGCAGATCGGTCATTGCTAAAGTGGAACCGTCCTCAAGTCAATTTGGAGCTGCCAAGAAACTTCCTGAACATGACTTTCTCGGACGAAGATCAACATTTGCCGATCATGGCAAAAGGGCATCACTGTGATTTGTGCAAGTTGTCACCTCCTCGCCAGACTCCAGTGGCTACATTCCTGGATAGTGGTGGGTAAACCATGGCCCCGGACACGATCCTTCATGCAGGAAGACGTGCGGCAACTGCGACTCCTGCGCCTCTGTGGTCCCTGAATTCTTATCTTGACCACTGAACTTTCGCGAACGTCAGGTCAACCGCAAGGGCTGTTAAACCCTACTCGGAGCGCCGAATAAGTCTTCAAATGGCTCGTGAGTGTCCCCTTGGCCCTCACCTCATGTTATGTGAAGTGAATGCCTCTGCTCAATTTGTACAAAGTGATACATATATATAGCGCCGTAGACGAGTCAAGTGTGCACACATGAGGAGTCGACGCGTTTCGGGCAACGTCAAGAGCGCGATATGTGGGTTCTCCGAAGCACAACAGAACAATGTGTACTGATTCAGCGCTTTTTTTTGGCAGGTTCCGTTGGCTTTGGATTGGAAGCGATGTATCGGCGTGAATTTGGGACTTAGACAGGCCACGCCCATAGGTGCTGCTTTACATGCACGAACGTCGCAGCCCTCAGCGAACTGATGCCGATATGCTGCGCTCGCTGCATAAAATCCAGCCAAATATCAGGTTTCGCCCAAACTTTCCAGTTAATTTCGTGACTCTCAATGTCTGACACCAACACGAACGGTGCCTCTGTTTCGTCCGTCTTTCTCTGAACTCTCGACAGGTGCCTTCACCGGGAGGAGAGGCGCCCCCTGTGACCGACCTCATCCGCCTGCTTCTACAAGTCGTCGCGCAAGATGTTTGTTCGTCAAAGCGCAACACGATGAGCCTTTATTCGCTCCTCAGCAGGTCGAGGGACATCTGCGGCGAACTCCACAATCTCATCCAAAAGGTGGACGATACTGGAGATTGGGAAAGCTACGAGTCTTACTCATCAAAAGTGCAACCCCTAGAAGAGTCAGTTGACTTGGCTTCACGATTTTGATTGCATGCTGAATCTAAATTAGGTTGCTCTATAACCTATTTGAGTTGACGGGCGACGAGTCTACCAAGGACTGGCCTAGCGACCGCAACGTCTTGACTCATCTTTCTTATGCAGACACCTGGGCGAAGAATAGAGATCTACTCCACAAGGATCTTAACGAGATCGGAGGTGACACGTTCAAGGCATGACCTAGCTCATGTTTCTTCGATACTTCGTTCTAACTTACTATAGGGACTCATCGAGGGGCAGTCATCCGATAGTTTTGATTGGGCCAAGAAGCACGATGATCTGGTACTATTCCATACCGTTCTTGAAGGCGTGCATAAACAATTTGCTGCGTTCGCAAGTGTGTTCGTAGACTTTCCATCATTTCTATTGCCATAGTACATACTCTCTGACCTCGCACTACTCTTCAAGGGTCGCAGCCTGCTTTCACCCGATCGGAGTCATACACCACTGTCCGAGACAAAGTCAAGGGATTCGAAGGCCAATTCGCCGGCGATACAAAGGTAAATTCGGGTTTGAATTCTTGCGTTATGTGTGTCTGAGCCCCGGAAACAGACACCGTCGTTTGTAATCGCTACTAAATTTGTAGTTGTCATGGATGGGTTGCTGGGATTCGTTGCAGATCGAACCCAGTCAACCGAAAAGAGGAGAGATCTGCTTGGAAAGGACTTATGGAAGGCCGCCAAAGAGTACGCTGTCCTATACGTTTCCTTGAGCACTTTATTAATAGGAATGGTTTCGGCAGCGTCGCCGAAAAGCTTGACCAACCTTCATGGGATGAATTCGTCAGACTTTTATCAGTAAGAAACGCCCCGTATCCTACGCTCATAACCCATTCTAACGCTTTCTGCATCAGAATGCTGCCCCCTCAGATATTGAGGATCTGGTAAAGCTAATAAAGCGGATTAGAAGGCCGTTCCATTCGCAATCCCTTGTGCTCGTTAAATTTTGTCATCAAATTCTGGGCAAAGTCAAAACGGATCAGAAGGAGCCTGGTGCATTGAAGAGGTCAGCCTTGAACTGAAACCTCCGTGCTCACTGACTCAAGTTGTGTTTCAGTGCTCTTGCTGCAACTGAGGAGGCCCTGTCCGCGGCAGCTGATGTCGTGAAGGATAGCAATGCTTTACTGAAGTTCGAAGTGGACGTAGCCAAGAAAACAGCGGCCGAAGCCAAGTTCAACACTGCGACAACTAAGATAACGGAATGTATCACGACATATGCTGTCAGTCGCTCTTCCCTTCCGTACTATGCAATTATTGACTCGCTTTCTTAGTTGGCAGGATCAGACCCCTTCAAAGACTTCGCAGAAAATACAACCACCGCACAGGCATTGGATAAGCAATGGATGGATGAGCGAATGTCCATAATTAGGGCAAGTCATCTTCGTCCACAAAATGCCAGTGTTTTTCCGACATGATTGCACACTCAGGGCAAGCATACCGGGGCATCCACAGATCCTCACTTCTGTGAACGGTGACCATATCAAACCCTCCAGCCGGTCTTACCACCACCAGCCAGACACGTACGTCCTCAGTGTCTTGCTTCCCTCGTTCCTGATATATAACCGTTTTTATAGTTACTGTTGAGAAGACTTGCTCAGCAAGCACGCTTTTATCCCATTCATTGGCTCGGTTACAAAAGGATTTCAAAGGCACATTGCCACATAAATGTCATTTCTTAGATCCGGGCAAGAGCGACGAGGTCATCGCAAGTACCACCTTAGTAAGTGCCATCCCGGGTACGATCACTCTTGTATTCAAGGTTCGTGCAACCTCCCTCTTGACTCGGTGTTAACTGACAAAGTATCTAAAGTGATTATGATCATATAAACGATTACCATGTCTTCCTTGCTTCCATCCCTTCGTTATATACAGTGTATATACTGGCACCGGACTTCGCTGTACCGTTTTCATTCATTCAGTATGGACTCCTTCATCTCATTTGATAGAGGCGCCCGATGCACGCTGAGGACGACTTGGTGAACATAGGTAGCGCTCAGTAAAGGGCCCGCGTTGTCTAATGGCTATGACGTCAGACTTCTACCAAGAGCATCTGGAGGTTGCGGGTTCGAGTCCCGCCGTGGGTTTGTATTTTGCACAAGTCCTTTAGGAGAGGTCCCTGTCGAATAGGAGCCTCATTTTTTGCTAGACATCCTTGCCCCGTTCCGAGTGTTCTGTGATATTCGACGAATAACCGCTGGGAATTTCTGATTGTCATATTGCCTCACCTCTTCCTCATGCCCAGACTACGGTAATGCGTATATAAACCAAAAGGCCACAGCCTTGCCTCCTTGCCTCCCTCGCAACATGGCTGCAGCAATTACGTTCCATGAAACCACACAGCCAGTCTGGCCATCGCAACGAGTGTCGGTCCTTATGAAGTATACGGTAATGATCCTCGAAGACGAAAGCTTTGAGGGGTACTATCATCACTTCAAGCACGAGGCAAACGGGTAAGTACCAGCACCTTGTCGCTCTCTAAATTAGTCTAAAAAGCGAACGTGAAGTCTACTTGATGGTGTCGTCAACATGTGTAGGAGCCGCAAGCCAGAAATGGCCAGTTTGGCAATAGCCTGCGAGAACACTCGAGTACGCCTTGGGTCGTTGTTGAAGCCGGTACGTTGTAGCCCAAATGCCCTTTAATATGCGCCTTACTTGATGTTATCAACAACTAGCTCGGTCCAAATGTATACAAAGATTTTCAGGAGGATTATGATATTGCGCTAGCGGAAGATGCAAGTACTGAGGGATGGAGCCCTTTAAGTTTGTTTAGCAAGGTGTGCTCAGATCATTGAACCGTCGCCTCAAAATGACAATTGCCCACTTCAGAGTTCACGGAAAGAACTTGGAGGCAAGATCAAGAATGTCCGAATTATCCATTCAAAAGGATCACTGGATGACGAAAGCGATTGGGAGAATAACTTCGGTAAGACTTCTGTAAACCAGCTGCCGATTATATATATTGATTACATTTGAATAGAAGACTACTACGCACTTGACCCAGTATATCTCATCCTTTGGCGGGCAATGGTCTTGAGGTCCGTCAAGGTCCACTCGAATCCGCGTATATACGGATACTCCAAAGCATCGAGAAAATGGATGCAGATATCCTTCCAACAGAGCATTCAAGACGTCGGGGCTGGCCCGTTCTACATTTTCTGCGACAGGCAATTGCCGATTACCTTCGGCGACCAGGTATATGGCAATATGTTCAAACAACAAAATGGACAATCCCAATATTTGTTGAAACGTACGCCACGAGTTCACTGTCGCTTGACCTTCGATCACTAAATGTCTGGTTTTCTAGGACCCTCGGGGCAGCTTGTTAGAGTCTACGCTCCGTCCGCAGGCGGCATGATAGCAGAGTGGAACAAGGATTCGCACAGCGGTCGTCTCCCGGACTATGTGGACGCTTTCAATTCGATCCTACTCGAGGTCGATAAAAGCTGGAGTGTTCAACACGCCGACGTACCTGGGATGATCCCAGAGGACAATAGGTTCCAAGAAAGCCCGAAACTGCCGATGCGAATGCCCGGGCCAGATGTATATGTCGCCCCATTGCCAGCCCAGGAGCGCCAAGACACCATGTCCACTCTCTGCGATGTGCCGCCTCATCCTGACCTCAATGCCATGCACGCATTGAATGCCCCTTCGGAATCCCACCCAAGCAGGATCACGTTTGCACCTCCTAGGAGGGTGGATACAGACGAGACTTTAGTTGACGCAACCATCGTACCGACGATTCGACGAGATCAAAGGCATACGGAACGCGCCATGCCACCGCAGATCAGAATCCCACTTCAAAAGGACTTTTCCAAATTCTCTCCAGCCACCCCTAATTCTACTCCTTTGCTAACCCCTCAATCAGGACTGGCGGGGATGATGATGATATCTGCTGCTCCTCTCGTTGCTGTTGGTGGAGGCCGTGTTCTTCCAATGCATACACCTGTATCGCCTGAGTCGGCGGGGAAAAAGGTAAGGTCAATCATTACAGTAAATGAACACCCTGATGACAACGATATATCTCAGCATTGGTATTTACGACAACCTATGGCCAAATTCCTCAGTCCGGGTACATGATGTTCCGAGCATGAGCTGAGATCGATGGTCCATTACTTACTATACCACGTATCTTGAGGAGTTGGCAGGTCTAACTCACGGTTGTGTGGTTTGTATATTACATACTGTTTGTACAAGTGTTGGTGATGACTGAATCCTACGCCTGATTTCTCGTCTATGGCGCGGCCTTCTTCACAGGATGAAGGTTCACCTCGAGCTTCTTCAGCGAGCCGACTGCGTCAGAAATATTTTGGGGGACGTCGCTCCCAAATAGAGTCAGCACAGCGTCCGCCAAACTCTGAATCTCCACGAGAGGATCTCCTTCTGCAAAATCGAAGTAGTTGAAGCCCGGGCCCGCGAACGTGCCATCGCCCAGTGGTTGAGTCACGAGCCATTCACAGAGTGGTTTCAGTGTCCCCGTCATGATAGGGAAGATGCTCTTGACCAACTCGTCGCGGCGACCGTCTTTGCGAGAATGTTTCCAGCAATTCTCGATTGTCAACAAGAGCAAGCAGTACGTAGCATCCGATAGACCCGCCACCTAATGGGAGTGAGCGTTATTTGGGGTGCGTACGGGTTCATACGTACGGCGGCTATCTTTGGATCCTTGTAGTCTGGCGTCTTGGGGTTGTCGATGGTCTTGATGACAGCGGGTGGTGGGGCTTGTAAGAGCTTGGCGAACTGGAAGAAATGGGCTAATTCGCTCGGATCTTCATCGTGCGACGAACCACCCGCGCCTTCTCCTTGTTCAATGATGGTGTCGAACGCCTCCGCAGCTGTCTTGATATCTACGACTTGTACAATGCCCCCCGACGGACGTGTGTAGTAGATACCGTCGTCCGAGGAGAATTGGAAATCGGCGGATGTAGGGTCAATAAGATCAGGAATCTTCGGCAGGAGATTATTCATCGCTGCGGGGTAGATGTTAGTTTCATGACTGTCAGTCATAGCTCTCAACGGACTCACCGATCTTAATGGCATCATAGAATTGGCCGAGACTGTGATATTGCTCTGATTCCGGTGGAGCGCCGCTAATCTCCGGAAGCTCGACCTATGCAGGGCACCGTTAATATGAGCGCCCAAATATGTGAAGCACTGCTGACGAACGTGGAGATATGAGAGGACCTGGTAAAGGTCGGGTCTGCGAAGGGCGAGCACAACGGGTGGGTCCGCGTGCCCTGCCATGTGCATAGGGTATTTGGGGAAATATTCCAAGTGCCCTTTCTTGGGGTACAGGGTGGGGCTTCCACCGACGGCCTTCAGCGCATTACCAGCGAGTACCAGATGCAACATCTCCTGGATGACGACGGCTACGGGACACGAACGTGAGGACTGGCAGCCACAGAAATTGGGCACGGAGCCTCACAAAATAACGCAGTGCGGGCGTTTGTTTTATCGTTGGCCTGATCGACGGAGTACATGCCATACAAATATGTGGGGATCGTGCTGAGCTCGACCATTATCGCAAGCTGCAGGTGTTCCTGCAGAGTCTTCACATCGTCGATATGCGCGATACCGTCTTCAACTCGATCGGGCTTGGGCAAGGTGAATGAACCAAAATGCGGCAGCCAGGTGGGGTGCTGGCCGAGGACGACGTTTCCATAGCGTTCTCCGGACATTGTGGATGGGGTGTAGGTGAGCAGTAGCACGAAGATATGCCTCCTTGAGCAATGCTGGCGACTTATAACGGCAGGACGTAGAATGTCACAGAATGCATCTGAGATCCATGTTGTACCTGGAGGTGTTCAACTGACCTATCAGATTCTTCGAGGGTGTAATACGAGGCAGCACGTACGCTTTCTAGACGTCCAAACTCCACATGATCGAACTCATGGTTCGTATTATCAGGCCGCAACTATGCAAATGTGTATGGCAGTGCCAACTAGAAGCCTTGAACCCTTTCCAGGATGTCGCGTACGAAATGAATAATGATCTATAGGAGGAGCGAAGGAGATAGGCGAAGAGATAATGATAACCAGAGGTTGTTTCTGGAACAAAATGAAATGTAAATGACGAGCAACTCCACGTAGCTACCCCAGGGTTATATAGGGTTGGCGGCCTGTGATCATACGAGCGAGTATATCAAAGGAGAGGAAGTTGTATCAATTCGATTTGTTGATTTGACGATAGCGAGCTAGCTGGGCTTGACATGGCAAAGATTATTCCGCAGGTGACAAGATAAGACGAAGCCACTTGCGTAGGCAACCCATGACTGATCCTCGACCTTCTATTGGCTGGAAGTAAACGAGTCAACATTCAAGCCAGGGACTCGGGGAGCCAAGCCATCGGGAGCGTAGATCTTACTGTGGTTGAGAATAGCATCCTACCTGCTGGTGACGAACATGCCGCTGGGGCGGGTAGAATGGATCTGTAGAGTATGTACCTAGGGTATCATACAAGGATTACTGGGACCTACAAAGATACAGACTATTACAAACGAATCTAGAGTTGTGATGCAGTCATTTCACACGACAAAGACAGACGAGGCGGAAGCAACGAGCGCCAGAAGTGTGAAAAACAAGGAGCCACTTGGGTGAGGTGAGGCGTTGCTATTGTTCGTACTGCCCCCAGATGTATCCGACGTAGAGTTGCCAGAACCTGCGGCACCACCAGAGCCTGGTCCCGACGATCCAGAAAACGTGGGCGCTGAGCCTGACGAAACCGTGGTAGGAGTTGCGGCAGCATCTGCGTTGTAAACCCGGATGTAAGGAATTTCGAAGTACGCCTCGTTGTAATTGCTTCCATCCCCAAGTACGTTGTCCTCGTACTGCGATCGAGAAATATCAGCATTGCTGTAGAGCACGGTGCGACGGTAACTTACGCAGTTCTTCGTGGGCGGCGGACATGTCTGGTTATAGACGGGCGTGGCGCTATGTTACGGAAGAATAAGGAGCTAGAAACAAGCCGAGGTTGAGGAAGTCTCACAAGTCACCACAGAGTGTAAGGTCCAAGATGAGTTGCTGCGGAGTGAAATGGTCTTCGATCCTGCAGCTAGAAGAAGGCCACGCGGCGGAAGGCGTACCCCAAGAGGAGGTGTCTATCGATGAAGACGCCGTGGCACTTCGCAAGTTCTCTGGCAGGTCAGGGCGCTACCATCGAGCATCATTGAAACCGCAGCGGTAGAGCAGACGGGAGGACATACACTGAAGAACCATATGAATATCCCAGAGACATCGATCTGGGTAGCAAACACTCCGCCCCCAGCGGTATTGAAGGCGGTACCATAGCTGGCTGGCTTCTGTTCCTGGACGACGCAACCGGGGACTCCCTGTTGAGTTGAACAGTCTGTGATCGTCGACCTTCCCGTCTGCGTCGCATTAGTGGCCTGAACGCAGCCAGGGGTCGTATGCAAGGCCATTTGGTTAAAAGTTCGTCGGTTTACGCCTTCGATAATATCGATTTCTCCTACATCAGGCCACTTGCCATTCGTTCCTCGTGTCCAGAATGCTGGCCAAACCTGCAGCCAATGAGCCTCTGTTCCTTGGGGAGAAAATAAATCGCACTAACAGAGCATCCAAAGGGCATGTGGACGATATCGATTATTATTAGACTGCCAACACCATAAGCCTCATTGCCTTCAAGCCGAATCTATGGAGGGGCACTTAGCTCCGGCAGTGTCATTCCCTCAACTCGGAGAGCTCACCGAATTCCGCTTGTTTGGCCAAACGACGGTAGATGAATTGTCTACTTTGATGATGGTATTGCCAGCGCCGTTCGTGAACGCTAGTCGTTGCGAAGTAGCTGCAGATTGCCCCAGGAATTGAACATCGCCTGAAAAGCAGCCACTGGCTGTGAAAATGGTTGTCTTGACAGAACGAATGTTCGTACCGTTCGTTAACCCAGCATCTGTCTGGTCGAAAAAAGTCCAGTGATCAAAAAAGGTCGAACCGCTGTAGTCCCGAATTGGGGAATATGCGGCGTATGTCCCTAGAATTGCTTGCAAGACGCAGACTCTTCGTAGCCAACGCCCTCCCGCCATTACTATGAAAGGTTTGGAAGAGACGATAAATTTGAAGTGAGTCAATCACGCTACCTAATGATCCCTTTATATTCCTCACGGGAAAATCAAACGGTAGCAAAAATAGAATACGAGTGGTATGTAGTTCTTTCAGGTTGGATCTTCACAGGGCGGAATATGATGCCCGCACGATGCAGATGGTGAAGGAGAAGTTGATTCTCACATTCATTCGCAACACTGAGCCAGGCGTAGACCACAGTTTAACCGCTTTACCTGTCAATGTTCCATCCCACGTCGTCTGTATATGGACGCTACTAGATGCATAAGAATAAAGCGAATGTACGATTATAACGGTAAACCCGGGCGTCCACATTAACTACTACATAAGATGTCCGAAATGAGCGATGCGATGCAATACGATGAGGGGAAAACAAGTGCTTGGTCCATGATAAAAAGGATAGTAATATGTCTATGATTCCGAGAGAATCTGGTCTATGGAACGGTTCAAGAAATCCTTGCGTGAGCTCAGGTCAGCCTTCGGGAACTTGGTTGCCATGGCGTCTCTGGTAGTTCTGAGAGTACGTCAGTTACATATTCACTTCAAGAATTGAGTAAACCTCACTTCTTCGTAACAGTCATCAAGTCTTGGGTACTGAGATAATTCCGGAGGGCGGTGAATAATTCATCGTCCGTTGGATTCGGGTTCAGACTCGGGCCGGCGAACGGATTAGCTGTTGTGGCCATGGAGAACGTCGATATTGGCCGTTGTGCTGCCCCGAGGCCTGGAGGCGGCATGAAAGCGCCGGACTGACCAGACTGAGACCCACCAAAGGACCCGCCGAACATATTCATGCCAGGCATCATACCCGGCCCCATCATCCCATAGGCGCTGCCTCCAGTATTCTGGTACGGTATAGGTCCCATGCCCATGCCCATGCCCATGCCCATCGCAGTAGGTCCACCGTAGTCAGATCCACCGGCGACGGAGCCCGGGCCGCCGCCAAAAGGCATGATGGGTAGCTGAGGCATTGAGCCATACTGAGACATCGGAGGCTGTCTTTGACCAGCATGGATGGACATATTGCTGTGGGATTGTTGACTACCACTGTTACCATTGCGATTCGAGACAGTGAGGTTGGTATCGCGGTAATAGTCACCAGCTTGCGAAGCTTGGTGATACGAATGCGGTGACTCCTCGCGTGATCCAGGAATCCGAGATCTTGGTTTACTGTAGCCTGTCTCGCCCGAGTGTTGGGAACCTCTCTCCCAAGCTTCTGCCTCATATTCTGTGAAGGATAAGAAAAGTGCAAATGACGAGGACGGGGGAACTGACCGCTAAACTTCTTGAGGGGAATCATGGACTCATCGAACTTGTCATCCTCGTTTACAATGACCTTCTTCTCCTTGCCTTCACCAATCACAAGACGCGTATTTCCCCAACCGAATTCATCCATACACCAGAACGAATATACTGGGAGGAAGAAACTGTACACGGGATACCTGCATGGAGGGTTAGATTGGGGGTGAGAAGCTAGAGCGGAACCTTGAACATACGAGAGAATGTAGACCACCATCCATCCGATCAGCATGAATTCCCGTTTGATGAGGAAGATGAGAGCCTGACAGAGTTGAGTACTCGGATACACGGGGCTACGACGTGCTTACCTGCAAACCATATACTGCAGCAATCATGATAATGGAAAGGGTTGGGACGGGTGCATGTTGGGTAGTGACGATCACAATGAGATAAACTAACTGTATACAAAAAGTCAGTTTCAAGAATTCGATCAGAGGAAAAATAGGTATTATACGTACATAGACGACGGTAGCAGGCAAAATCTATGAAGTCGTTTCATCAGCATTAGAAGCATTAGAAGCATTCGGTTGAAAATGCAAGACTTACCAAAGTACTCAGCAAATCAAGGAAGACGAAGAAGCGCATGGAGAAGCAACAGAAGCCGAAGAGCTCAGGGAGGAGGACCAGTTCGCACAGATTGTGAATGGTAGAGTTGATCCATCTACGACGCTGAGAGAACAGGATGCGCCAGGACTCTGGAGCCATGGTATGAGCGAGAGCATCTGCGCAGAATTTCGTCTTGAACGTAGGGAAATGCTTCATCATTAGCGTTGTCAAAAATCGATCTTCACCGAGGGAGAACAAGTTCTTTTTGTGAAGGGTGTCGACGTTCGGTTCCGAATATTCCTCGATGATGCGATTGGAAATGATGATGGGCCTCCCCTTGTCGGCAGTTCGGATGCGGTAGAGAGAGAAACAACCGGGCAGACAAGTGACGGACCCAAACAAACTCTCGAAGGACTTGCTCAAATGATGGGAGATATAGTACTCGTAAACTTGAATCATGGTCCACCAGGAACCTTCCTCGTTTTCAAGTTTGGTTTCACCGCAGATACCAATGATACTGGAGTCATCAGCGCAAGAGGCAACCAAACGATTAACGGAGTCAGGGGTAACTGTCTAAAGGAGACTGTCAGTAGGGGCGACTAGATGGTCCGCTAAGACTCACCGTATCGGCATCGACGGTAAAGATGTACTCATAGAAGGCCGGGTCGATTCCAATGACATTTCTCATCTGGTGATAGATTTCAAGCTCTAGTGGCGACATGGGGGCATCGAAGTGAACGCGATTGAGGTAGTGCATGAGCAGAATCTGACTGTCTCGTTTACCACGATTGCCGGGCTTCGACCGCTCGGTTGGCTTTCCAACCTTGACAACAACCATGTAACTAGACAAATAATATCAGGTTATATTGCCATCGAGAGGTAAGTTCAAGGACTCACGGAACAACATGGCCTTCGAACTCGTACAACCCAGAGTACACCTTGCCGTAGTTGAGGGCCCTCGACCCTTCACCAACGGATTTGAACAGCAGCGGCTCGGGATCAAGTTTGGGGTCAACGCCGAGGATATCGAGAACGATTCTTGGGGTTGTACGGTCGTTTCCACTGCCAATAATGTTGCCGTCGCAGATAATGAAGATTAGCTTGCGTTTGTCATCGTAGTTGAGAGCCGCCAGGGAGTCAACAGTCCTTCGAAGTGAGTCCTCTCCTTCCGTATAACAAGGGACCTGGCAAAGCACGAATTTGTCCTGTAGTTCGGGGGAACGCCGACCACCAAGTTGGAGAGCAGCCAAAAATTTGAGAACCATGGACGCCATAATGATGATGGAAACTGCGAGGAGGACGTAGTTTTGAACCAAGCATCTAGCCGACTTCCTGAAGTCTACTTCACCCGCGTAGAAGAGGTTGTTCAAGCAGTTGATGTTCCTAGAGGCCGTCTGAGAATCCAGAGAAGCGAGGACTCGGTTCAGAGACTCTGTGACGTCTTTCCCCGATTGTCGTTTGAAGACATCAGTGATATCCTGGTTCACGAACTGGAAGCTATCCACGGTAGCAGGATTGGCTGATTGGCTGTTGACGTAATCGGTGAAGTCGTAGAGCTTGTTTTCCCAAACTGCCCATATCCTGGAGGCGGAACCACAAAATTAGCACAGTTCAAGTAAGTTACGGAGTTCTTACTTCTGAACGTCATCGTCGGATGCTTGAGCTGCAATATCCTTCCTTTCGAAAACTATGGGACCTTTGCGATATTGTTTTATCGTCGGGAGGAACCGCGCAGTATACCAATCGTTCTGTTGCAGAGCAGCCGAAGGAAGACTAGCAATGCTACCACTCTTGTGCATCGCCGTTGGCGCGATGTTCGTGAAGTTCTTGACGGTAAGTTCGAGCAATGGATCCGTAACGAGATCCGGACAAGCCAGCGTCAGTGGTGGTGGGAAATAGTTCGAGAGATCCTGTCCAGCTACCGCCTCCAATGTATCCCTCCCATTGCTAACCATGCCTTGGATATTGGCGTGATCTCCATGGATGAACTTGCTGACATCGTACACGAACCCGTGGATCGCGACGTAGAAATCGTCGTCGCCCGTATGTTGCGCCACTTCGTTGAGAGACCAAACTTTGTCTGCATTCGGGCATAAGAGCCGTCCGAAGAACACGATGTAGAAGATGACGGTAGCGTTGAGAAGGAAGATGAGGAGGAAGATCGCAAGTTTCTCTCTCCAAGCGAGTCGAATATCAGGGCGTTTCATCCTCCCTAAGTGGGTAAGTAAGAACGATGGGATCCAGCCGGTCAACCCCCATACTACCCATAGCCAGATTCGTCTCGTCCGACTAGTAGGGAGTTCCTCGACGGCATTGGGAGCGGCGTTGACGACCATAGCGTCTGCTTCCTTGGAGACAGAGTAAGGAGGAGCTGACGGCGAGCTTGGTTCCTTCGAATCACTCCCCCAAGCCCCGTTATCATCTTCACCGCCCAGCCCACCCCTCATAGTATGCCCAAGGTTAGGCGTCTGCAGACCTCCCGATCCATATCCACCATTGTTACGATCGTCGAAGATATTCCCATCACCGCCGCGAGCGAGCAAGTTGTCGGCGCTCTCGTTGTAATAGCCGGTCGGTGCAGATAGACCGTTGTCATGAGTGTACTCCGTGTTATCGTCGGGCATCACACTCTCGTCATCCTCAGCTCCGTCCTTCGTCATCTTCCGCATCTCCCTCTCGACGGCTCGGATTCCATCTTCCACGGTCTTCCAAGCACCATACGACAGCCATACAGACCGATGTCCTATTACGAAATCCTCTCCTTCTTTCCACCCGTTGGCCCGCGCGCATTGCGTTATCCTCTCGATGTCGGAGCCACGCATCGTGGGCACGTAACGCTCGCAGAAAGCAGAGTGCTCATAGTCAACAGCGAACTCCATGCTTCGTCGAGAAGCAATGTCAGGGAGGAGCATCGACCTTATTTGGGATTTCACGCGACGCTTATCGAAGGAGTTCGGAGAGCCAGAGTCGTTGGGACGGATGCAAGAGACCGTCCAAAGCTTCATTTGATCGAGGGTGGCGAAAATCTCAGAAAGGGTGAAATTGAGTTGCGTCGTTATGGGATAGACTTTGCTTGGGTCGAGCCGGGGGTGGGGCTCTATCTGCGGAGGTGAACCGTTGGGCCCGCAGACGGGGGTGGGAGGACGAAAAGACCGTGACGATACTTGGGCCTGAACAATTATGTTCTCGTCTTTGCTGTGCTTCTCCGTGGCCATACTTGGACCAGAAACCAACTTCGAGACAAAGCCATCCGTAGAATTGCGAAGGAGGGAGACGAAAGCCGAATCCAGGATATCAGCATCCTTCTCGATGAAGGAGGAAACGTCATAAGAGACGGATCCAGCGTAGTGATTGATACCAAAGAGATTGCGATCTTGGTTCCCACCAATGCTTGGGCTAGCAACGAACGAAGCGTGGACACCAAACTTGGAAACCAAGTCCTGCAATAGATCCTCATTCATATGGTCACCAGCCTTGCCTGACTTGAATGAGGAGCACGCCTTGTTCAATGCCCCAAGGACACCTCCCGGTTTGCGTTGCGACCGCTCGTCGAGCGAACTGCCTCTAAGCAATTCAACGCAGGCGCCATTGTCCATCGTCGATATGGCAGGTAGCGTGATGCCATCACCCGAGATTTGAGAGTTGAATCCAATGGAGTCTTCGAAAGTGTGGCGCAAGACATATGACTGGAGTATCTCGTCAGAGAAGTTGATGGCGAACTCCTCAAAGGCGTTCTGTCCGTACGCAGAAACTAAAGGCATCGCGCCGGACAATGACATCGACCCTGTTCCAGTGGGTCCGCGGGTCTGATATCCGGGCTGATCGAAGAGGACAATTTGAGTGGGAGGAGGGGGATCATTGACGCCTGGTGCTACGCGATGATTCGAAGTCTCGACGACGTAAGCAAATAGAATTGCATAGAGGTCGCGAACAAGCTGGTCACGTTGGCGCGAACTTTGCTGAGCGTTGAGAAGGACGGTGTATAACTCCTTGCGGACATAGCTCGTCTTGTTGGTGAGAGTCTGACTAAGGTCTTCTGATGACACGCCGAGTAGGCGCGCAGCGTTTTCTAGGACGAGAAGATTCGAAACGTAGGCTGAGACATCGTGCGCGTCGCCGTCCTGAAACTGGATGTTGCCTAGGGTTAGAATGGCAACAAGGAGGCTAAAGATCGAGGACATGTGCTTGGGTTTGAAGGACAAAGTCCGCAAGGCAGCACGCAAGTCCGACATGGCGATGGAGTCGTCACTGAAGGGGCCTGATGGAAGGCGATAGCATCCCGAGGATGCAAGAAGAGCGTAGTCCGAGGGATCTTCCAAATTGAACTGATCACGTTCTGTGGAGGTCGCGCCGGCTAGGAATTGGTAAAATACGTGGTAAGTGCGCTCTTCGTGGGTAAGCTTCGTCAGACGGGACTTGTCTAGTCCGTACGCAAGGACCTTAGCAGAGCTTATACGTCCTCGGTCATTGAAGTGAAGTTCGAAGTACCGGCCGTGCCGCGAAGCATTGGGATTCATGAGGGTTTTAGCGTTGCCAAAAGAGTCCAGGACAGTAGCAAAAGCTTTGATCTGCTCTGTTATTCTAGCCTCCTTCTTCGAATGTGTAGACAATCGCAGAATCTGATTCATGAAGAGGCGCAAGCTTGAGGTTTTTCCCGAACCTGTAATCCCTCTACCCGAGCGTTGGAAAGTATTGCAGACAAAAGACGGACAACGTACCTAGCAAGCACCCCTTGTGACTCGTTCCGCCGTCGCATCAGTAGATATACTCGGGCTGCCAAATCATATAGATGCGGCTGCAGCGGTTTCGGAGAATCTACCATGGGCATGCTAGTATCCTTGTAACACCGGTCTTCGTAGTCCTTAGCGCTGACATCGTTAACGTTGGCAAGCGTCTTGTAGGGGTTTACGGCGACGAGATGGGTAGCCCCAATCCTTGTGTATGGTAAGTCAGCGCGGAAACGAGCTTGGAGGACGCCAAGGATGGCGTCGTCAGATGGATAAATGGTCGCCGCGCCAGAAGAAGAGACGAGGTCGACGAGATCGCCAGAAGCAATGGCTTGCGTCGCATGGTTCGAGGCCATGACCTACAAAGGGAGAAGAAGAAGGAAAAGAGAGAAAACAGCGCCTTCGCTGTAGAGAACGTTGAGGAAGAAAATAGGTGAGGTGGTGGCCAAGGAGACTGTGAGAATCAGAATAGGGCTCGAAACGCCGTTTCCTCAGGTTAAGGTCTGTGGGAATGTTTTATTGACCGTGGTAATATGCACGGCCTGCCGTTGAACTTCATGGCAACTTGAGCAGTCGTGCCGCATCGTGGCCCTTGAGCTCGAGTGTAACTGATGCCACCGAATTGCTATTGCAAACAGAAATTCCCCAAACTTACCCGCAGAGTCATCCCACGCGCCATTGCGACCTTGGATTTTTTCGATTTGGGCCGTGCATTTACTTTTGCCTTGCCCATGCATGTCTAGAAGTGACCCTTCCAGCCTTCCAAGGAAAGAGTTCGCTTACCTGTGACATGTTTACTACTGCGATCACGGAATGTTAAAGAAAGTCGAGAGGCCTGATGCAAGTATATATTTAGTCATTGCTTGAGGCAGATCTATCTAGTCCCGTAGGCGTTAGGCATGCAGGCGTTCAGCCAGACGCTGCATGATGCCAGCAATGTGGGCTTCAAAGACATGAGCTATCCCAGCTTCAAACTCTGCCATCACATCTTCGCGCAAGTTCAGTGAGTTTGGCGGTCTTTACCTTCTATTTATCACTATAAACTATTATCGAGCAGGATATCATGCCCATCCCATCACTTTGGGCCCAATCCATAGCCCATGTAGATCGGGTTTTCTTATCGAGGTTAATGGTTCTTATGGATCATGGTACCAAGGTGCTCGACAACGAATACTTTGAGGAAAAGTTCGAAGAAATGAAGACCCAAGTCGCTAAGTACGCACTCGTTCAATCTTCTGTGAGTACTGGTTTTCAGGATGCCAGTTGCGACAAAGGTTATTTGAGCACATGGTGGAAAAAATGAAAAGCAAACCCACCCTGGCACAATTGGCGGAGGCTTGCGATGAAGCTCAACGCACGTTGTCCAATCTCCTAACTAAGGTTGTGAGTGCTTCATTCGTACCGGCTTACTAGCTCTCATATAGATATTCTAGTACGACGGCAAGTCAGACGCAGTCTCGAGGTTTCGCAAAGAATATCAAGATGCGATCGCGGATGATACCAAAGCAGACGCAAGACGCAAGACAGTCAAGGCGGCACTAGGGTTGAAGAAAGTCTGTCTTTGTTCTTCACTTTACTCAAGATCTGGCCATTCAAACCTCAGGGTAGTATGAAATGAAGCCTGTGAAGAAGAAAATCGAGAAATTACATGTCTCTATCGTCAAGAAAGACCTCGAGAAGCAACACGAATGGAATCATTACTATGGTGAGTTCCTACCCTCGTTTTGGTAATCCAGCTAATCTGGCTGGGCTTAGACACTGGCTATTGCGAGACAGATCGTTTGGATTGGGTTCTTTGGCAGCTCTTCCGTCATCATTCCATCAACCCGCGCCTTAATCCCCGGATATACAGACAATCCTCCACTAAGTCGAAGATGCAAGCACTTCCGTACAATCAACTAATAGGTCCAAGCAATGGTCCTCTATTTGTTCTCCTTGATAGAGAGAAAACCATTGCGATGGGCGACCACTTGTATGGGAACATTTTCAGCTGCCCAAAAGTACAGAGTCAGATCGGCTTCATTCTCAAGCGTGCGCTACCAACTCCGCGAGATTAATTGTGTTGGTACTGAGGATCACCATCTAGGACCATCGGGACATCTTGTGGCAGTCAACTACTCCGATTTAGCCTTCAATGCTCAATGGGATGATGGCGTTAAGAAAGATAAACTTCCCCTCAATCGAATTGATCTTGTCCTCAAAGAAATCGCACTTCGTGAGGATTCCAAGTGGATGATTACCTTCGAATTAGAGAAACCCGATGCCATTGCAGAAGTCCTCGGGGAAGACCCGCGATTTGCCAAAGCTCCCGCGCCCGACCGCACAGCGAAGTTGCTGGAGCCTCCGACGACCGACATACAGGCTGAGGTCGATCGACACGTCGAGCGTGAACCCATGCCTATCCATCCCACTACCCCACCGACTCATAATCCACCCAGCGGGGGGTCGGATTCATACACCAATTCTGGGAGGCGACCAGCAGAGACTTCCCCGGCACATACTGACCTCCCGGCGGCGCCTCGCCCGCTTGAATCCACATTCAAACCTCCTCCCACACCGTCAACCGAAAATAATGATAACGTCGGCATCGGAGGTCGCCGGATTCACGACACTCCTCAACTTCACGGGTCAAATTCAAAGGTCGCTATTTCTTCGCCCCCGACTATAAGTGGAAATCCGTCGGCCACTCACAAATCCACACCTCGAGCATCGACAAATGTTTCTGTTAAGAAGGGTTCAAAGGTGAGATATAAACGATCCTTGAGGGGCATCGCCGATCCATTTATGCGTCTACTAAGCAGCCAGATGCTGGTTCCGCGAATGCACGTGTTGCCGACACGATACAAGAAGGATATATTCCCGCCAATCCCGCCAACCCCGCCAATCAAGCCTACCACGGTCACAGACAAAACGCAAGCCAGACCAATGCTAGCGGCAACACAAAGCAAGCGTCTACTCAACCCTCGGTGGGAGGCACCTCTTCCAGCCGCTCTGCCATGACACCCAATCCACCCCAACGAATTTCAGCAACGAATGATCTACCATCTAACGGTAATAAACCCAAGGTAGATATGAATTTCCTGTACCGAGGCACTGACAAACCAGTAACTTATAGAGGGACGGATGGTTTCGGCGAACGGTGATAAATCCCGTAAAACAAGCATTTGGGGTCAATACTCAACGTTGATCACTCCGCTGTCGGCCGGAAGAACGCTGTAAACCTCATAACACAATATATTAGCTTAGAGATCTTAGTGTCATGGTGCAACCCGTGTCGTAACGTTCCAGGATAGGTAAATACTGAATAAATATGTTCCATGCTCGCCTGCGCTATCCAGACGTTATTCACAAGAATCATGTGTCGCCCTCGGCCATGTCATACCACGGCGCATACGACGGTGCTCGTTCTCCTAGTCCGGCTCTGCGGAAGTAACGACGTGTTTTCGTGGGGGAAAAATGCCCTGTAGGGCAGGAAGCAAAGGAGAGGCAGAATGCCAAAGACCGCCACACAGACAACTGTGATGCTGACAGCAGCATTTGTGTGGACCCAAGTCATCAGGACTAATGCTGCCCAGAAAGAAGGGATCCCTATGAGCATGGAAGCGAACCCTGTGGTTCAGATCCCGTAGGTCAGCGACGTGAATGTACAGTGTTGCTGTGACGGACAGCACTTACAATGGTAGAAGACATACATCCAAGACCGACCAGCCCCATACAGTCGCAATAATGACTTCGCATTCGCATTGACCCACCCTACAGTGGGAAGCGATTCCATGGGGCGCGAGGACGAATTGAAGTCAAGCTCGCCGATACGATCAATCAGAACAATTGACGCAGTTGAAGCACTTGAGTTAAGGATTAAGGAAATATAGGCGAGGATTTGAAAGGCGGTGTCTGCTGGTGAATCCACGGTTCCCATAAACTGGCTTCCTTGTAGTAACAATTGCATGCTGAGGAGGGCAAAGATGGCTGACTGAGCGAACGTTATCCCATTACTAGCAATTCGGTGTAAGGAGATAGGTACGTACAACGAACGCTGAAGTGCGAAACAGCACTAGCCAACCTTGTTGAAGCGACTTTACTATAGGCGGTAGCTCATCTAGTTGCGGCATGGTCAGCGAGTTGTCAGCAGGTATTAATTGGTAAAGCGATGCCGTACATTGCAGCTTGACTTCATGGGAGCTTACACTTGACATGTTGGAAGCGTTCGACTGTTCGCTGTATGGGGTGCTGAAGGAGCGCAAGAGCCGCCTTTTCAACCAAGGTAGTAAGCTGTGCGGCGGCGAAGAAAGGTAAGAACATTCATAGGCGACTCTCGGTCATGAAGTCCTGCCTGAAACCCTTGAAACCATTACCGACTACATCAAATATGCGAACAAGGCTGGACGTTTTGAACGATTTGAGTACGTGTATGAGTCCGGCTGGTACGCTTGAGGTGAACCACGTGGTGGACATGAAATCGGACTTATTCCGTCAAAACGCGAGGGATGTAATCTGATTCTACCGGGCACTATATTAGTACACATAGTTCACAACGCAAAAATCACGAAGCGAAATTGATACTGAATCATTACTAGTGGTTGAGGTGGGTTCTTCTTGGGAGGAAGTACAGGAACGGTGGAAGGCACACTATGATAATGACAACAAAGAGAGTAATCTCAACCCATTTAACTTCCACAGTGGCGATGAATAGAAGGATTTCTGCGACAGTGATGACGAATCCACTGACAAATAACACAAGCCCTATTATGAAGCATTGTCAAGACGGTGAAGAGAAGTTTTGAAATGGAACGAACAATATATGAGGAAGAACCTCCACGAATAGATGCCCTCTGGAGCACCGAATACTTGTAATATCTGCATCATGTGTCCGTTTGTGGTACCAGCTTCCGGTGCATGCCTTTTCATTCGGCAGCACTTACAAGAGGACTTGTATGCAAGATCGTTGATCATATCCGTGACGACCATAGCAGTAACGGTCGCGCAAGTATTAGTCACGACAGAGATGTAGGCCAGAATCAGAAGTGATGGAGGGCAGGTACCGGCAGGGATGCCCGAGAAATTATCTTTATCTTTGAAGAGGATCAGGAGGTTGATAGCGTTGGCAGCAAGGAGGGCAGACTTATCGCGGCGAGAAAGAGGTACCGTAAGTTCAATTCAATTCAATTTTATTCGATGAGATTAGGATTACGACGTACGACGACTGCCCCTGATTGGAATGTGGTTGTCCAGGACTTTTGGAGTGATTCAACTAACGGAGGCAACTTGTCTTAC
Source organism: Pleurotus sapidus (assembly GCA_026743855.1). NCBI lineage: Eukaryota > Fungi > Basidiomycota > Agaricomycetes > Agaricales > Pleurotaceae > Pleurotus > Pleurotus sapidus. The sequence goes on along the minus strand of JANBWZ010000025.1, from coordinate 358,571 downwards.
GCGACCATGAGATTCCAGAGACATGGACAGTGGCTGCGGCACCGCACTTACAGTCGAGTAAGAAATGGTGAGCAGCACGATCGGTAGACTGTAACCCAATGGCAGTTAATGCAGCTGAGGACGAGCCGAAGTAGACAATGCCCTTACCGTCATTGTGCAGGTAGTTTCACCTATGGGCTGCAATTCAATGTTACCCCGATATGACTGAGGTGAATGTGCTTTTGTCGTATCTGAAGCCAATGAATCCCTATAAGGACCTTCTTCTTGTTCGGTAGCGTACTGCATTGCACGGAGCTTCGGAAGTAAGGGAGAGAACCGCCACAGAAAGCATAAGATGTGGAATTACAGTCGACTCTGTCATAACCCATGACCGTCCGTGGACATGCCAGGTTATGGGTTATGGGAGAGTATGGGTTACCTCAGAGCGCCTATTTGGGCGCCTGTCAAAAACCGTCAACAATTTATTCGGTGGAGATTATTTACAGAACTACGCGAGTCAATAGATTATGTACCTTAGGAAGAGATTAAATGAAACTAGATATATGTATGGAGCTATATAAAATAATACTGAAATCTTCAATTTTGGTGTTGCGTCGAAGGATTTCCAGTCCTTTTTTGAGCACGGAAATCTCTATCATGTTGAGTAGGGGTGTTCAAATCATGGGGTTTTAGAATAATATATTCAACGGCACGAACTGATTGAGTTTTTTTGGGAAAAGTTAATATATTTATGGGTTTTTACATCCCCGAAAAGTATTGATTATTGAATATGGGAGAGTTATGGGTTTTCCCTGCGAACTAACTCGGTGGATGGGAAAGTATATGGGTTACTGCAGAGTATGGGTTATCATAGTCATGGGTTATGACAGAGTCGACTGTATAAGGCCTAATCAACTGGTGCAGATCGTTGGAATGCCACAGAATTAGCTTCGGCGGTCGGGTCCGCCCTAGAACCGTATAAGCCACCAGTAGAAGGGCAGGAAGACGCGCTCCGTGAACATGCTCTCATGTGATGATCTTGAAGAGTCCTAGCTCAACGTGTTCTCAATGACTCTCAACGCTGTGTTGATGCATGCATGAGTTTACACCTGACACGAAGGGAGGAGGACACCTGGGACACACCAATAGAAGCCACTGCCTTGCGTTTGCTTCGAGGCGGCACAAACTGTACCCGCTGTCGTTCACTTGCCTCCTGGGGGATGGTCAAACGATCGGTTAAAAGTTCTGGATACATACATGAGTGTCCTCGGGCACATTGCTTGACCCGTGCCGATCAGAATTACAGGAATAATGCTGTCTCGAAGTAGTGTTTTGACTATACTAGTCCTGGCGAACGCCTAGAGAAGGACGCGGTGAATGCAGGTTGTGAGCGGTGTCGATAGCGACAGCGGTAAAAGACACGAGGAAGTATAGTGCGAGTGCTGTTGACAGTGACAGCGATACACGAGACATGAGGATACGTCCTTGAAGGAAGAAAGTTATCTCCATAAGATCAAAAGATCGAAAAGTCCTATCTACGAAAGGGTGTCGGCGTGTGCGGAGATACAAGTACAGATGTGAGAAATCGAGAGCATGGATAAGGTGTGGTGAGTGACGATTCTGATGCAAATGCAAGGGTCGAGGAAGTATTAACAAAGTGTATAATGAAGCCAGTGTCCATTCCAGAAGAAGACAACGGTGTATATCGGAGAAAATTGGTATGATATCATGTAATGCATAATGGGCCACCCACAAAATGCTAGGGTAGTAGCGCAGGTTCGAAGACCTTGTCAGGCGATCCAGGATCAGATATGCGGTCCACAGACAGGAACTCGCCATCCGGGTCGAAATTCGTGGGCACCGTGTACATGCCTGGAAGTATCGTGGTCTGGCTAGACCGGAGTGACGAAGTGAGTCTGTCCGAATTATTGTCATCGTCGACGAATCGATAGCCACCTATCGTGTCGCGCCAAAACTCATCTCTATTTGCTTGTTCCTCTCGAGGTATGTCCTCGAGGTCGGAGTATGATTGGGGCGAGGCAGTGAGGAATCTATCGAATATCGTAGCGCTCTCATTGTCGTTTGGGGTAAGAGAGGGGCTGAGGTCAACATGTGTCGACAAGGGCCGTGATTTCGAGCGCTGGGGAAATGTGTATTCAGGGAAGGACGAGACGGCATCGGAGAAAAAGGTGTAGATGTACGACAGATGGGCTGATGAGCGCCAAAGTCTCGGACCTTCTGAGCGCCCGTATGTTTGACTATACGATGAACAAAGGATGGTGCTTGCTGCGCTTTTGCATGGTCTATGCCGTGTACCCAGTGGGTTTCCACTGCATCATTGTGCGCAATGAGCTTACTTCGATGAGATGAAGAACACAAGACTTACCAGGCAGCACATCCAACCCCTTCACGGATGCAACCACAGCTACTGCGGACGTACTTTGCTAACGCTGGCCTGTCGAAATATTGTGGTTCCATACCAACAACGGCTTCTGTGGCTGCACCCTTTGCCTGCCAAACTCCGAGCTCGGGCTTTGGGCTGCCATGCACATGGAGAAGCGCCCCACAGCCATTCATACGTCTCGACTGTCTCTTGCCAGCTCGATCTGGCGAAGAAACCGGTAGCGCGGTGACCTTGAAAGGGGTGTCATCCTCTATTGGCGCGTCGTCGAACCCCCCACAGAATATCGAGTACTGGTACATATCCGTGCTAGTCCTCGATGATGGCCTGTCTCGGGGAGGCCGTCTCCTGTGTACTGCCCCTGCTCCGAGTGGTTCGCGGTCGTGATCTGGGAAGGAACCTAGTACGGGGCTGGTATCGACGACGATTACTGGGGGGCTCGCAGGTCGGTGTAAGTGGGGTGCATGGTCCAGCCGCATCGCTCCCCGACGTCGCAAACGGGACGCTTCCCCCGTTCGTACAAGTCCGGAAAGGATGATGCTGTCGTCGTGTTCGATGGATTCTGCAAATGACTCTGACTCTGATAATGAATCGCCGTTAGAATGTCGTCGTCTATAATCTCTGGGCATATCGAATGTCGGAGGAGGTGAGGAGGATGACTTAGGTAATCGGCGGGGCGGCTTTGGCTTTGACTATGCGTGGGAATAATTTGCGTGAGAATATCGACAGTCCAAGCCTCTCACGTGATTTATACTCCTACGCTTATCCTTGTTGCCAGTGGGTGGTCGGGTGGTCGGGCTCAGCTGGTTTCTGGCTTGCAGCGGAACATTTCAAGTAATTGCGAGCTAGGTTGCATGTATTCTTTAAACCCTGACAGACAACCACAAATAGAGACGTTCCATTCAATTTCTAACACAGGGGGCTGAGGTCAAGGGAACGAGCACAGGCTGGTGCCTCATTGAGTCGTACGGTACAGTACTAATCAAAGAGATGGGGCGCATCCAACTTCAGATGATCTAACAGCATGTCCTCGTTCGGCTCCACAGGCGAAGAGAAAACTAGTGTGCCTCTTTTCACCTTTCGCCTAGTCCACTCTTCGTTATGTCCCCAAATGTAGACGAACTTCTTATACTCCTTGCTGTCGATGCCATAAACGAGGACCAAAATTTCCTTGACTGCACGCCAAACACTATCGAGGGCACCAACGACCCATCTAATGGCCAAATGTCATCACTTTGCAAACCAGAAGAGAAGAAGAGAACATACGCGTGCCGAACGCTCAGCGCTTCGCCAGCAAAGTGGAAACGACCGTTTGGTGTGGGGACAGTTAGATAATTATACACCTCGGAGAACATGCCTGGTCCAAAGAACGCGAAAGCACCTAAACATGATCAAAGGTTGAGTAAAAGTACCGCCGTACTAAAAGCGATGACAATAAGGCTCACCCATAGTCAAAGGGTCGTGGGTCCAATCCCATGGATACATATCAACGAACTCTTTATCGAAGAAGCTGATATCGAGGTTGTGTACGACGGCGAGATCACGGAGAACGAGTTCTTTGAGTTGGTCATTGTACGTGTCTTTCCCAGTACCAATGAGAGCCCCGAGGCGCTCAGCATCGTTCGTCCAGCAATAGCTTGCGATGAGGACGGTGCTGGGGGTATTGGGGAGGCCGTATGATGGGTAGACGATGGTGCGTACAAGTCTATCAGTAGTTGACTGGCCACCGACAATGTCCAACGGATTGCCATCTTTGTCTTTAGCCGTCGACCACCATGCCGTTTTGAACTTGATGCCGATCTTTATAGATGGACCATATGTCAATTGGCGCAGGGCGTTGGATTGGCGACGAGTAAGGCCGCATTGAGAGAGGTCGAGGGCACGTAAGCATGGAAGCGGTAGAGTCGAAATGACATGTGGGTAAGTTTTGGCGTTGGATTGGCCGTTAATAGAGACATGCATTTCGTTGGCGCCCGCCGAGACACCAGTTACTCGCGAGTTGAAAGCAATGGAGCCAGAGGGACGGGTCTTCAGGTAATCTTCCATAAGTGTGGCGAGTGTTTGAGAGCCTCCGCTAGATAAATAAGATATAAAAGTCGATTTCCACTCAAGTTGCAAGGCCATAGCTTACTCGACCAATTTCCAAGGGCCCTGGAGACCGAAGGCCATGTCTTCGAGCACCGTCTCCGCCAGTGACCTATCATACCAGCCAGTTGACTTGTCGAAAGTCTCACACCAATTGACGACCGCGGTGGACGGACTGTGGGGCGGAAGGCCCAAATTAGGGCTCGGGATATATTTGGTGGACATGTACGCCCGCGTCGAATAGGCGTCGAATTCCATCAGCTTATCCCAGCCCTCGGTACTTCCAGTGTCGAGGTCTCGTACAAGTTCGTTGGAAAATGGAGTGATGACGTCCTGCATGATATCGTGAACGCCGGCTTTGAGATAGTCGTGACCGACACCCAGATCAGACCAAAGAAAGTCGTCACCCGAGGGTTCAGAGTTTCGGCGTTTACGGACATCGTTGTAGTATAGAAGGTTGTTGCCTTTGGTGTCCTTGAAATGATAGTCCTTGAGTTTGCTGGCCAGTTGGAAGTCACCTGTGTTCAGGGGTCCATATCGGAACAGATGGAACAAACGAGTCATAATGACTGTATCTGGGAAGCGCATGGCTCCTACGTCCTAAGCAAAAGTCAGCTCATGCGAGAGATAGAAAGAAATCGCGAACATAGTAATCATACTTATCGCCTTCGCTACCGTCTTCCTTCTTGAATTTGTGGGTGTAAAGGCGTCCACCGGTACGCTCAGAGGCTTCGATAATCTCGTACTTGATGTCGAGGGAGTCTAAGATCAACGCGGCATACAAACCGCCGACACCCGCGCCGAGGATTCCAACCTTCATGTCTTCCCGTGTCGCGTCTCGGGAAACCTTGGAAGGTGGAAGAGCAGCGCCGTCGCGAGGAAGCTCGACCGTGCGATGCTTGAGCTGGAGAATTTCCTCCTTGCGAGCATTGATGTGTTTGTCGGTCAAGTTCCTCCCATAATGGGCGAAGATATCGAAGGTGGATTGGTACGTTTCAATACCCATGGCTCGATGAAGATTGTAGTTCACTGGTACCACTTAGCTTGTATTATATACGTTGCCTCCGCGCTCGATATAGTCAAGACTTTCTAGACGTTCCGGCGATATCCAAGCTGCTGAACCAAAGCAGAGTGCATTCCCATTCAATGCGAGGGACAGGAACTCCATGCTCCGCATACAACTTGACACGCTTGAAGAACTCCTCCGAAGCTGTGACACAATGAGATCAATACGTTGGCAGCGCCCGCTGATAAGCGAATCAGATTATCTACTCATCGGCCTGGTTCTAGGAACAAAAAGAGATCATGGGTTTGTTCATTGCGGCAATTGCAGAACGGGCTCCACGCGGCGTATGGCATTGTGTCCACCGCAGACGTACATTCTGGGTATTTGCCCTGATGCTCGCCTTAGGAAGCGAACAGAAATGGTGATTTACCAGGAGACTAGCGAAGGAACCCCAACTTCGAAGCGATTCGAGGAGAACATAACACAATGAGGCATCGCATTGGTGGATCCATTGAACATAATGATCTTGGAAGTGCAAAGGCTAGAAGCCGGTGCTTCGATGTTTCCTTGATAAGCCAAATGATGCTCCACATGATCTAAACATACTCACAAGTTGAAAAGCATAAGTAGGTAGCCCGAAATACGTGTTGCCTTCAATATCATCCAATCGCCTCCACATCTATCAGCATTATGGGAACCCGAGACGCCTACAGTTACTATGGCCGACGCCTGATCCGCAAGGCCCTCCATACATCTGGAGGGCATGGTGTTGTGCAAGGAACGGTGGAGGAAGAGATGTCCGTGTCCAACGCGCTGGACACGCTCTTCGAGAGTGGTCATCTTCCAACCTCCAAGGTCTCCGAAGGCAGCAAAGACCCCGAATTCGTGGTGGGGATCCTAGGCGCTGGGATTGGGGGTTTGTATGCAGCATTGATACTCGACTCCCTCAATATCAAGTACGAAATCATCGAGGCCACGGGTCGAAGCGGAGGTCGCTTGTACACCCATAAGTTCAAGAAGCCAGACGGGTCCCCTGGAGATGAATATGATTATTACGTGCGTGTCCATTTGTTTGCCCTTGGGTGTGGTCATTCGTCTGACCCTTTGTGAGACAGGATGTCGGTGCGATGCGATTTCCTGATAACGAAGTCATGAGACGCCTGTTCCATCTCTTCAATTACGAACCTCTTAACACCGGCGATTTCCAGCTTCACGCGAAATTGCGTGACTACCATTTCGAGGACCTGAAAAACAACAACCTCTTGTACTTCAACGACACCCGGCGCAAGCGAGGCGGGACGAGCGGCGATGATTTCCAGTGGTCTGATCTCGGCGTGGGGGAGGAATACCTCAAAGTCGGGGTGACCGAAATCATGAATGACGCATTCAGACCCTTTGTCGACGCGCTCAAGAAGGATATGGTCGATGGGGGATCCGATGGATGGAACTTGCTGATGGAGGTCGACGCCTACTCGACTCGCGGATATCTCAGTACCAAGTACATCCCAAGCCCGAACTTGGGCATTCCGCGCGAGCCTCTGGCTACATCAATCGTGAACTGGTGCGAGACCTTCAGCAACTCGACATCCTCGTTTGACCGCGCGTGGGCGGAGAGCATCCTGGAGGAGCTGTGCTTTACTGCCCCACAGTGGAAGTTGATTGAGTAAGTTCGCAGCGCGAATAATGAGCTTAGGACGTACTGACCATTGTCTCTGTCAGTGGCGGGGCGGAGGGTTTGGCGGACCTCATAGTCAAATATCTGGAAACTCGTGGTAATGGTTCAATCGCACTGGATTCCAGGGTCACCGGCGTCGCGCTTAATGCGGACCGTTCCCTGGTCGAAGTTTCCATAGAGGGAAAGCCGCCGAAAAGCTACCCGCACGTCATCTCCACTCTCCCGCTCCCGTGCCTCCGCACCATCGACCTCACGCAGTGCAAGCTGAACCATCGTCAAACCAATGCTCTGCGCCAGCTGACATACGGGCCTTCCATCAAGGTCGGCATCAAGTTCAGGACGGCATGGTGGTCGACGATGAAGGATAAGGACGGCAACCCTCTTGACATCGTCGGCGGACAGTCGGCGACCGATCGACCTTCGCGCACGATTGTATACCCGTCGCAAGGCCTTCCGAAGACACCGAGCACGGTTCTCATCGCTAGCTATTGCTGGACCAGCGATGCCGAGCGACTTGGGGCGCTCATCGACACCCGCGCAGAGGGATACGACAATCAACTGAAGGAGCTGGTGCTTCGGGACCTTGCCGTCGTGCACAACCTCGACATCAGCGTCCTGGAGGGCGAGTTCGAAAATATGCATGCCTGGGATTGGAGTCAGAGCCGTTGGACCATGGGTGAGTCCATTCTCTTTCAGACTAGACCCGATGCACGAAGCTGACCACGACGGAGAATAGGTGCTTTTGCGTTTTACGGCCCCGGGATGTTCTCGGAGGCTTACGAATCTTTGACGGTGCCTGCTGGTCAAGGTCGCCTGCACTTTGCTGGCGAGGCGCTCAGTGTTCGGCACGCGTGAGTGTAGCAGACAAGTTCCAAATGCAATCCTAACAACTTGCAAATCAGATGGGTCGTCGGGGCGCTTGATAGCGCCTGGCGCGCTGTGAAAGAGGCGGTTGTTCTGACCTTCGGAGACGAAAGCTCTCAATACGAGGACTTCCACCGCGTATGGGGCTACAACGAAGAGTGGGTCGAGAAAGACGCGGACATCGGACCGCTACAGTCTGTAGTGTTTGGGGCCGTTGAGGGGACAGACGAAGAGGCTATCAGCCCCCACACGGCGTCACCTAAAAAGGACTTGCTCTTGCAGCATCTTGCACGCGACGCGAGGAAGCTTTTCGTATCCGAGCACTGATAATATGTAGCCGCTGGAAACGTTGACAGGAAGATACAAGATTGCCTTTATGCACTGCTGTACAGTTGGGGTAATAGTCGGCGGGCGGGGTATGTCAACTGAACAGACCAAATAACAGAGAGAAAAATACACGCTTGACTTGCAAGCTACTGCGTTCCGAATACTCTGATCCCTCCAAGAGTGAAGAAGGCTTCGCTGAACGCATCGGGGTTGTTTTCGACGAAGTCTTAGAGGGGTTTGTTAGTCGTGCAGTTAATGGACGTAAAGAAGACTACTAACCCACGCAAGTAGAAGGGCAGCCGGAGAAAGGGTATACCGCACCCGCGAAGTCGCCGCCTAAGCGATTTTATCAGCATCGCTATATAGAGCAACAGTGTGTGATCCTCACAGAAGGTGAGGTTGACCACGATGTAATGCTCATCGAAGTGCTCCTCAAGGTCACATTGAGTGTTTGGGAAGAACGCCCAAGGTGTTCCCTACAAACCAATGTAAGCTGTCATCCCGAAAAGAGGCGAGGAGAGCTGACCCAGGCATCGGTGTTCACGGTGACGCCCGAGTTGCGCACATCGTTAGGAACGAGATCTGTGTTCGACCAGAACCACACTTTGATGAAATCCGGTGTTCTCTCGATGGCGTACCTGATAGGCGGCGGGGGGTTACAAGCTGCTTTGAGGCTGCTGGGACATATAACGACTCACCATCCTCCGCCGTTCGCGTTGAACGGTGGGCCATACCCTCGGGAGTCTGTGACTCTGGTGCCGCAACCCGAGTTACTGTTGGCGAAGACGTTGCAGTCAAACGTGGCATCTTCCCTGTGGCCGAAGTTCAATAAATAAACCGTGAGATGACAGCGACTGACATACCCAAGTTCGAAGCGATTCGCAGGCATCGTGCAGCCTAGACCGCCACGTTAGGGCTTCGCATTCTTGATTGGGTAAGTATATGTGGCATTCCATACGCACCGGGGCTAGTGTGCAAGGAGACGACGTTGGGGCCTTGATCGTTCACACCTTCTAAGATGTCGATCTCGCCCTGTGAGGAGGAATTAGGCGGTCGCGGAAGTAAGGGGCGGATAATTAACAAACCCCGTCTGGCCATGTGTTCTTCGTTACTTCCCAAACCTTAAAAAAACATCGGTACAGAGGTCTTCTGGCAAGGAGTCGCGACGTACCGCAGGCCATGTACCGCAGCCTTGAGGCATATGTTTGATGTTGAACCTGGACGAGCCATGAGTCGTTTAGCCTTGTCATTCTTCAATGATCGCGAGCACTCACACTGCGACATGGGTAGTGAACACTTTGTTGGACCTGATCCTAAAGGAGTTACGGCCGGGTCCACCAGGAGTGAGGACGGTCGTATGGTCGGAGCGGAGAATGAGATCTTCGCCATCCACCGTCGCGAGGCCGAGGGAGCGCGAAGTGGCTTGATCGAGGTAATTCCTAGACGTATTATTGATGAGTAGAATAACCTAAGGACCTGGATTAAAACTTACACTCGTCCGTTGGTGGGATCGGGAATATTCTCCCAGGTGAATTCGCTGAAGAAGGCTGAGCCCGTCCAACTGTCGGTCAAGCCGTACGTCGCAGCCAAGGTCGGTCGGACGTATATATAAGCAAACACAGCGAGTAAAGCGAAGGTGTTCTTCATCTGGGAGAGTTGTGTGCAAGTCCGAGACCCTGCTAACCGAGGATTTTCAACGAGCTCTTAAATATCTCGACGTACTTTGATTAATGAATTATGGGCCTTCCTTGCGCCGCATGAAGCGATTGAAAAAAAGGAACCATCCTTGCTTCCCGAATGTCATGCGCATGGTATTGATATCCATGTCGTGATAGATCGCAACCGAACGAATGGACGGCGGCGGCGCCCTATCCCGTCAGGAACTCTAACTGAACGCAGCGAGAGCATGAGCACCAACAACGACCTTGGAGCCCTGGACGATAAGCGCACTGACCTCGAACAAGCTCTTGAAGCTTCGTCGTTCACAACGGCGGGTGTAGGCGCTAGAAAGCGGCATCGCGTCTATTTTGATGTAAGTTGACAGTGCCATCTCATCCAGACCTCAAGGGGCACTCGGGGCTTCTGCCGTGCCTGCCTAATCGCCTTCTACATGGCTTCCATGCGTGACATGAGACTATTCCCATCGTGCCGCGCCCAACCACAGAGCTTGACGAAGCCGCAGGAGTGATGCATATCGAAAGCTCGAGTACGTGGGCTGCGGGGATTGGCTCGGGGTGAACATGTTTCCTAGGTAAATTAGTATCAGGGGGATCACGTACTTGCTGCTGTAGGGTGTGGTTCGCACGTCCAAATTTACACTGAGGTAATATCATCTTTGTGTGAGAACCTATACCAAGCAGTTTCGAATAGGAGCTAAGGTTGTAGTATGTAGCGGCAAAGATGTGAATTCAATGTCAATGATGGATTGAATCGTGGACAAGAAAGAAAAGGTACTCTCACAACCGGTGCAGGGAAAATAAAGTCGCACTAAGGGCATTGCTGGACTCGGAGCTGCAAATTGCGAATCGGGGGACCCGCCTCCCAAACCTACAACGGCTGGTCGCAAAGCAGAAAGACGAGGGATTATTAGGAAGTGTGGTGCGAGGCAAGGTTTCTGGCAGCTACTAGCTGAGCAGCCAATAGCCTGCGCGCCGTGAGCTGTGGCAGTTGTAAGACGTCTCCATATACAGCGCTCAGTCGATGCTCGGAGCTGGGGCTATTCAATTGTACATATGTAAGTGTGCAGCATGGCACCCACATTGAGTTCTCCGCGACGGAAGCTCGTGGGATGTTATTGTCGGGGTCAAGGCTTGACACGCTTTGGTTGAGTCATGGTGATAACGATGAGAAGTGGGGGGACACGTTGGATAGCACGATGGCGCCGAGCAACAGACCGCCAATGACTCGGTAGACATGAAGAATTCCTGCGACCAGCAGATAGAGCAGAGGGTACCAAGCAAATGCAATTCACTTGCATTTCGCTGTTCGCTATCATAACAAGACGACGTCAGCAACGCGGAAGAATGAACGATTGAGGCAGTAGGACTCGCGGTGTTCAGCAAATAGGCCACTGGGTACGACACTACCAAGTGCATGCAATTCACCTGCACGCTGCTTGGCGGTAGTATCCGCTAATCAAATCGACAGCGTCAGCGAAACGAAGCGAAACGGGGAGGAATGAACTGACCAATATGGCTGACCTGCGAATGCAACGGTTGGTACGGGGCTGCTAACCGAATGTAATTCATAGCATAGAGTACCCAAGTCGCGTTGAAGCGACCGTGACCCATACCAAAGTGAGTCAAGCTAATCATGATTCATCCAACAAAACTAACTGCTTTCCCCGTGAGATCTGGTGAAATTGCCCTCATTTCGACATGAATCGGAAGCTCAGCTGAAGGATCGTCCAACAGACGTGTTTAAAACGACGTCGACGCGTACGCGTACAGAGAGGAAATAACGGAAAACTGGCGTAATAATGGCCAGACGCCGCTGCACCTATTTGGGAGCGGCCTTGACTGTTGACATCGATGATCATTGAACCATCAATGCATCAGGCGCTTGGAACTCACGCTACCTAGCACCGTCAGGCCGCGACGAAAATACACTGATGGAGCCCTCTCTCTCCACAATTCCCGATCTTACAACGTACGTTTCGAAGCAAGGTGCATATCCTGCGGCACACGGTGGTTTTGCAGACATATGGATGTGCACGCTGAATAACGAAGCATATCCATCGGTTGCACAAAACGTAGGTGGCTAGTTTGTGGCACAAATTCCTGTCAACGTACCCACTATATGACTTTGACTAGGTGGCTGTCAAAGTCCTTCGCTCACTTGGGAGCGGATTCAATAACGAAAGCAAATATGAGAAGGTCTGAAAAGATGCTCCTTGTTTCACTAGAGTCAGCAATGGATCTAATGTATTAGAGACTGCGGCGGGAACTCGCAGTCTGGCTGAAGCTGGAGCACCCTCAAGTATTACCGCTTTATGGTATTGTTTCAGACTTTGGGCCCCACCCATCTATGGTCTGTCCGTGGATGGATAAGGGAAACCTGAGCAATTATCTCGGCGGCGATGGCAAGTCACTTGATGTCGAAGGTCGATACAACATCGTAAGTCCCATGTTTCAATTCCAGTAAGTCGCCATTTGCTGACGCGAGGCTTGGAGCTCCGTCAAGTTTGCTCTGGACTGGCCTATTGTGAGCGCGTCTCCGTTATGGGTGGGCGATTGTTAACGCTTTTTGGAAGTACACTCCCGCTCGGTAGTACACGGAGATCTTACAGGCGTATGCTGCCATCCTTTCTCTCTTCTCCCACCCCCTGATTTATGCCAGTGCAACGTTCTCATCAGTGGTGACGGAAATGCGTGTCTAAGTGATTTCGGCCTATCGTCTATTATTTCGGATCTGCAAGGTGTTTCCACCTTCACTTCCTCGATCAGCGGGAACGTCCGATTCGCTGCGCCAGAGCTGTATCAAGTAGGCGACGACGACGTCCGGACATTTCCCACTACGCGCAGCGACATTTACTCGCTTGGCAGCATAATACTTCAGGTGGGTGACTTTCTCTGCCCTCACTGCATCTGCTCTCTTACCATCGACTTAGACGCTAACTGGAGAAGTACCGTACCATTATATGAAAACGGACGGCCAGGTGCTCATTGAGTTGTCGCGAGGTGTGCATCCGCGACGACCCCAGGATTTGATTGTCACAGAAGCACGCTGGGGACTACTTTGCGCTTGTTGGCAACGGGGCCCATTGCATCGGCCCACGCTAGACGCCGTCGTGGAATTTCTTGCGGATCTGGATAGCACATTCCGCCCTCTCCCACATCTACTCCCACATCTCACTGACATACATCCAGACAACATGGTCAACCTATCACACGGCCTGAAGATGGAATTTTGGACAGCTCCTGGCGAGTATGGCAGGGCTGTAAGTTAAGCAGCCTTATACATCCGAATGAATACCTTCGTTAGCTGATGGAATTGGTTTAAGGTCGCTGTTAAGATGTTTAGATTGCCTTTGTCGGCACCAGACAAGGACGCGGTTCTACAGGTCTGTCGTACCATCTATTCATAGAGCGTCTCGATACTCACTTTGCGTAGGAGTTGCGTGACATCGGTGAAGTAAGACACCATCACTTACTGTCCTACACCGGTACCACAGAGTATGATGGCTTGCCAGGCATTGTGATGCCATGGGTTCCCGGCCACAATCTCCGCGCACACCTACAGTCAACTCTTCCATGTCCCAGAAGCTCATTCTCGTATGTCTTCTCCCCTACAGATTATACGGTAAGAAAGTAACTAATTTGCCTGTAGCTTCGGCAGATTGCCAGTGGATTATCACATTGTTCGTGATTCAAACGTTCCACTGTAGTGATTGCCATTGAGACCTGCTTCGATAGTACACTCCGTGGATATTGTTCACGGTGGACTAACAGGCGTACGTACACTTAAAAACGCCATTGTGGATATAAACTGAATCATGTACTCCTTCAGTGGAACATATTCGTTACTGCGGATGGGGAAGCCATACTCACTAATTTTGGCCTCATGCCTATCCTGTATCGGCGCGTCGGGTCTTCTGAGGTCCTGGAAACATACGATGAGGATTGCCGATGGGCTGACCCCGTTCTTTGGTTTGGATTCGCCAACGATCAAGCTCGGCCACTGGAGACGTATGCCACCGACGTCTACGCATTTGGACGTGTGGTGTACCAGGTACGCGCTCTATGTTATTCTATTATGAGTGTCCGCGAACTGGAGTCACATCTAATAGATTATGACCGATGAAGATCCATTTCATGATCTCTGGGACCATCTAGGGAAAATCCGGTCTCTTCTAGAGAGTCAAACGCCTGATACATTTCGCCCTCCTCGACCCTCGAAGCCACCGGTTTTGAATGACGTATGGGAGCTCGTTGAGAGCTGCTGGGAGGTTGACCATTCCAAACGGCCGACGATGCAAGTGATCATGTCCAAACTTCTTGCCTTACCTTCCCTGCACGCCGTGCCGCAGACTCGTTATAGATCGCATCAACGCCTCCGTACTCCGTATTAGGTAAATTGCAAAGGGATACGTGTCGATTCTGAGATATATTCTAGATTTACAACCAATAGATCTGCACGTTGCGAAGGCCGACCGAAGTACATACTTGGCGCCAACATTTGTGGGAACTATAGGGGAGCCTTATTTAGGAGCCAGGGATAGTCTACAGCAACAATAACAACACGAAAGCCGAACGTACAGAGCGTCAACAAAGCTATCGGTACAGTAAAATCAGCGAAAGGTTCAAGACGAGAAGCTACTTGATATCTAGTATCGTGCCACTGCCGTCATCCATATAGTGGAGTTTGACTGGATATCTCATGGGTTTGGACTGTTGAGTTGGGGCATTATCTAGAACAGAGGTGTCGAGGGAAAATATCATCAATCACTCAATGGAGCGGCGAATAAAGTATAACTTACACGCGGTGTTATTAGAAGAGTCCGTTCGAGTAGAGCGAGATGCGACCTTGAAGGACTCGATGCCCGTATCCCCGCGTATCGTACGCCTCGTATTTAACCTTTCGTCAAGAGGCATCAAAACGAGAAATTATCAACAAGGATACAACGACGCACGAAGCAAAGAATGAGTTAGCGTAGACTGCATGGGAGATACGTCAGACAAGGGCAGATGGATAGGTAGCCTCGAGAGCACGCACTTCTTGCCAGACATATGTATACCCCAAGGTATATCACTGTGTGCGAGATAGTTTATGAGGTATGGAATTTCAGTGGGCGAGGACTGTACGTACGATGATAAGGTAGGACAAGATTCTGAGGAAAGGGTGAGTGAAGACGTCGGGCTATCGTTAGGGACGTACCAATATTGCAGCGACAACGGCGACTACACTGCGGCCACAAGTGAGCACGAAATGCAAAGCATGCGACGATGTTGCAATCACCTAGTGATGAGACCAGTCGCTTGAAGCGAAATTAGATCATATTCTCGAGTAGGTAAAGATATGTCACCGGCACTCACTTAGGGTTATCGTGATAATTCTATCCACTACATTCTTGGACCTGGCGATAAGATTGGCGAGCGAATTATCAGAACGAATAATCATACCCCTCTGTTTGAAATGTACGTACTGCTGGAAAAACGTCCTTCGCTGTCTGAACAGACTACGACACATGATCAAAGCAATGAAGATGTCGACGACCGCCGAAATGATCAAGCTGCTGATGGACAACCATCTCCAGTGAAGGGTATACTCCACCAGCCCTCGTTTCAGCGCCACGGTGAAGATGATGAGGGTGGCGACGAAGGTGTACAGTATGAGTGCCCAGCAGATGACCGCCGGCCAACGCAATTTAGTGAATTTTGTAACGCGATCGACGAAGTAAAGCTAGGGGCGTGAGCGGGTAAAAATGGAGAGGCTATATAGGAGGAGGAGCTTACCTGTACAGCGCAACCTGACCAGTTACTAGCTAGGATAGTTGCAAGGATTTGGTATGGAGGATCCAAGAACATAAGCAATGGATTTTCTCGATACGGCGTGATGGCAGCCGAATACAACAGATGCGCCGCGAAAACCATCCCGGAGAGTTCCAGTAACCTAGAGGCGAGGTTCAGTCACCGTATTCAACAGAATCGGGGAAAGTCACGTACCATACTAACGCTGACTGGAATGAATCTTTAGTACCCAGATAATATCCGGGGATGAGTGCTGCTTACGAAGAGTTTCAAAGGTAAGGGGTCGCGTTTATACGTGACATAGTAGAAAAATGCTTGCAGAGTCGCAACGCCAAACAGAAAGCTGGAGATCAGGACGCCGACTTGAACAGCAGCCATACTCGAAACCAGGGAGAACAGCGTGGAAGCAGACATGTCATGTACAATGAAAATACAGAGGTAGAGGCGACAATGAGGACTCTACACTCGGCGACTGAGGGAGATAAAGGCGGCGAGGGGGGGTGAAATGATGTTGAGATCGAGAATCGACATAGGGGAATCGTAGTGACTTTATGTCATGCCAAATGTTACGTCCCCCTTGACCTGTTGGTCCTCAGCCTGAAGCTTCTGGGTACCGGAAATCAGGCGGGTATGGTCCTCCTTTTCTGATGAAACAATTGCACCACAAGATCAATCCATCATGTCGACGTTGACTGGCCGACCCAGCCACCAAATCCTGGATGTCCCAATCCATGGTACGAAGGAAGCAAAGCAGTGCCAGGACGATACCGATCCGTATCATAAGTCCGAAATCGAGAATCGGATGAGTCGTGGTGTCACAGGAACGGAAGCGTGCCATTTGCGAAGGACCCTAGGAAACCCTACATGGATGCTTCTCAAGGGTTCGCGTGTCCTGAGACAATGATCGTATCTGCACATGGGAATGATGCATTCGCCAACTACCGTTGGGGGGGTCGCCACAAATCAACCGATACAAAGGTGCGTCAGAATGGTGCCAGGATCGCACCGACCAGCCCATGGAGGTCCGAGGTCCAAGGTCAGATATTTATTCCTCCTTGGCTTTTGCGTGAAACACTGGGTCCGTCAAGTACATAAAGAGCGAGAAGGCGGCGTGGTTGATCGCACTCATCAACTGAGTTGCGCTTCCTATCCCCCAAGCTCGAGGCGTGGCACAAGTGAGCAGGTTGAGAGTAGCCCAAGTGAGGTTCATCGCGACTGCCTCGTCATGAACGGCATAACAGTACGAGCCGCTTGAGCGAACATCCAAATCCAATGGAAAGTTGGGTACTCACAAATAGGAATCCTGGCGCTGGGATTGCATCTCGATGCCACAATATGTCCGACGCCAACTGCTGCAACCATACACGCGATTGCCTGGTTGAATCCTGGTGCAGCCTCTGCATTCGACAGGTGCTGTATATGGATCAGCGTCAGATAATCTCTGAATCGAATATTTCAACAGTCCAACACAAACCAAGCCGGTGAAGGACGCAATGGCTCGAGTTGGAACGGAGGTATATATGTTGGCGGGCTTGACCATGAGGATGATAGCAGTCAGGATATCAGCAAGCCCTTTGACCGCAATTACTTTCGACATGGTCCTATTGAGGCAGCTTGTTCCAAGGATTTAGACAGTTCAATAATGGAGAAGAGCTGCGAAAACAATAGGATCCGAGAGTACGGCACAAGCGCCCAAGTGCGACCAGTGCAAAATGATGCGTAGAACAAGTCTCTGGACAATCGTCCAACAAAAATATATTTCCTTCAAACCTAGGCGGTAGATAGATCGTTAATAAATGGGGTATATGTCCTATATTTAGTTGGCTGTATTAGCCAGGAAAGCACCCATCGCGGAATTTGCTTTCCGTTGCCCAGCGTTGAGTCCACTGCTGGGAAAACTAGCACGAATGTCCTCAGACCGGCTTTCAAGTCGCAGATTATCTGGCTCCAGACCCTCATACTGAAGCCCAGGAGATGGAAGCGCAATCTCGGGATGTGCGTAAGGAAAATGAGGGGAAGCAGGGGAACGGATCGATGGGGTCTGGGAATCCGAGGTCGTAGATGACTTAGTTTTCTTGGATCGCTTCTTGCGAGGGACACCACCACTACTGGACGGTGTGAGGTCGATGTTGGGATGGTCCTGCGGACGAAGGTGAAGCAGCGGACGAGGATGGGGCATAGGTGGCTGATTAATTGGTTGGTATATGTGATGGCTAACATCTGAGCGCGAAGCGGACGTGCGGGACCGAGAGTCGGAGCCGCTCAACGAGCCTGCTACAGCTTTGCGGGTGTATACACCTCCGTCCAGATCTGCAGTTTCATCACCGTCATCTTGGTCGGGATGGGATGGACTGGGGCGTGAAGCATGAGCGCTGCTGATAAAGGGCCCGAAGCCATCCGATACAGAATCTGGCAACGACGGGCCGGTGGGGGGACGCGAGTGAAAATAGTCTGCGCCACTGCCTTGAAATCCTTCAAAGTCACCATCGCCACCCGCAGCAAGCGCCATAGCAGCACGCTTGAGTTCCCTCTTCTCTCTTCTCCGTTGTCTCCGCTCCTCCTTCTGCCGCCTCTCTTCTGCATCAGCGGCTTCCGCAGCAAGCGCCCGGTCTCGCAGCACCTCGGGGAGATCGAGTCGATGAGGGTAGGTGACAATTGTGGCGCGTCAAAATCAAGAGTCGAAGACGAGCCTGACGTTCCCCGTGAGCTCAATCGTGACGGTCGAATGATACCATCTATCCCCTCCTCGCCATCATCATCAGGAAGTTGAATGGGTGGTTTCCTCTTGCCAAATAGATTCCATCCAAACAAAGTGATATTTCTTGGTGTACGAGTCTTCGATTTCTTCCTCCTTTGAGAGCGCCCAGGATTTGAGTGCAAAGAAAGGGTCTCTGCATCATCGCCCGAGTCGACCAGGAGGCCTTCAAGTTCGTCAGATCTGATACTCCGAACTATATGGTTATGCGTTTGGTTGTCTGTATTCGACAAGGTCTCATTGGAACGAGGCGACTGTCTGGCGTGGAAGCATGCCAGACACGAGCCGAAAGCTGCGTACGCAGTGTCTGACCAGGAGAAGTGGTCGTCCATCCGTGAAGGTGTTGGAAGAGAACGAACCAAGAAAAGCCTTCCAGGAGGTCGTGGTTACCGGCTACCCCACATGCATGCGGAATCAGTCGACTTGCGCGTGATAACGGCGTATGGGCACGTGATACTTCGCTGCCAAACCCCTTTCATATTAGGAGATATACTTATTAGAAAGAGGATAACGGTCCCTTCGAGCTTCAGACCAAGTCTGAACCAATGTCATAATACAAGTTGATATTTATCAATTAATACATCAAATACTTTTATAATAAAACATAGCTCGTCTCAGTGAGAGGAATCAGAGTGGGCAAACATCAAACGCCAGGTTCTCCGTCCGTATCCTTGTTTCGCCAACGCCTCGTCAACGTTTCTCATATTCCAAGCGTTAATCCTCGACCACTGTCCCGATAACGACACTTGTTCCAAGCGTGGGGCATCCAATGAGGACGCCATCATAAAATGTCGGTAGACGTGATCCGCCAGACTCCTTCCATCCAATCGCCTACGGACATGCTGATTCGTTGTATTACCATTCCCGGAGGAAAGGTGGATGCAAATACGTTGTAGGGATGCATGAGATGTGACGCTAGTCTTCATATGCATGTCCATCGGCTGGGTGACGTCGACGTGATAGTTAAGCTCTTGTAAGTTCGGGCATTCGTAGAGAATGTGGGAAATATAATCCTTTTCCATGAAGCCAGGATGGTGCATTAACTCGAAGCGATATAACTTGGTGGCCAAGGATACGGAGGACGCTGAATTGCCCAGCCAGCGCGGAAGGATCGAGTACAAGGTGTGTTAGCTTGGGTAAATGCCACTGACGAACGAACGAGAGAAGTTGCTGATGGACGGATTCGAGTCGAAGCACGGAAAGTTGTGGAAGCGACACCCGATCTGTGGACAAGACACGTACACCAGACGGCCTGGAGACGTAATTACCCAGAGAAAGATAGCGAAGTTCGGGCGAGTGGTGAAGAATGTCCGTTAGGAATCCCAAGCTTTCTCCTGGCGTGCGTCCAGATGGGAACCACCAATCGATGCGTCTGAGGGAATACAGCATTGGGAAGTCGTTCTCCATGCCCCGACAACGCGAAAGAGGATCACCACCACCCGGGCTGAATTTTCTGACAAGTGTTTGGGCTCTGGGACATGACCGAAGGATTTCTACGAGAACGCTTGGCCGGAATGGGTCAAAGTCCCCCAACGAGGAGCTCAGCTCTACTCGTTTCACCCAGCGGCCTTTACCGCTTCCAGAGGAAGAGTAATAGGTACGGCGAATTAAGTGCGCGCTTCAAAGCGCTGGTACCCCGCCGAACGTGTAGATCCTCGAAGAGAAATTCCGCAACAAGCAAATTCCAATATTTGCATACGGTCGCTGGACGCGGTGCCACAAATTGGTGTCAATTCACGTGTAAAAGATCGTAGAGAGTAGCATACGTACATATTGAGCGTTTTGTGAACAGCGAAACCTCGTGTTCGAACCAATTTCTTTCCTCCCATAAAACAGCGTCGAATGGTCGGTATCCATAGTCCGACATCTCAGCAAGAATTGGCGAGGCGGTGGCGTAGCGGAATATCTCCAACCATAACTCAGGTTCGAGGTTCGGAATGTGTCTTCTTCTGCGGGCTGCTCGTAGTGGTGACTACCATTGTATGAAGAGTCGGAAGGAAGAGGAATTGAGGGGTCACAACACTTGGGATCCGGGGTATATATACAAGGATCTGGTCCAATATTACGTGCGCTTCGTCCCCAACAACGCGAGAGCTGCCACCATCGTCCCTAGGCCCGGTGTAATTTTTACTGTTACAGCGTTCAAGCTCACGGATCTTCTCCAAGAATGAAGGAACACCAAAAAGGCATCAAACTACCCAAAAATAGAAGGTTCGTCCGAGTGCTTGGCAGAGAAGGAATCATGCGAGGCAGTCCACGGGTCCATGCAGCCATTCATCCTTGGTCAAATGGGTAACGGCCCTTCTGTGAATGTTCCCCAGTCTGGTGGAGAGGCAGGGTCGAGGAGAGTCCGTGATCGAAAGTTAATTTTTTAAAACGCTGGCAGGCGTATAGAATGGCGTGTTACCTCAAGCTTAGCTGGGGCGCTTCTCCGGATCTTGGTTATATGAAAACCACTTGACCGTACGGAGCATAAGAGATGAAGGTGTCGGGAAGGGCGGTCAACTTGGCGTCGCTCATTACAAGTAACCGGCGGCGCTGCATTAGTGACCGGTGATGCATTGATGTTCGAGGGTAAGTAATTGTCGGCTCAATTACTCGATGTCGTACCCAAACAATGGTGGTTGTGGCGCCAGCGGTGCATTTGTAGCATGTCTGTTATGAAGGTGTCGCCATCGGAGCCATCGGAAACGCAATCCAAGAGCACAAGGTTGGCGATGGAAACGTAGCAAACAAACTCATGCAGCACCGTCATCAGAGAATCATATAGAAGGACAAGAAACGCGGGATCCACTGTACTAGTAGCTCATCCTCGTCGGCTGTACGTACAAGGCTATTGCGTGTATGTATTTCATGGCCTCGTCTGCTGTTCTCAACAATTGTACTGGAGCCGAAGCACGTTTAAAAGTAGCTCACCTGCTGGAACGTGACCTTTAACTCCTCGAGCTAGCTCACTGGAAACACTTCCCGAAATCGCCCTGGCCATCGTTCCTGGCGAAAGCCTGGCTTTCGATGAAAGCATCCAAGTTACATACTTCCCCACCTCCACAGAAATCCAGGGGCTGCACCGCATCATTCACCAAGATCCTGACAAACTCTTCGCCGCCGTTGCCGCAGGCAAGCTTCTCCACCACCATCCTAGCTCCAAAAGGTACAAGCCGAGAAGCCACCCACGTCCTAGAGGGGCGAGAATCCATGTGCAGAGGATCCAACGAACGTGCCTGTTTGAAAAGACCCAAGGCTGCGTATATAGCGATCATTTGGTTGTCGTGCGAGAAATCTGCATAAATAGCACGATCGAGAGGGAACGTTGCTGGGTCCCCATCCAATGTCCTGTTCGTCTGTGTATGATCGACCACTGGGATACGTTTCAAGCGCGCTATGAGCTCATTGATATACCCAACGCCTTGAACAGGTCCCAACTCCTGGCCATAACCTGTGTTGTAGAATTTGTCGAGGTCGCCAGAGTACTCGAATCCCCGGAACTCCTCCCTGTCGAATATCTCGCAGAACGGACTTTGGTGACCATTGCGAGCGGCAGTGTCGAAAGGGCACAGCGAGATGAGGTTGTAAGTGTCTGTGGTGGTGAGGTTCGCTCCTGGAGCTGCCTTGTTCAGACGCGCGGTAACAGCAGGGTAGAACACATTCAACCACTGTGTTGTTTGTGCGTCAGAACTCCCGGCAGAGGGGCACATGGAGTCGTCGAGAGTGTCATTCCCTTCTTCCGAAAGAATCACAGAAAGTCTCGGAGAGTAAACGTGATGGCTGGCGAGCGAAAAGCCTGCCGTCCAGTTCGTTGCTGACAGCACAACCCGCTCAGAGCCAGATGCTCGCACGAATGGGAGCTGGTCGGGTGTCACCAAGTGAGCGTATCGCTTGAACGCAACTTCCCCTGCTGAAAACGACCTGATGAGATGAGTGGTAAGTATAAAATCATGTTCTGTATCGTCGAAACCGTACTCAGCCGCACCGAATGGCACCAAGTCCTCCGTCCCAAGATTGTATGTATAATTTCTAAGGAACAACAGACGGGAATCTGTGAACGCGGAAGCTGCCTGTAGCTTCCTGACAGCGTTTTGAATTCGACCGCCTGCACTCGTCGTAGGGAAACGAGCGCCATGTCGTTGCAGCTAGTTTTTTTTTTGTAAAGCCAGGAGAACTCGGGACGCTACGGAAGCGCACTCACAATGTTAACCTTCGCATCCGATGATTATTATTCATCATGCTCTTATCTTGCGGAGGCACGCACCTGTGTTATACGACAAGCACTTGGAGGGGGCCTGTATTCGTCGACCGCGAACCATGGCGAGTACTGTGCCCACAGGCGTCGTATATCAGCAGAATCTGACGCGGCAGTTGCTTCCTTCCCCCGACCAGACAATCCCACTGCGTAAGTAAACCCAAACCACACTATCGCAAAAAGAGTCGCTAGCATGATCTTCTGAGTCTTCGAGTCTTTTGCAGGTTCTTTGAATCCGTTGTGTAGAAGAGGTTGCGATATCGAAGCATCCTCGTAACCGTGGAGACCCGAGACGGAGCCATGGGAGGCTTCTTCCATCTCCCACTGTGGCTCGAGTACACCATGTCGGACAGCTGCCACCATGTGGCCGTCTTCAGGAAAGTGTCGTCCATAACGAGATCATGGCGCCAATCACTGAAATGGAGTCTCCTGTGTCCGCAAAATGGCTGTAAATCCAAATTATATATTTGGCAGTAAAGATGCATGCATTTGCACTTTGTCAGTGTCAAGGTCTAATATAATCTTTGATGTGATCTAAAACGAGTCCGCGGAGCGGTATACAGGGAAGGTAAGGCAAGAAGTTTGGCCATAATGGCTTGCATCGTCGTCCGCTTGGAATGGTCAACCTCCCAGCAGCTCTCAGCCAGTTCCCATACATCATTCACAACCAGCGGCGTCAACGGTCGGGGGGGACGAAATGTAGCAGGCGAGTAACTCTCAAGAAAGGACCGAAGTTCCCCCAAATCGTGCCAGAGATCATGAAACGGATCCTCGTCAGTCATGACCTATGAGATACTTACAGCTCTCGTTCACTGGCTATGGCACAGAAAGCGTACCTCGTACACCACACGTCCAAATGCGTAGACATCGGTGGCAGGCGTTTCTGATGGCCGTTCTTGACTGTCGGCGAATCCAAACCAAAGAACGGGATCGGCCCATTGGCAGTCATCGTAGTATGTTTCGAAGATTTCGGAATGCTCGATGCGCCGATACAGGATAGGCATTAGCCCAAAATTGGTGAGCATGGCTTCTCCATCTTCCGCGATGAATATGTTCCACTGCAGGAGTGCTTGTTTTAAGTACACAATAGCACTTGAAGTCCCCGAGTATACGTACCCCTGTGAGTCCCCCATGAACGAGATCCATGGTGTGGACTATTAAATGGACCTCAGTGTTAATCACTGTAGCAGATTTCTGGGTTACGAACGATGTGTTAAACCACTAGCAATTTGCCGAAGCTACATATACCAGATTAGCGAACCCATTGTCATATCATTCAGAGGGGATCATACGAGAGTGAGCTTCTGAGGGGCTGAAAGAGACGTATTCTGTAGGTGCGCGCGGAGATTATGACCAGGCAACAACGGCATCACAATGCTCGGTAAGCCGTCATACTCCGTGGTACCAGTGTATGATAATAAGTGGTAGTGTTCTACTTCACCGATGTCACGCATTTCCTAGTGAGGTGAGCAACGATACGCTTTGAGAATGGATGGCACGACGCACCTGTAAAATTCTGTCCTTATCTGGTACCGACGATGATAATCTAAACATTTTGACAGCGACCTTGAAAGGGATTCGATCAGCCAGCTAAGGATCCATGCACAGGATACGCAAGGTCGCTAACTCACAGCTCTGCCGCCCTCTCCGGGAGCCGTCCAGAATTCCATTTTCTGGCCATGGGACACATTGAGTGTGTTGTCTGGACGGACTATCAGTTAGATGGGGGAGCGGATGGGGTAGCGGGCGGAAGGTTCTGTTCGGATCCTCGAGGTATCTCACGAGTGCTTCTAATGTCGGTCGACGCCGTGGCCCCCGTTGCCAACACGCACATAGTAGCCTCCAGCGTGTGTCTGTGACAATCGCGTCCTGTGGTCGCCGTGGATGCACACCCCGCGACAATTCAATGAGCACCTGGCCGTCCGTTTTCATATAGTGGTATGGTACTTCTCCGGTGAGAGTCTAGACCAACAGTAAGAGGACACACGCGACGAGCACAGAAGAAATCCACCTGAAGTATTATACTACCAAAGGAGTATATGTCGCTGTGCGTAGTTGGCGATGTTCTGACATCGTCGTCACTGACTTTATACAGCTCTGGCGCCGCGAATCGGACATTGCCACCAATAGACGAAGTGAAGGAGGAGACCCCTTGAATATCTGAGATAACAGTCGATAGGCCGAAGTCACTTAGACACGCATCTCCTTCACCATTGATGAGAATGTTGCACTGCCTTGAATTAGCCAGTCGGAGAAACGAGAGGGGGTGTGGCGTACGGATGTAAGATCTCCATGTACCACTGAGCGAGAAGTGCACTAACATAGAACATGGGCAATTGTTCATCAATGCAGACAGTCGCGCTCACAATAGGCTAGACCAGAGCAGACTTGACGTAGCTTCGGACTACGCGTCAGAATGCGCAGTGACCCGATATCAATGAACCCACAATCTTGTATCGACCTTCTACATCCAATGACTGGCCATCCCCACCGAGATAATTGCTCAGGTTTCCTTTATCCATCCACGGGCAGACCATAGATGGATAAGGCCCAAAGTCCGTGACAATGCCATAAAGTGGTAATACTTGAGGGTGCTCCAGATTCAGCCAGACTTTAAGCTCCCGCCGCAGTCTCTAATATGTGCATTATTCATCGCTAACTCTTGTGAAGCAAACGACAATTTCAAACCTTCTCGTGTTTGCTCTCGTCATTGAATCCGTTGCCAAGCGAACGAAGGACTTTGACGGCGATCTAGGAAAATCATGGGTACGCGTCGCAGATCGGAATAGGCCCATAGAAGCACTTACTTTCTGTGCATTTGACGCTTCGTCGTTCAGCGTGCACAACCATATATCTGCAAAACCACCATGCGCCGCGGGGTATACACCTTGCTTGGTAACGGATGCTGTAAGGTCAGGAATTGCGGAGGGAGAGAGAGCCATGCTGTCGTGGCGGAACTGAAAGCTTTTAAGAGGCCCGCGTAAGCTCTGAGCGTCTGATACATTGATGGACCTGATCCAAGGACAGCCAGCCGTTGCGAAGTGTATTGAATTTCGGGCTTCAGTTATTCCCAAACAGGTTTCCTTTCAATTCCGGACACAGGGGCCTAATACTTCAACTAATGCCACTAGTCAAAGAGACGGGGAGCATCCAACTTCAGATGATTTAACAGCATATCCTCGTTAGGCTCCACAGGCTTTGAAAACTAGTGTGCCTCTTTTCACCTTTCGCCTAGCCCACTCTTCGTTATGTCCCCAAATCTGGACGAACTTCTTATACTGCTTGCTGTCGATGCCATAAACGAGGACCAGAATTTCCTTGACTGCACGCCGAACACTATCAAGGGCACCAACGGCCAAATGCCATTACTTTGCAAACCAGAAGGGGGGAGGAGAACATACGCGTGCCGTCAGCGCTTCGCCAGCAAAGTGGAAACGACCGTTTGGTGTGGGGACAGTTAGATAATTATACACCTCGGAGAACATGTCTGGTCCAAAGAACGCGAAAGCACCTAAGATGCCGATCTTTATAGATGGACCATATATCAATTGGCGCAGGTAAGGCCGCAACTGAAACGCCCCTAAAATAGTTCCCACAAATTTTGATCGTCGTGCGTCGTGCGTTCGGAACTTGCAAATATTCAAATCCATAAAGCTCGTCTCAGCTACTCGAACAAAATCTACGATATTGACTACGCGCATTACAGAATACCAGCACGCTCCGAAAACACCAGCGGTGATTACGGGGAGTCTCCCAAGTTAGGGAAAGTTAGCGGTGCCTCGGCAGAAACTCACCTTCGTTTGCGCGACGATTATGTTTAAGTGAAGTGCGAACGACGTCGACTTTCTCTTCTGTACTAATACCCCAGCCCTTTCCGCCTCAGTAAATTGCAACGGATTCAGACTATCAAAAATACACTCGGTTGAATCAACACTGGCTTGGAGCTTGAGTCTCTTCCGCGAATGTACGCCTGTGAAATTTGACTCGAAGACCCTTGCATAGATTGCGCACAGTTCCTGTGGGGTTTGACGAGGGCAATTGCTGGCCACAATTGGTGGAGATGCACATTGTTCACAAGGAGAGGGAATGGCTAACTTGGATGCGAGATATACGAAGCGCCTCGCTACTCCGCCTCGTCCAACTGCCATAGCATCACCCTGATGCAACTGATATGGAGACGGTGCGATAGGGGATTACCCTCAATTCAATTTGTAACTTGCAGGGGTCAGCAAGGGTGCTATTGCGATCAAGCCGCATTTCCATCGGTATGGTCAGTTGGGGCCATGTCGGCATGGCCTGGTATCTCCTGGTACGCCTTTCGCGACAGGCTCTCAACAACCATCTGCCATCGAACCCTGAGGCCTCCTTCAGCCACAGCTGTATTCGTTTCGGTGAGTGTGTTTCATCGTCACAGATATCGTGAGTGTCGTGATTTCCAGCGTTCTTTTAGATTCTTCTTTCGGTACAATGGCGGATGGGTTCCCCACAGCCACCTTAATGAAAGGTACGCAATTCATATACAAAGATACCTGCAAACAAGACGTCTCGGACTTATTTTCCGCTTCTTAGCCCGCACCCTCTATATACTCTCAAGCTAGTCTTCAGAGTTAGTCGGGCCAAGCGCCCTTGTTCCAACATGTCGGCGACTGCACTCTTCTCCCTCATATCGAGCATGGGCGCCATCCAAATCGGCATCGTCATATCAAGCTTTCTCTTCGGAATCACGACTTTACAAGCCTTCTTCTACTACGTCAACTACCCAAAGGATGCCTTATATCTCAAATGCTTCGTGCGTAGTTCCCCTACCGTACCGCGGCTTACGTTGACTCTTTGCTTCAGTCGGTTGTTGTATGGTAATCAACTTTCTTGGAGTCTGCCAAGTCCACAACTAATGTCTTCATGCAGGATCCTTGAACTCGGCGGAATGGTGTTTGCTGGTCATCTCATCTACTCTGCAGCAATAACGCCGTATCGAGAGAATCCGCTCCTCATGTTTTTGGATCCCCCGTATCAGATTCTCGCTACCATCTTAGCAAGCAATATGTCAGGATGTGTCGTGCAGGTGAGTGTTACCAGGGCAGTCACCAAGTCCTCCTCTGATTCACCTCCATAATCGATAGCTATACTTTGTAGAGCGTGTTCGGAGGTTCACGAAATTACTCTGGATAGCCATCATTTGCTGGATTCTCATATTGTACACCTTCACTGGAACGCTCGTTATAGTCGTCGTCGCTTTCAAATCAGGCCTGGTAGAATATACACTACACTGGAGATGGTTAACTATCAGTGGCTTAATTGTCTCTGCCGTGGTTGACATCTTTGTTGCCATTATGATGTGCTGGAACTTGGGCCGCCAGAGAGGGTCGTTGTTCCGACAGTAAGATTGATGCGTAGTAGACGAACGTCCCACTCAACTTCTTGTTCTAGGTCGGCCACCCTTGTAGACAAGATAATTATGATGACTATCAGTGAGTAGCTTTGTGTTTCTTAACGTCTAGGTTTGGGACTTACACGACACAATCAGCAACCGGGCTCATGACAAGGTTTGACAATGCCTCAGTGAAGAGCAGCACATGCTGACAGCCCTTTGTTAGCCTCGTAGCAGTGACAGCGGCGGTCTTGGTATGTCTATGTCTGCTACTCCTGCGCTGATCCTAACCTGTTTTACAGACCGTGACACTCCCCTATCATCGTAGGTCCTCACCCTCTTACATGGGGCCACTCAGCTGACTTGATCACCAGTGATTTATTTGGGAGTATACATTTGTCTAGCGAGAGGTTTGCCCGATTCTCACTCTCAATGCTACGCAATTCTAACCCAATTGTCAGTCTACGCGAATTCCTATTTTGCCTCGTACGCGTCTCTGTACACTCAAACGTACCTTCGTGGTTATTTATTCCTGATGTACAGATTGAACGCACGGCATAATCTGCGTGGAACCGATGCTATCGAGACCATCCAATTTACCCCTCGCTCCAATCCCTCATCAAACGACACCGCCGCTAACGGTACGTATATTCGCTGCGTTTTCACGTTCTTTGCTCAACTAATCGTACTAGTGACGCTCCCGAAGCCACCCCATGCTACCTATCTCGGCCAGTACAAGATCGACTTAAATGGTAGTGAGCCTATCCTGAACATGCATTAAATCATCATGTTGCACTCAATCTCAAACTTGTATTTGATAAACGCTAATTTATTGCTGTATTTTGATCGGACCACACATGTTCGGAAAACATATTTTTTCCTGGGGCATCACTTTCGCTACCCTATGCCCTTGGTCTGCCTTTTTCGAATGCACAAACCGACCGAGTCCCCGATGTCTTTTTCTACAGCTTTCGGTTTCTTTGAGTCTGCCCGCAGCACGTGACCTAATTACGAAAAGATCGGGCAAGCTGACCGAAGCGTCGACGACGACCTGAACGGCAACAGTAACGTAAGTCGGACAGTCAGTCATTGTCGATTGATCACTTCTCTATGAATATAGGTCGGGCTACTGAACTACCGATGTTATTTGCGATTGGAAAGGAGACTTGGCTTGCTTGACGAATCGATTATGCCTGATCCATTTCACTGCGGCGTACCGCACAACCTTGACGGCGCAACATTTGCGTTTATCAAAATGTAGGTCACATTGACTCGCCCATGTATCTATAGCATACACTGTTCCGATGAGCCTGGCTTCAATGGCTTATGTGCGTATCGGATTGCGACCGGTGAATGACCAAGCCTGGTTGAAGTAGGTGAGTCTTCATATGATCAATCCATAATTCACGCAATAACCTACTAGTACCGCGCTAGGTACCACAATGACATCATTTGTTTTCTTGAATTGCATCGCTTCAAGATGAAGATGCGGTTTACGCGTCCATGCCATAGCAGTAGGCGAGCTGACAAAATGGACTTACCTCAACCACCCCCGCAGCGAGTGACATTCTTGTTCTCGACCGGGCATAGTGGTTTCAAACCGACGCGCAAGACTTCCGACATCGTTCGCACTACCCGGCCGTAGTCAAGCTTAACAGCGGGCTCGGGCACCTACGAACCTGGAATGGCGGTATATAAGCTAGTATGCTGGTACGGTACGAGTAGCACTCAGACAAGACTCAAGCATAAACATGGATACTACTAATGCCTCGATTCCAGAAATCCAGAAACTTCGTAAAGGCGAAGCCTGTATGTATTGCAGGTAAGCTTGTTTGATTTATCTTCACGAAACAGGCATTGATCCTCCTCTCTTTAGACGTCGCAAGATGGTGTGTAGTGCGATAGCGCCTTCCAACTATGAACTCACTGCATCTTTAGAAATGTGATGGCGTGCGACCTATCTGCGGTCAATGCCTGCGAGGCGACAGAGCTGAAGACTGTGAATACGCTGCCAATTCTAGCTATTCAAGGACACAAGGCCTTGAAGATACCATTGCCAGGATGGAAGCCCGTATCCGTGAGCTCGAGGATCCGGACAACGGTCAAGGTGTCAAACTTGTCTTGCGCAACCCATATTTTGTAAATGAGCTCCAGCAGCTCCCTAACAGTGACCTTCCCGCTGACTTGCCCGTTGCCCCTGGTAAGCATCAAACGCCGAGGACAAGATTGACGGGGCTAATCCTCCTCCGGTAGACGTGCAACAAGCAACAAGTTCCAACCACTGGTGGACCTTGGATGAACCACCGATGCGCATGAGAGAGAATTTGTATGTGCCCCGATCCTTTTGCATCCCTTTGCTCACAGAATCAACAGCATCGATAGATTCCTCCAGTCTGGGGTCGAGGTCGGCTTCTTCTTGAACTCAAACAGATTTAGGCAAAGCTCGTTGAGAAACCTACCGCTTGGCCATCACGAAAGACCCCATCCTGTTCTTCTGTCTGCAGCTTACCTCTGGGGCGCCCATTTGGCCGGAGAACCTTCCGATACACAGCATGAGGATGCTATGCTTACCAGAGCCCTATCTCAACTCTCCGGGTCTCTATCAAGTACCCATCCCCATAGGATCATGCATACTATTCAAGCCAAAGTTCTCCTTATACATTACCTCTACGCGAACGGCCGTCTATTAGAAGGTAAATACCATACAAGCTCGGTCGTCGGGCTGGCCTTTGCCGCTCGCCTGAACAAGGTCCGTAGCAGCGAAGGGACCGATACGAATCCCCTTCCTGCCCCTGTTGATTCGGTCGAAGAAGGCGAACGAATTCGTGCGTGCTGGACCATTTTCGCCTTGGATAAATGTTGGGCCGTAGCCTTCGATTCCCCGCCCAACGCCCACTGCCCCACTGAGATGGCAGGTCAGCAGCTTGATACGCCATGGCCACTAGAGATGGCCGAATACGAACAAGTCAGTGCTCGTGGTCTAATCAAGCAATTGATTCTAATTGCACGTGTGAAGGGCTTGCTCTCCGGGTACGGAACTAGCAGCGGAACAAGCTACACCTTGCAGAACTTCCTGAACGAAGTGCCAACCTCCGACCCCAGTGACTCTGCATTAGGGTTTCTTGCCAAAGGGGCAATTCTGTGGGAGTTGTCTACCCGAATTTTTCACCAGTTCAGAGGTAAAGGACTCTCAAACCACTGGAACGCCGTACTGATTTGGATTTAGCCGCGTCTGGGCAAACACTTACGGCGCACATCGATATGTTTAACCGTCTTGACCGTCTGATCGATCAGGTCATTGCCTCCATTGGAACCGTGTCTTCGGGGCGTAAGGAATACATCCTAGCTCGCTGCGTCGCTAGCGCTGCGGCCTATTCGCCTGCATTCTAGCTTAGCGAACACGAACGCCTTATCTCGCGGCAAATGTCTGATGGCGGCTGAAGCAATTGTGTTATCACTCAACTCCATTCCAGACTTAGACTCGGCTTACGCCAACCCAATCATAGCGGTGAGCTCCCTCAATCATCGCCTTCTTCGCACTGTTTCTCATCATAGCTTCATCTTATGTTTCCAGTCCGCTTGGACAGCAGCTTCGCAGGTCATCTCCAGCGAGGTCACTTTATGGCGTTCCGCCGTCGACACTGTTGGTACACAAGAAGTCGAGAGGGCTGAGCGGGACCTCAAGCGTATCTTCAACGCCGGCCTGAACGTGATGACCGTCCTGGCGGAGCGTTCCCAACTTATTCGTAAGCACTTGGGTTTCCCCTCTTCTCTCTGCCAATGCACTATGTGCCGACCACATCGCCTCCAGGTTACCAGGAGGAATTGACTCAACAGACTTATATTACACTATTTGGGTTATAGAGCGGACCCATCCATCTAAATTTCGATTTTAAATACGAGTACATATCCGGTGAATCCTGCTTCCAGCGTTCGTGTAGATAACAATGCATTTTGTGCTAGCTGATAAGTATGATATGCAAAATGAGCGATGTGATGGCAGATCAAGACGAATAAACACGAAAACAAATGGTAACCATCTCAAAACATATACATCCAGAATTCCAATTTCCGCATCCGTATCCATATCCATTTTTACCTTCGCTTGCGAGCTGAACCAGTTGCCTCTACGCACTCTCAAGAGCTGCGCGATTCGCCTCCGCTTTCGCATCTAAACTGAAGTCAGAGAGGGCGACGGTTTCTGTGCCGACTCTGATACCGCTGATTGCATCCGAAGTGGGGTACTTGTCTTCTTCACCTCGTTGAGTCTCGCCAAAGCTTTCGCGCTTGAACCGAGGGACGCTGACTGCGCTGACACCTTGACGGCTATTGGAGTAGACGTAGACCGATTCTTGGCCGCCAATGTTGCGTAGTCGATTCCGCGAGTTGAGCATAGCGAGAAAGCTGTTGACATATACTAGAAGGGAGGGGTAAAAGTGAGGCAAGGGGGATATGGAGGCGGTCTGCGACACATACGCTGCGCGCTGATGAACTCTATGACCATTGCCCAGATGCTTTCGGGTTTGGCAATGAGCTAAACGCAGGAAATATAAACTCGTCCTTCATATTGCATGTTCGTTCAGACTTACAATGATCGTTTGAGCAACAACGACAATGCTTGAGGACTCGGATGTCAGCAACAACTGAAGAAAGGGAACATACACAATGCTTACGTCGTTAGGAGGAACCGATTCATTGAGTACACAATCAATGTTTTGATTAGTTTCATCGACCTAGACATAGGTGAGACATGTGAAGTGTTTTTTAGTTTTTAGGTAGGACGAACTCACCTCGTAAAGCCACGGGCGTCATACAGGATGATACAGAGGGTTGCTGAGACCATCGCATCTAAGACGACCCGGAGGATATAATACGGGACCATTGCGGTAAACTAGCGCCATGACACCCATGAGAACAGATCGTACTACTCGAAATTGGATCGCACGTACCACGGCTTCATGGAGACGGAGTAGCTCCCACAGGTGGAATCTACGCGAAGCCACGACAAGAGTTAGTGTAATGGGGTGTTCGTACCGTAGAGCCACTCACAAGCTGTAAGCGAAGTCTCCACAATCAAGTTAATACGGGTAAAAATGATGGAAGAGCGGAACATACAAACACCGAAGGCTAACGAGGCGAAGTTAGTTGAATCTCAAAGGGGATGGGCTATCACGTACCCGTTTGCGCACAGAGAAGGATTACCTGAGCGAAAGGTTAGCGGGCTTTCGAGGAGCACATGCCTGGGGAAAGACACACCATAGTGCCGGTAAGGAGTTTGCGCCAACGTTTCGTCACTTTGCAGTATAACTCGTCAGGTAGGGGAAAACACTGGCGGAGAAGAAGCATCGTACTCAAGAAGATCATTCGAACAAAGAATCTGTCCGTACGCTTCTTAAGACCTTTAGACGGACGGGTTGCAGTATAGCACTTACATCTGAAGTACGAAGCAGATAAAGATCTTTGAAAGTGTTACAATTAGAATTGAGTCAGAGTGACAACAACAAGAGCGCACCCCAACTGTGACTCCAGCCTAGCGAACCATATCAAGAATTGTCAAAATCGATACTCCACCGGAAACAACAGGCACACGCACATAAACGGACCTATTTTTGAGAATAAATCAGTGAAGTTTAGAAAGGAGGCTAGAAAGGGACACACCATTCGCCATCAGGTAGGATCTCTGGACGGGAGTAACTTTTGACCTAATACAACAAAACACAGATTCAATATCTCGCGACAATATTTAGGAAGGATAGACTACTGACCGAATAATGCCAAACAGTGTGAGATACTGCTAAGGTTAGCCAGAATTCGGGTAGATAAAAAGAATGAAGCCTACAGAAGATCGCATGCAGTGTAGCGAGAGCCCTAGCATCGCTAACTCAACAAGGAACCCCTAAAGTTGTAGGGTACCAGACTCACCAGACAAAGCCAACCTATTCATTCGCACCGAGGGTCAGACAACACTAGAATGCGGCTCGGTAGGACTCACCAGCATTTTCATTCTGATTGAATCCTTCTGATACGTCATGAAGTACATGTATGCCTGGATGGTGGATAAATGTAAGTACACAGAAATTGACCTACAGAAATTGTAACTTTCCTGAAGGCTAGCGATTCCATATAACACTAACATGACCTGACCTGAAACGAGGGAGGCGCCTGCGGCAGGGCTTAACCCGCTGCTCAACGTCGTTCAAGGGAGTAGCTCACCATAAATTTCCTCGTACATGCTTTGGGGCATTGGCGTTGGGCGATCCGGAAGGCCAGACATGATGATCGTTGAGGGAGGGGATCGCGGGGGAAAGGATAACAAGAAGAGCGAGGGGAAGGGGTTTAAAGTCGTCAGTGATAACCAAATAGGGAATGCAGGGAACAAGTACACCCTGAAACATTGAACAAAAGGGACGATGAGGTCTCCATGCAAAAAATCTTCGCCACCCCAGATTGCCACTAGGTGCCATGTCAAGGCAATTGATCATGTTGTAGAGCTCATATTCGTAGCGAAGACCATATTATACCACAAAGGATTCAACCTGTACTCCTCAGAGCGGAAGCAACTCCGGAAGCGGTGTCGGCGCCCGCCCTCAGCCGCCCGCTCGGGAATTGTAGACGCCCTTAGACGCCTTAAGGTACATGGATGAGAGAATCTAGAAGGCAAACATAAAACGTGGCTGGTTGGCTCCAGAGATTCGAGAAATTCAGCCTAAGGGTCGATTTTAAGTTGTTGACATCGACCAAGTAGTGCTTATCTATCCCGCGGATTTACGATCCCCATTTTCAGCTTGTTGAACCATTCACGCCCATTGGCATGTACCAGCGACTCGTATGCTTGGGATTTTGCATCCGAACGGAAGCATATTTTCCATTTGATTTGGCTGGCTAGTGACGACGATGAATAAATCCTAGCAAAAAATCGATAACAGTTCAGAGCCGGAGTTGCAATTTGACAGGGACTAGGGTTTCACATTATTCTAAACAGAACAGTGCCCGGCTTCATACTGACCCACAGACGAGTCGGATCATGTGCTGAATATGAGGAAAGTCGGAGAGGATTATGCTCTTACTCTGTGTCATGGACATGCAGGATGTTGTCGATTTATTTTGCACAGGAGGGGGCGGCTCAAGGATTGTTGAACACGGGTGTCGAAACATTGCAATTAAACGCTAGATGCCGACGACGTTTTCAAGTGGAGTGGCGTGCCCAGCAAGGATTCGACTTTCGGCCAAACCCTTTTCAAGATGAACGAATCAAATCTATCAAGGCTCACTGAAATAAATTTGACGAAACGATAAAAAACCTCCGCGGATTACAATCTGTTCAAATCTTGAAGAAGGAAATACAACCAGATGACTAAACAGTGAAAACGTAGGGGAGTTCAACATATGGAACATTCTCGGTTTTTAGATAGTCCAAGAAAGGATCAGAGTCGCTAAGCCTTTGGCAAACGAGAGAAATCGGGGCGTCGAGCTTGGTGGCTCGATAGCTTAGAGTTTGTGGGACTAGGGCGGCCGAATTACTAGTTGACATTGTCCTACGCTGCTCCTTCGCAACCACAATGGTTTGTAAGGCGGGAAAAGATATTTCCGAGGTGCCACCGTCGTTATTTCGCTTGAGAAAGAGAGCAACCATCAAAGAGGTCAGCGCGTTGCGAGAAAGCTGGATCTTTTTGAGATCCTCCAAATGACCGAACAACATAAGCCAGTCTTCAGCAGAGAACGATAGGACGTCGCAGCAAAAGTATGATAGTTGAGGAATGGCCATAATTTCGGTCACCTGGACTAGAAGCGAGTGGAGTGGTCGATTGGCTAGTATCACAAGTTCGGCAGTGGGAGCTCGGTAGCTAGAGCCTTGGAGTTGAAAACGAAGACGATCGGGGCTTTCAAGAAGGTGCATGCTAGCCCGATCAGAAGACGACGCGGGGCAAAATAGATTCGCCAGGCGTCTGGCGATGGCGAAGACATGGAGCGGCGGGCCATCGTTTGCGATAGCGGCCAGTAGAATCTCAATAATATTTGGGAGTTGAACACTGCAGATGAATTGAGCAACTGTTTGCACGACGTCGCCTACGCAGAGGTACTCGAGGCTTGCTAAGGTGGACGTTGGTTTCTGGGTGTAGTAAAGGTGACTAGCCGTCCGCGGTAATGAAGCATTGATCTCGAGGTGGGTCAAATTTGGCATCTGGCCCAGAAGGGTGGCAAAGTCGCGTATGGAGCACATGATGGGCGAATGAATAATTTGGAGCTGTCGCAAGCTGCCGAAATTTGCGCTAGACCAGGTTGTCCTGCAATGCTTCAGCTTCAGGATCTGCAGTTCGGGGAGGATCTCCGCAAAAAAGACAAGAGCGCTCTCAACGTCGTAGAAGCACTCCGCGCTACAAATGCTTAGCATTCGAAGTCGAGGAGCACGGAAAGAGGCCCTTTGCATGTGTGAGACTGTGCTGGAGATCGTCCTGAAATCCGTATTCAGCTTGAGTCCTTGGATGTTCGTAGTCCCGCTAAAAACACCAGTGGCCTCAATGAAACGGGACGAGAGTCGAGGAGTAGTCAAGGAGACACGAAGGGCACTAGCACGTGCTCGTTCTAGGAACGCGAGCGTACGTAGAGGCGAAGCAAAGTCAATGTTGGACCACAGAGAGGAGTCATTGATTGCCGTGGCACGCCATAGAGCGCAGACGTGCGTAATGTAAAGCAAAGTCGGATCGCTGGTTTCTTTCTGAGGCTTTTTGCACCGGTGCTTAAGATGGACCTGCTTGAGATGGAGCTGAGGCGTCGGGCTTTCTATGCGTTGATTTACGGCCTGCTTGAATATCTGGGAGAGAATTTCGACCGGGAGGCAGTGGATAGTTTTAGGTGGAGGATCCATCGAAGGATAGTTCAGTCTGGAGGGGGGAATAGAAGTATGACAGCAATAATTCCAGAGTTTTAGTTGAGAGTAAGAATCGTCGCGGGAGAGACAGAATCAAGGCAGCCGGACAAACTCTTATACAGGCTGCCGGAGATCAAAAATCACTTGTGGCCCATTTTCATTGCCACTAGTGCCATTGCCAGTGGCCACAAAACTGGCCATCTTGCAAAACGATTGCCTTTGGTATTGTGGCCAGAATTCGAAACCACGTGGGAGCTGTAACGAGACATGGTTTGTCGCTTTATTCTGTACGGGTTCAACCCGGTGGATACGCAATTGAGTCCCTTGGGGTTCCAGCTCCATCTTTGTCGCAAGTCCGTCGGGGTGGATTGGACCAGGGATCGGACCAGGGATTGGACCAGTACTAGCTATGCTGGGGTGACAGTAGGAGTCGTGTGAAAATTTGAACCACCGAGTTCAATCTCAACTTTATCTCAGCTTCAGCCAGCCAGTACGTATATAGCGCCAACAAACCATCAACCCATCAGGTCGGACGCCGTTACTCCTGCAAAGCCGTGGTACTCGAAGCTATCGATATATCCGCGTCTTTGGTTTACGTAAAGAAGATGTTTGGACGTAGGAAGTTCATCTTCGTCATTGGAGGACGAATCACACCTCATCGAGGCATCTGGACACGTCGGACGCTTCGAAGCGAATTCGAAGAAAGTAGCCGCTGGGTTACTTAGGAAGTCTCGGTTGTCCCTCGAGGACCCAACGATAACGCCGCGAATGGTAATCCACGACACACACACTTTTACTTGGATCTCGGACGAACGACGCCCATGGCTCCCAAGACGGTCGGCGCCAGCGTACCTCCTCTTCCTCGACATAGCCATCTGAAATTGATCCACCGAAGCTGGATCTAGCTCTCATGAACCCCTCCGGCTTTCCGTTTGATTCGCACTTGCTGCTGCTCTTCGCCTCAGCCCACTTCTCGTATGTTCGGCGAGGTGCATCTCCAGTGACAATATTGAATCGAAATGGGGAACCAGTCCCGCCTGCTGTGCTGCTTCGAAATGATCCGCTTCTCCCTGGTTGCACTCAGGGGTATACTCAGCATTCGGGCGATGGAAGAATCAATACGCACCTATTCTTGTGTCGCTCCCAGAAGCCGATGAAATGTAACTAGCCGCCATTCCTCCGTGCTAGAAAACTCGAGAAAGCTGCCCAAGAGGCCGGCCTTATTTTATGCGGATTTGCGAGGCTAGAAGAACACACGGGATAGGCTAATCTATTCAATCAACCATGCGCTCTCACCACAAGTTACTTCTAGTAGAGTCTAGCCTATATACTTCGTCCCTGCCCTCCACACTACCCGAGGGCAGCGTGAAGCAAAAGAGTGTAATGTGGTTATCGAGTCTAAGAGGCTTAGAGCGATATTGCATCGCCCTAAGCTGAATGGCGAAGAGGACCGAAGGCAAGTCATAACTTCTCCCTGTCTTGGCTTACACTCCTATGCCGAACGCCAAATTGACACCTTTCTACAGTGTCCTATTCTACCCTTCCCGGTCAGACCGCTCCTGTCCTTACGCAGGCCACACCCATTCATTGGCGTCCGTAGGGTACCTGATGTCATGGTGTCTGTCCCCACAGATAGCCCCAATCATTGACCAACCGTCAAGCAGGGGAAAGCGATAGTGATCCATCGCTGCAGTCCGGCGCCCCGCGGGAATTCTGCTCCCTTTACGCAGCCCAGTCGCTTCCTGCCCGGGTTCAGCCCCTTACCAGCACGTCTTACACGGAGTTCGACGCGACTCTGGTGATAGGTTGGTCGACAGACAGGAGACCCGGAGGTGTTGGGGTGGGTGATTGGGTATGGCTGAACTCGATGTGTGTTCGAAAGGCGATTTCTCCGGAGTGTGCGTAGCTGATCTGCAATGTTCATCGCCGTCACAGACAGGCCGGTTGAAGTCCATGCTGCACCCTGCATCGTGGGCGCCACAATAGAGATACTTGGGCACTATCTTGTTCCAATCAGCTCGGGCTACGGTCCGCCGTGGTGAAATTAAGGTCAGTTCGGCATTTCAGTCAGGCGTTCATTTTGATCTTATTCAGCGGTTCCTAGGTATCATCATCTTGACTTGGAATATATCGCTTACTGGTCTGCAAATATCATTGTCGTAATGCGCTCCGTCAGACGAAGATGCTTTACTCCTAGCCTCGCGGCGTCTTGCATGGTCTACTTCTGTGGATGATACACAGAACCGTTACCGTGCGCTGCGATAATCTCCCCATAGCCAGTTTCGTAACGCGATGTGCCTGTCATGGTTGGGGATTAGGTTGGAGTGCTCGACTGGTAGAGCTGACCCACTTGTGTAGGCACATGCTCTGGAGGTCATCTGATTTGTTCGATACGGCGAGATCCAAGTAAGAGGGCATGCGATAGAGATCGTAGACAAACTTTTTAGCTCGCTGTCTCTGTCATTACATTATCTCGGGATGGTGCGTGATTGATTACTTGACCATTTCGGCTTTATTGCGGCAAGATGCGAGCAATAGCAGGTGCGCTCAATGTTCTTCAAAGACGTCCAATGACGAATTGTTGATAACAGTTATTTAGAAGAGTCGACCCTACATACTACTTGGGTGATTAGGCACGCTTCGTGACTTGGTCATGCGAAGGTAAGTATGTACGTTATATAAATATCATCCTTCTCTCTTACCACGCCCGTAAGAGCCGTCCAAGCTTCAAGGTTGCTTCTACATCAAAAGGTTGCGGGTTGAGCATGCCGAGACTAGCTTGAACCCATTCTGACATCCGGAATTTCGCTCGCACAGAGTTAATTGAACATGTCCCAAAGGCCGACCCATTTGTACAGAGAGATTATCGAACTGAGCGCCACTTAGATTTCTCGATGCGAAAAGGCATAGTCAATCTTCTGTGGCGTTGTCCGGCTCAAAGAAAGTTTCCGGTCGCGTAATGGTGCTGGAATTGGTTCTTGACGATATCGGGGGTGAGCTGTGAGTCTCGTTCGCGTCGTATCCATTTCCCTGGCTGAGTTCGAGAAGGGACATGGTGATATTACCTAGGTATGCCAGTCGGAGAAGGACTCCTGAGGCAGACTCGCCGCGGCTACTCGGACGTGGGGGCCGCGTTGGAAATTCGGAAGCTGAGTGTCACGATTAGCAGACTGTGTGCTGACAGATTTGTTACCGTCCATGTAGCGTCTAGGCGGCGTTCAGCAATCTGAAGGAATGCAGTCATAGTGGACCCAGAGTCAATCTTGCCTGGCACAGAGGCGACTCCAATATTAGCCTGGGAAAGTGCTCGCGTGGAACAATACTTTTGCTGCAAAAGGAATCTGATTGCCCAAAGAAGGTAATTGAGCCTTGCCGATGAAAAGGGATTCGGGCGTCATAAACTCCCACGGGCTTTTAGCTCCCATGGTGTTGAGCAGTTTTGCGTTCCGTACTGTATGTATTTCAACTTACGGAGGGTCGCAAAGTTCAATATGCGTATTTGTCATCCAACTCCAGAATATATAAAGAGACCACTCGCCATCGACATGCCCATCCCTCCTTTCTTCCCTTCCTCCACCATCTCTTCGCCTCTCTCGCGGCCTCCCTCTTCCTCCAGTTCCTGGCAGCGTCGCGCAGGTTCTCGCCTTCTTGGATTACACTCACCAAACGATAAGCGAATTCCTACCCCATTCATCTCAACCAACCATGATTTCAGCGATCCTCTTCACCATCTCCCACAACCTCTTCTTCGCCGTCGCCACCGCCGTCTCTTCCTGCCTCTTCGTTCGCGCCATCTACAACCTCTTCTACTCACCTCTTAGCGTCATTCCTGGACCATGGTACGCCGCGGTCTCGGATCTCTGGATCACATACCACGTCTTGCGGCTCGAGCAATGCAAAACCATCCAGGCTCTCTTTGAACAATACGGCCCGGTTGTGCGCATTGGGCCTAACAAAGTGGTTTTTCGCGACATTTCTACGATGCGTAGCGTGTACTCGATTCACAAGTTCGATAAGAGTGGTTACTACAAGAGCCTCCTCACGTACGTTTGAGCTTCTTGGTTGCCTGTTGTTGTGCGGCTGACGTAGACGGCACATCTGACAGTAACGAAAATGATCATGCGTACGTATATCGCGCATATATGCTGGAAAAGACACTTATTATGACTAGTATGACTACTTTGGGCCACACCGAACACTCAATTCGTCGCAAGGCGTACGCTCCTCACTACACCACTGCAAATCTCGCTAGATTCCAAACTGAGATGCACGAAGCCACTCTCGAGTTGGTCAATGTAAGTTGAATCACCGGTTCGGTACACAAAGCGCTTATTCAAAGTATGTCAGACACTTGAAGGTATCAAAGGCAAAACTCCCTTGGAATGCCTGTCGACTTTCCGTCACTTCATGGTGGACTTGGTCGTCATGAATTCCTATGGGTACCATCTCGGTGCACTTAGAAGATGGGCGACAGGTGCAGAGGATCTACTTTGCAATGCCATCAGCGACTTCCCAAAACGTGGCATCCTCGTAAGTGGATAGTTCTACTTACAGGTGCATTAAAGTCATTCTTGTACGCTTGCCACTCTAGCGCAGCGCCGTTTCAACTTGGGCATGGGACATGGTCTGCCGCATCCCAAACCGTCGATGGAGGATGATGTGCAACTCTGATAAGATCATGGCCGAAGTGAGTCAATGCTAGACGCAGCGGTACACCCGGCCCTGACACCTTTCATGTAACCTTTACAGTTCGTTAGTCAGCGCGTGTATGATATGCGCGCTCAAGTAAATTCTGGAAGATTGGCGGAGAGCGAAAGGCCACCTATGCTTCAACGTTTACTCCAACACAAATACGCCTCTACTAACCAACTCATGCCTGATCTTGACATCATTTCCGAATGCATGGGTCACCTGTAAGCAATATCAGTCAAGATCACTCATCCATCCGCTGACGTTTAGTTCAACGGGTTCAGAATCGCCGGTTCTGACACGACATCTACTTCTCTTTCCTACTTTTTCTGGGAAGTTAGCCGTCGGTCGGACGTTATGAAGAGATTGCGAGCCGAAATCGACGAGGTTATGCAAGATGCCAAGGTCATACCAGACATTTCGGTCTTGCAATCGCTGCCTTATCTGAATGCGTTCATCAAAGAAGGCAAGTTTATTACCTTCCATATTTTACTCGCAGGGGCTCACAGGCAAGTACGTAGGTCTTCGTCTGTATGGGGCTGCTCCAAGTCTCCTGGAACGTGTGGTCCCTTCCTCTACGACTAAGAATGGTTCAGTAAGCGAAGCTTTCGACCTACTGGGCTTCGCTTTGCCCGCAGGCACCATTGTTTCTACTCAAGCTTGGTCTATGCACCGTGACGACTCCATTTTCCCTTCCCCAGATACGTTCTTACCTGAGCGGTGGCTGGAGTCGAATGCTTCTCCAGAGGAGTTGGCGTTGATGTCGCAGCACATGATGCCGTTTGGGACGGGCACACGTGTATGTGGCGGGCAGAACCTTGCCCAAATTGTCATGAGAATGGTGGTAGCGGCTGTTGTAAGAAACTTCGACATCGTGGCCCCAAGCGAAACAAACGAAAGGACGATGGAAATGAAAGACAGCTTTGTGAGTGACTGAACCATCGCCGGGTATCTCCTTTTTGACACCAATCGGCGCAGGTCATTTTCCCCGCTTCCATGGAATGCAAACTCGCATTCATCCCCCGCAATTAATTTGCGAAACCCCATCCACCATCTGTGCATGGCGTGCATGCATACCCCTTGACACTCTCACCCACAAACCCTTCGCGACGGTCATTCTATTTATTTACCATTCACATTCCAATTGTTTTCCACCCTGTTGTCCCGCTTTCGGTGCGTCTGATGTTTTCCGTTCCGTGGTTATATCACCCAATATAATGCTACATTGGCTCTGATCAATTCCCCACCCCCCACATCGCTTTTGCTACCCATCCTTTGGAATCATTTTCCTTGTGTCCTCGCTAGCAGACACTATTACCCCATACCCCACTGTGACATCTTCATGTTTATCCCTACACCCACGCTCCTTCTCTTTATTGTATAGCTAGTATAATATTCGTTACCCCGGCATGGCATGGGTTGGACTGGTAAATCACTTGTAACTTTTTCGATAGTGTACTAATGGGTCTCTAATACCTTTACCTCATTTCGATTTACTTGGCTCAACGCAGATAGGTAGGATTTGACCTTCCCATTCAGGACATACCTAGCAGCTTATTCCGAGCGTGTTACTCTGTGTGTCGATGCATTCACAACCCCCCGACCAAGACCAACGGCACCTGTCGGGAAGAGTAATAGTTCCAAAGTAGCTCCGGTGCATTGGGCATGGCAGCGATCATGTCCGGTACAGCGATCGTAAATCACCCTTTGATTTAACTATCCTATTGGAATTCGGGTAACAAGCTGCTCGGACAAGGCCGAGGGGAAGATGGCCCACATTTACCATTGAAGCGCATATCTGTGACAAATCCCAATGAAATATACTTATGAGAAACTCTCGACATGACCCTATATCTACAATATACAGATGTACATCGAAGATTTCATGAATGCTGAATAGCAGTTATAGTGGCTGCAGACCGAGGCTTTATTTCGCATTCAAAAGGTTCTGGATGACTGAGGAATGGAGGATATTAGGACGGACATACTTTGAATAAATATCTCTGGCTCACCTAATAGAACCATCCAAGAACTTGCCGGACGGTAGGCGAGGCTTTCCATCGTCACCAACTGGCGGGCGGATATCTAAAGCGGCGAGGACATTGGCACAGAGGAGCCACATTGAAGCATCGGCGAGATGGGAACCTGATCACCGCACGGTCAAACGGAGTATAGGAAACGATGGCGCGAAGACATACCAGGGCAGCTTCTATTTCGCAGAAGCCGAATCCAATAAGTTAGATATAAATGAGTTTCGTTCGGTCGATTACTCACCGTCGGCCAAAACCGTACACATAATCTCTGGGGT
Organism: Pleurotus sapidus; assembly: GCA_026743855.1. NCBI lineage: Eukaryota > Fungi > Basidiomycota > Agaricomycetes > Agaricales > Pleurotaceae > Pleurotus > Pleurotus sapidus. Next base: position 314,536 of record JANBWZ010000025.1, on the reverse strand, counting down.
CCTTGTCCTTGACTGGGTGGTCCAGGGTTTCAAGGAAACGTTCGGGTTTGAATACATCGGGATCAGGATATGTACTTGGATTGTGGAAGAACCGCCTGAACAGGAGAGCAACAACATGAGACCAGGACACAGGAATATGGAGATTTACACACCAAACGTTGGAGAGGAGCATAGTGCCTTTAGGAATAAAATAACCATCGTGAACATCGTCCTCACTGGCGACATGTGGAAGACCTTTCCGAGCGTCAGTACAAATGGCGTAGCGTAGAAGAAGCGGTCAACCTAGCGGTGCGAATGTATAGCACCTCATCGTTTCAATAAACAGAGCGTCGACGTAGGGCAGCCGAGCCCTATCAGCGAGCGTTGGGAGTACACCGTGGCCCAAGACGGTGTCGAGTTCTTCCTGCGCTCGGATTTGGTGGGCAGTGTGGTAGGTCATGGCGAGGAAGAAGCATTCAATTCCGCCGACTGTCTGTACTCGACGACATCAGGAGGAAGTGATGTCCAGTGTGAGAAAACGCACCGTGTCAGCACCTCCGCTATATATGCCAGCAGCAGCCCACTTGATGAGTTTCTCCTCTTCTTGGTTCGGGTTCCTATGGTCAAGCTGTGAGGAAAGGAAAGACTTTTGCGCTGTTCCCTGAGACTAAACCAACATTTATGACGAGTGAAAACGTGGATTTGAAAGTCAGCGTACCATCTGCTTCTTCACCCATTGGTATGGCTGGTCGAGCATTTGCTCGAGGGTCTTGTGATACTGGGTCGCTTTCCGCTTCCAAGTTGCGCCTGGGAACCATGAAGGCACGTACTGGACTGGTGGAACATTAGATGATACGACGAAGTTAAATTTACTGTCCGAAATGGCACGATTTAAACTCACGACTAGGGAAAACGTCGACCATGAAGGCGCCAGTTACCGTCGTTTCAGAGAACTGGTCCATGGCTTCATTGACGAGCTTGACGAGTCCATCATCTTGAGATGAGGCCTTATAGCCGTACGTGAGGGTGAGGACGATCGAACCAGCGAACCTTGTTGAGATTTAGTCAGAGTTACCTCCGGAGAAACGATCACTCACTTGAACGCATGCTCAACCCACTTCTCGGGCTTCCCTACAACGCTCTTCAGGAATTTGTGCGTTTCTTCGTTCAAGATGTCGTCGAAGGCATCGACCTTAGCCCGAGTTCCCATAAAGCCGGACGAACAACTTTGCGGTATTCTGACCATGTCTTTCCGAAGGGAATCAGCGCTGGGCCTGCTCCCCATCCGACCAAATCCCCGGCCATAACGAGTTGAGGCCTGTCGGAATATATCTTTGACTTCTTGTCGAGCATATCAACAGCGTATTTGGGGTCATTGAGGATCATAATATGCTTTCCCAGAACTGAGAGATGGGTAATTCCACCTGAATCACGCTTGGTGAACACGAAGTAATTTCGAAGTAGTTTGCATTGTGCAAGTTGATAGACGCACCATACTTCTCCTCGAACTCGGCGAACCCTAGCCATGGCTGGCTTTGCGGTAGATCTGCAACATTGCCGACCAGCGGTAATCCTTTCGGACCCGGAGGTAGAGGTGCCGGGTTGCGCTTTGTCGAACTCATATGAGCGACGATCAGCGCGGTGAGCACAATGGCAGCCCCTCCAATGGTGTAGTTGTCCATCGTGGTCATGTCGAAAAAAATGCTGGAGGAAGATAGGCAAGAGGGCGAGCTGGAGCCCACCGAAGGGTGCTGGACTTAATCTAGCCGGACGCAAAGGTACACCAAAGCAGGGACGCGCTCGAACCTGAATGATACCAGCTTTTAGTGCAGCACGCGGCAGTTTCTGAACCTATCTAAGGAAAGGAATTTGACGGTGCAATTCCTGCACGTCAGCAACATTTACGAAGGATTGATGCAACAGTTGGTACGACGAGTTCAGCGAATGCCAAGTATGATCGTTAAGTCCCGAAATTCATGCAAAATATTCCATTTGTGATAAACGACAGTGGGTGGGCTATCCAGTAGACCAACAGGGTGGTGTGTATGTATGTACTACAGGCGGGCGATTCAATGTAATCTAAAAATGCAAGAATGTCAATGCTAACGCTACAACTAATGAGTAATAGATATAAAGGAACGTGATAAGAAAACGAGGGTCGTAGATGATAAAGATATCAAGCAAAGTCGAAGGCAACATCAGCCTGCCAGGAGTCTTCGTATACATTCCATAAGGCGACCAGAACCAGTCTGGGGAAAGTGGCGCTGCTGAGGGGCCAGGTAGGGTCAGAGGAGGTCGCATAAGCTGTGTGCTAAAATCCTCTATAAGCATGATGCCGGTCTCGAATAGAAATTGAGACGTACCGAAATGTAGTTCACGTAGTTGTCGGTAATTGCACGAGCAAGTTGGAGGCGAGTCATCGGTCCACTGGAGGTCACAACTTCGAGGGAACGAGTCCATTCCATGTGTTGGTAGCCAGGCCACTGATATAAAAGTAGGTCAGAGGATTTCCAAACCGTTGTATTTCAGGCGAATACTTACGCAGATTCTGAATGTGATGCGCCTAACATTTGCCGGGAAGACAATATCGTTGGCACCAAACATCATAGCACCCAAAGCCGGTGCACCTCTGGCAGAGATCTCGTTCATTCGGACTCCTTGGCCATGATACCCATTCATGTCGAACGAGATGGGTCGATTCTGGTTCATGCGACCGAAAGAGGCACCCCACTTGGACGAGGGAGTGAACAGGAGCTGAGGGACACGCTTGCGCTTCGCCGACAAGAAAGGAGGAACCGCAGCTACCAATGGAGGAGAATCCAGACTGCTGACCAGATTGGATAATAGGATGAATAGGATTGTAGTAAGCCATTTGGAATATTGGTGCAGATTCGATGGGAGGCTGAGAGGCTGATTTGATGAGGAGAATCGCCAGCCATAGTCGCGCTTAAGTACTGGTGTAATGTGGACGATGGTCCACCGTCAAAGGATGTAGCCACAGTAGCTTTGAGCAAGGAGAGCGGCCAGGAGCCAAAGACGGGCTATAGACCACTTGAGGCAGAGAAAGCGGCCACAGTCAAAGCGTCGACAATCACCAGTCTTTCGTGGCATTTCCTACTTGAAGATCGAGATTGAGTACGGAGCTAGGTCTTTGTTAGGGAATCACATATGTTGCTGGTACGAGGAGGGAGCGATGAAGTAAAGCCAATGACTGAAAGATAAATCGATAATCCGCCGAGGTGAATAGTTGAACTTGGTGAATACAGAGAGTGGTACGCCCTTGTTTAATGTCACAAAGCAAAGCGGTGTGATGTAATGGCCTCATGGCTGCACGACCAAAGGCCATTGACTGCCATTATCCACTTGCTTTGTGGAAAGACATGCCAAAAAGACAGTGAGATGTGTGGCCCGCGGCTTGTTTGTTCAGCTCCGAGTAAAGACTAGTGGCCAGGCGCCTGGCGAAGAGACTTGCAGAGTTTTCAAAAAGTCAAGTCGAAAGTTGGTCAACGTTACAGACCGAAGGCCCTCATGCGACCCTGGTGGGAATCACATCACGTGCCGAACTGAACTTCTCTTCTAAGTTCATTGCCAGTACAGCCCTAGTACAGCGTCGAGTGAAACACTTCAATGAAGCGTCCCGCAGAAACTGATCATGAATCAAGAAAGAGAAAGAAGACTTACACCGGAGCGCCGAGCGACCTTTCTCTCTACGACCTTCTTGACTTCACGAGCGTCGAACTCAGTGAAAGCTCTGAGGTAGCGACGCGTTTTGACCGAATTGCGAAGGCCCTCCTACAAGAGTATCATATAGAACTAACGAACGAAGGAGGGGACCACGCGCGAATACAACATCTTGGAGCTGGAAGTTTTACTTGAAGGCTGATGGACATGGGGACCCCTTTACGCACGGCAGCGAGGAACAGAAAATTAGTGGGAAGTTGGTCAGGTCCGAATTACCTATACCTCCTCACCTTGGGCTCACTTGCAATATTGACGTTCATTAGGTACTTCCATCGTGCACCCAGGACGCTTCGGCCAACCCTGACCACAGCGCGACGAGTTTGACTGGTTACAGAGGTGGCACGCGCAAGGGACTCGACCTTACGATCGGAAAGCCACTACTAGCTTCCACGGCCACGTCTCCATATTTTTCCTCGACTACCACAAGCTCTAGTATTGTCGATATTCGGGGAGGTATTCTCCTTCGCACTATTCAACGACGCGATGACTTGTCCAAGGTGATCTCTGGGCCTTCCCTTCTTGTGGACGAAATCCTTCGCGCAAGCTTGGTGCAAAAGATTCCTGAGTTGGTCGACCAGAAGTGGGGTGGTGATCGGACTGCATTCAGATCTTCGCCCAAGTCGAAGTACAGTACTGCGCCTGACATGTTCGACACCGAACCGCGATCTTACAGTCTATCGTTCTCCAAGGATTGGCTTGGATCTCTCACATCCAGGCACCACCGCCGCCCCATCCGATAAACGCGTAACGTACCTCTCTAGAGCCTACCGCTACTTCGTGCAACCTGCTCTCTTGACGGCGAATGGCCGCTGTCAGACACTATTGGGCGTTTACGAGCAATCCGTCGATGACGGCCTTTCTGAGGAGAAGTTGCGCCGGAGAATATCAGAGCTAACTGGCATCAAGCTTCAGACCGTAGAAAAGTATCTCCGAGACTATCAAACCGGTATTTCGGACGGTGATCTCACGATTTTCATTGGGCCATCTGGAAAGGGCGTTTGCTCGTCCCCGAGCAGGTACCTTCAGATGATGGGCGCCTTACGAACGTTCCAGCAATCGTGAAGACTCTCCTCCTTTGTATATATTGTCCTGCTACTCGCTTTGATGGACTGATACGGATCCGCATTTCCTCAACTTCACCCCAACTTTCTACCAACTCCGTCGACCCTTGCTCGTCCAATTAGGTTACCACAACCCCAATATTGACACTCGATTTCTCAGTACCCTAATGCAGCTCCATAATGTCCTGAATGTCTAACCCTTGTGAGTGGATGCTTCGGCAAATGAAAGAACACAAACTCACGGACGTCAGTCCCTTAGGTACGCTGGCAGTTCTACGGTTAAAATTAGCTGTTCTCACTGTCAAATAGTGGATGGATGGAGTTAATGATGTGAATCCACCGGTATTATTGTTCTACGGTCGTTCCATGCTATTCATTCGCATCCTGTGAATGAGACATAGAGGTGGGTCTGGTATCTTCCATCTTATCTTGCTCATACTCAGCACGTCATGCAGGGCAATTTTTCATTGGTCGTAACTTGAATTGCATGCTGTAAGAATCAAGATGCTGTAAGGTGCTCGGCATCCAAGGTTTGAATTCGACTGTGTCCCACAGTTCTGAGCTTCGGTATATCCAGGTATGTGGTCGCCCCTCTTCTGCTCCAACATCAAACATCTCTTGGAGTTTACTTGCGGTCCGGGAGCACTACATACTCCAACCACGAGACTGATTTCCTCGCCTATGAATGGCTCTGAGGTGCGCCAGAACGCGAGCGACATTAGCCTCGCTCTCATTTTGGACGATAAGGGTGTCTGTCACCCTACAGCTCCCGGAGTGATCGACAACACGCAGTCTCGACCTCATGCGAAAACATGACGCATGACGCAGTTCATAGAAGCACTCGTGGGTGAAGGCTATTTACGACATTAAATTAGGCTGCAGGGCCCAGAGGGAGTTGACGACACCTCCTTCCGAGCAATCGCCTAACAAAAGCATGATGGACGGAGGCTTCAGAATTCCCGGCTAACTTAGAAAGAGCTGTGGTTTCCTTATCTTTGTAAAATATTCAGCCGGGGTGCGGGGAGCCGCATCTCTGGATCAAATACAGCATGCTTTGTCGCTGGTCACAATGATGGTAGAAAAAGGCAAGGTCACCAGCAGTGCTATGAGTTTCTTCGGTCAGAAGATATCGGAGTGGCGTGGACTTGGGCACGTGGGGATCATGGAATGTTTGTGTTATTGCCGTGTCAAGCGGTGAAGCGACTCACCGAAAACCTTTTAGCTTTGTATCTCTCACTCTTGATAGCCTGGTGCTACCCCCGTCCTGTCCCTTCCCACTACAATGGTCTACAATCCGCAGAGCGTAAATGCCATCATCAAGGACCAACTCTACCTTGGAAAGTAAGTCAAAGACGTCAAATTGTCGTCGTGTCGAGATATTCATATCCTCCCTCTTTCACCAGCTTGGCGGCCGCGCAGTCTCTCGATCTCCGGAAGAAGATTGGTATCACGCACATAGTTTCCGTTTGTCCCGAATACCCATCAACGGGCCCGAACCATCTCGCCATCGCCGTACACGATTCCGAGTACGAGAATTTGTTGATACACCTCCCAAATGCCTGTCGCTTTATTCAAGCCGCTATGGACAACGGTGGTAAAGTGCTTGTTCACTGTGTAATGGGTATTTCTCGGAGTACCACGGTCGTGTGCGCCTACCGTGAGTTCCCTTTCTACTCTCGGCTGTCAGATGTTCAAAGCGCGCGGGAACAGTGATGAAGACCAGGCGGATGTCCCCTTCGTCGGCGATACGTTTTGTCAGACGATGTAAGAGCATTAGATCCCATGTACCTGCAGTTGCACGCACTTACCTTCTGGTAGGGCGGCCGTGCGTCCATCCAAACTACGGCTTTGTGCGACAATTGCATGCCTTTGCCGATTGCGGATACGATCCTTCACCGGACAACAAAGCTTACATTGCTTGGAAGCGAACACAATCTCGCAATGTCACCAACTTCTTGAAGACCGTTGTCGATACCACGCCCGTCATTCCGGAGCAATTGTACCTGAGCAGGTCAGCCGCCTTCTCATGATCGCTGTCCCTAATCTTACTCTCATCCTTCCTCTTTCAGCGACTTTCCCAAGGACCCAGAGCAGGCAGAAGCATTGCTGCTCGACCTGGGAATTACCCACTTCCTTACGCTGTCGCCTGCTGAATGCGGTACGAATATACCCTCTGTCAAATATCACCACAAGAACATTGGGTCCTAGCAAGGACGCGTTACTCTTGGCGCTACCAGAGATTTGTGATTTCATCAACGATGCTATAACAAATGATGGGGAGGTTCTGATATACTCGGTGGTGGAGTCTCGGGCATGTACAGCTGCGTGCGCGTACCGTGCGTTCATCATCCTTTCCACTGTTTTCGCTTACTCACCTCCTTCCCCTCCTTTCTCACCCAGTGATGTCCTCGCGGCACATACACCCAGATGCAGCCTATTCACTACTGCAGAATGGTAAACTGACCTTCACGTGCCTTTCCTCTTTCTGCCTTCAAGTTTGGCTGATCCTTCGCGCGATATAGCTCTTCCCCTCTTCAACCCTACTGCGAACTTCTCCAAACATCTTGAGCTATTTGACGCTTGCCGATACCATCCTACCGCAGAACATCCTCTTGTCCGGGCATGGAGCGGCAACGACAAACTCAAGACCAGGAAGGCCTCTTCGCCTACTCGCAGCGGGGACCCTAAGGATCTGAATACCAATGCGACGGCGCTCTCGGCCGCCGCTGCCTGCATGTTGAGCGAAACTGGCTTTGACATGGCTGCTTTCGGCGAGACACTGGCGAAGATTCAGCGGCAACACCTTGTCTGATATAGGGACAACCTACAATCCCACTTCTCTGTCGGCATTTCGCCGAATTCTAACGACTATCAATTGGGATGATACCACTATCTTCCCTTTCTGGACTCTCGCTCCCGTCGATACACAATGTACACCTTCGACGGAGTACGGGCGAACGACTCTGAAGAGCCTCTTCGTCATTAACTACAGCAACGTATTCTTGGGGTTCACCCTTACTATACTTACGAACGCCGTACTCACTCCCCACTTAATTTCTTCATGTTTTGATGTATCTCAGTCCTGGTGGCAATTGGATCGTCTCTTAACGATGAGATGTATCTTTTCACGATATCAGACGAAGCTTGTCGAAGACAGTAGTGCGTGAATGAATGTACATTATAGGTACAACAAGGGAGTACAGCATTGGAGTTCGATACAACACGTTGGAGGTTTAAAGAGAGCTTGGGGATAGCATAGCTAATAATGTGGCACCTAGACCAGCGAGGGCCCGTACAGAGGCTTTAAGGTAGAGGTTGAGGCCTGAAGCTGAAGGCCAGCACCAGATTAGGCGTCCACGATAATTTCAGCTTGCCATGAGCCTTCAGGAGACGTGATGGAGAGCGACCAGGGTGACCTGTTTGATAGTAATATTTCCAGGGTGAAGCTGCCAGTCCTGGTTGGCGCACGGCTCATAGGCTGAGTTCTACGGCGACAAAAGGTGAACATGGAGGTTCAAAGGGATGGAAAGAGAGATGCATACCATGACAAAGCAAGAAATGATCTTTGCAATCTCAACGGCCAATCCAGCGCGTGTGATAGGGCCGTTCTCGGTATAAATTGAGATCGATCTCGTCCAGTTGACGTTCTCATAGCCAGGCCACTGCAGGCAGCGAATTGTGTAAGAGGCTATCCAATCGCTACGGATATAAACGTACAACAAGTCGGAACGTAATCCTGTGCAGCCCAGTGTGTGCGAGAATCTCGTCGTACGCGCCGTTCATAGAAGCAGACATTCCGTAGTAGCCTCGAGAGAGTAGTTCTGACACCGGGACACCACTCCCACGCCTGCCGACGATATCAAAGTAGACGGGTCGATATTTACCAGGAGATCCTACGGTCGCAGTCCATTTAGAGCTGTGCGCGTATCCGCCAGGGAGACTTTTCTTCCAGAATGGAGAGAGCTCTTCAGGGATCACAGCGCGGCCAAGGGACGAGTAGGCAGCAACTTCCCTAACCTGGGGATGGAGTGTATTTATGTAGCCCATTTGGTATTGCTCGGAGACGTTGAATGTCGGCTATCCTGAGTCGTTGCAGGCGCAATGTCGTAGAAAAGAGCGTACCAGAAAGTAGTATAGCCCATCGGTGGTCGTGGATAGAGGATTTATACGAGAATCTAGAGAACGAGCGCAAGCGTTGACCGTAAAGTGAACTACAGTCACCTGATGGAACGAAATTGTGGTGGAATAACCTATCTAGTCCACAATGAACGTGGGCTGCCACAGATACCACCAGAAATTGTGGCAGATACATTGTCTTGCCGAGCGCATTGGCCATTGCATCAGGCAAAGACAGAGGGTGGACAGTGGGTGGCCACACTTGCCATTGTCCAAGTGGCCATTCTCGGACAGATGTTCGGGGGGCCGCAAAATGTTGGATCCCATCGCCAAAGGGCCATCGTGGCCACACCGGTGGGTAACAATGTGTTTTAGAGAGACCAAGACCAAGTCGCTCGAAAATCTAAGCATCAGCGCCAGCATCATCGATTATATGAAAGATCTGGCAAGGATGGCGTTTCTTGAGATGGTTGAAACTGAGTTGTGGGTATGGTTTGGGAATAAGAGGTAAGTGTCCGGTAACCGCCGGCGCTGGAACTATCTGTCGGTGCCGCCTGACCTTGACTCCGACTCAATACTCTGGCGTATATACGAGACTCGATTTTGACCTCAAACTATCACTCTTGGAGAGTTTGATCCGCATAATCTCTTCGCAGTATGATGCATTCTTTTCTTAGTGATCACTCACTAATCTGAACCCATCTTCTCGCAGAACCGTTTCATCTGTGTACTTGTTCAGTTACCTATGGAAGCAGTCACCCAGAAGCATCAGAATCTGGACAACATTCCTGTTGAACTATTTGTCCCCGTATTTGAATACTTGGCGCGAGTGGAATCGTCCTGCCTTCGGAGGGGTGGATGCCAACACCCCGATGGAATCGCACTGCTACATGTTTGCAAGAAGTGGCGAGAAATTGTCCTCAGCACGCCTCGAGTATGGACATTGATCGCGGGGGATATGTGCCCTCACCTAATCAATCTTGCATTGGATTTTTCGTTGGAAGGCTCCCTCCAGCCTGTCCTCCGTCTTGGGAATGGATGCTTGGCAAGTCCCCGAATACCAATCAGCCATATCAAGGCTCTGCGCCCAAATGAATCGCATCACCCTTCTCGATATTCAACTCCATCACGATTCATCGACGTCATTACCTCAACTCTGCGAGAAGGAGGCGCCGCTTCTCGAACGTCTCCGAATCGAAAATCGCTTCTCTACGTGGGAATCAGTCTCCATACCTTCGACCATATTCGGCGGGGTGTATCCTCGTCTCCGCCATCTGTTCACAAGATTCTGTCAACTCCCCTGGGATTCGTCTCTGTTCCATAATCTGCGAACACTTGTCCTTGAGCAGAAGCTTGAGCACCTCGACTACACTCAACTTCTGGATGTCCTTCGCAGCAACTGCGTCTCTTGAAATTTTGACGCTGAGCGAAGGGCTACCAACGCGATGGCCTGCGAACGTCATGGAGGACTCGGTGTCCCTTCCACTCCTACGAGAGCTGCGCCTGCTAGGTAGCAATATCGACGCGTGCACTTCCTTATTGCGCTCCATTTCCTGTGATCTTTCCTTGTTGTCCAGTCCGCGCGGGAGTCACGGAATCGGACTTTACAGTATTCTTCAACATCCTGCGCCCATCGACTTCGCGGCTCCGTCGACGCAGTTGAAGATTGATGGCAACTACATTGAAAACGTTCAATTGGAAGGCTATGTCACTACCGCAGGGGTGCGACACTCGGTATTCAATATTATCATAGTCGAGGCAGGTGATGGCTACCACGAAACTCCACCCTCGGAGTCCGTCGTAGTTGGAATGAATCGTCTTCCTGTATCTGAGGTTCCTTACACTGCACCTGGCTGGCGGCCACCACGTGCTGGAAGATCAAGTTGTATCCGCACTCTGCGCCAACCTACCCAAACTACGTATCCTCGACGCAGCGTATGTACTACCTGGCGACAACTTCATGAAGGCATTCGGCGGACCTGTGCCATCGCCTATCCCTTTCCCTCTTTTGGAAAGGGTTCAAGTTCCCCAGGAGAGTCTTCCTCACGCTCAAGCCGTTGTGGATGCCCGAAAGTCGGCTGGAGTCCCCATCACCCTCGAAGCCCGGGATCCAAAGGCGGCACCTCCCAACAATCTACACAATTACACAGCATGTCTGAAATGCTCTCCGAGAGACTTGGGTTGGACCGATTGACGAAGGGGGGTGGTTATGGGGGGCTCCTCTTGTACTGGTAGTGGTCCAGCCAACTCAGAAGGTCGAGTCAAGTGTTAGAGGAGATGAGAATGTGATGAAAGCACGTAACTATTCATGTCTGTACCCCAATCAGATTATGCATATGCTTCGAGTGGGTTTATTTTCCCAGTTCGAGTCACACCTACAACTGCGTTCGTTCACACGCCATATCTACTTGTAAGTGGGCCAATGCTTTGCATGGCATGTACGGGCCCTGTATCTGATATGCTAGGTTAAAAAATCAGCCTTGTGTTCATAAAGGAAATTAGACAGAAATATGAGGAAATTTCTGAGAAGGAAGAACAGGTAGGCAATAATTTTAAGGCAAAGACATTCAAGTAATGCACTATTGAGCCGAAAATACATTTCTATAAGTTTGAAAACATTCCCTGAGTGGGACGAGTACGTTATTATATCTTATATGGATGTATACGACCATTTCCAAAACCACAAACTCAGTGGGGAATGCAAAAGTTCTGCAATCTAACGGAGCCCCTACCCCCTACAGGAGGTGTCACATGTTTGATCACTCTAGTCTAATCTGGAAATCTTATCTAATCTATGAAAATCGAGATGAAGCGCCGAAATGAGATTCAAGATCTCGATCCCGATGAACCGGCTACCGGCTATCTCAATACCCGCCCTCTTTTGTAAGCGCCCGTGAGCGTCCGCAAATTAAGAACGGACCTTACACTACGTTCCAGGACCCGTAACAGAGTCGTTAGCGGTCACATGTCGTGGCCTAGTTTCTCCTCGAAAAGTGTTGAAGGTCTGGGGTTCCTCAAGATAAGGTTGTAAACAACACCTACTCATGGTACGTTATACCTAATGCATATGATTCCTTGTACGACGTGTGCACTTACGATTTCCTACAAGAATCGGCTATGAAATTGGAAGCCACTATGCACAATCTTCCCGTCGAATTGCTGGTCTACATCCTAAAGTATATGGTGGGAGTTCCAGATAACCCACGGGTTGGGGGATCGACGTTTTACCAAGCATCCCTTCTCGCTCGCGTTTGCAAGAAATGGCGGAATATTGTTATGAACACGCCTGTTCTTTGGTCGACCTTCAATGGGAATATAACCACCCGCGTCCATCCGCCGTGCGCTGGAACGCGCCAAGAGTGCTCCTCTGCAACTCTTCCTTTGCTTCCCCGTCCGATTCAACCCCGAACTCCAATCCGCTATCTCAAAGCTCTACGCTCAGACGAATCGCATCGATATCCTAGAACTTCATATCGACGAACCAAGTCTGGCCGCCATCACTCACGCAAAGTCTTTGCAAGGAGGCCCCGTTGCTCGAGCGTATCTGTATGCACCGATTTATCCCCACTCTGCGGCCAGTGGTTGTCCCGTCTACCCTCTTCGGTGGCGTCCGTCCTCCTAAACTTCGCCACCTGTCTTTGCGATTCTGCCAGATACTCTGGGACTCGCCTTGGCTTCGTGATCTGCAAGTACTTGAAAGTAGAGCTTGGAGCGGCCCAAGAGCGGGTGGACTTTCCGCAGCTGTTGGACGTATTACGCGCAATGGAATCGCTAGAGATCTTGACGCTGAGTGGATGCCTGCCTGTCGATGTGCCCTCGCAAGTCGCCGAAGACGCGGTTATCCTCTAATCGACTACGCAAGCTGACATTGTTGTCCGCTGAAGCGGAGGCATGTGCTACGTTTCTGCATCTTGTGGATTGTACGCCATCCTCACTGCGTATACGCGCTGATGCGTCGCCTTCCAAACTCCAGCCACTCCTTGAAGCGTGCGCCCGCCGCCTTCCGTTCGAACTTGTGTCGATACGTTGAAGATCGACGGCAAACACTAGGCAAGAAGTCAACATCCAGCTGCAAGGATCCTATACCACAGAGATTGAAAGCTTGCATCCTGTATTCGACATCCACGTAACCATGGGTATCCGAGCGTCACCCTCGCTCTTCGTCTCTCTTGTAGCAGATTTACTCCCAGTTGCCGACGTCCACACGCTGCACCTCTACACAAATGCAGTCTCGATGGACGAGAGCTGCATGCCTTCCCTATCCAAGAACCTTCCCAACCTACGCACCCTCGATATATCCCACGATGCCGATGATTCTTGGGTTGCGTTTGTCCTGGCTGACGTCCCCTTTGAGAAGTTAGAAAGGGTGCAGCTTCCAGCTTTGTGGATGCCTGACCTTGAGGGTATCCTCGATCTTCAGAAGGCGATAGGGCGGGAAGTGGTGTTTGTAGAACGGAGCTTGGATGCAGGGGCCGCCTCGAGATTACGTCCATCGCTGGGCCATGGACTGGTAGTCTCACATTGGAGCTGGATCTATCACATAAGTATCAGAATTCGATCGAAAGTGGGTACAGGCTGCGACTATGTAAATATGGCTCTCCCTCTATGGCTCTATGTTGGTAACTGAGCTCGCAGGAAGACGGATATCTCGCGAGCGATGATATCATGCATCTTGGAAGTCGGATGCAGGCCGTCCACGAGAAACCCACCGACCCCCGACCCTCCTTTCTCTGTGGTGAAGCCGTACTTGTCTGGATGATCTATGACGTCGTGGAAGAGCTCCCATGCGGAGAAGATCATGACCGTGGCGTCGGGATTGGCGGTGGCAAACAACTGCCGCGCCATCTTCGAGGAGCTTGTTCCATGTCTCGTAGTCCATATTCGATGCTTTCTTACCTAGACGCCGATCAGCAAGGGGATGATTCAGTTCTGATGGGCTGATAGATGACATGCCACGAAAGCGTCCAACAGGAGGCACGTTGATGAACACAAAGTTACGCCCGCCGGCGCTATAGATTGCCTCTTGGGCTTCGACGTAGACTTTCATGGATGCAAGCGAGATGGTCGGCCCTGGTTAGCCTGATACTTGGATCAGAGTAAGTACCTAGTCAATAGGGTGCTCTATCCAACTCACGCGCAGTCATTGAATTCCCACCCAGGTCACTGATCCCCACGATGTTGTAGCCATTTAAGCAAGGACGTCAGATAAGGGGGGGAAGGGTAGACGCACTGAAGATTGTATCGTTTGAGCTCCAAGGCGCCCATTCTGGCTTCCATCCAGCGGACTCCGCACGCATGAACCCGTTATTGACCTGGTGCACCACTCCATGCACTGTCGCCCCTCCCTTTGCGTAGTCATAAACGAGCACTGGAGGTCCACATGCCCCCTGAGAGGCGCTCTGAGGGGGATGCTCGGTGATGAGATGCCCTACCCAGTTCGCCTGCCCGTCTTCCGCGTATGTATATCCGGGAAAGGGAACGCCGAGCGGGTGTTCTGGAGTCGGGTGAGGCGATTGATAGGAGTACCCAACGTCACAATACGATGCACCGCTGATAGATAGGCGGGTTGCGGACGATGTGTGACATGAAATGGAGATTATACGACAGGTGAGATTGCACGTATGATTGATGATATATATTGAAGGTGCATACGGACCGTTGGAAAGGGAGGAAGTACCGGGAGAACGATCAATTTTTAGAATTGACATTGAGTAATGATGATAACCAAACGGACGTACAATACGACGATATGCTTGAGATCGGGGCTATACCCCGGCCAATATTTAGCAATCCCAAATACTTTGGAGGGAAATGACGGCCTGGGGTCTAGGGAGGCCATGTGATAGTTGACAGGTTCCTCCTGCCAGTTTTGGAGGGGAGGGAATTCCTTTCGTATTTCAGATTCCGCGAGGGCGCCGGAATGCACGCCGTACTCTATACGATGATGGATTCAGTGGTGCTGGTGAGCTGAAGCCAGGTCAAACCATGGATCAGAGTGCGGTGACCCACCTCAACACACACTCCCACGAGTACGTTGCATCTTATCACGAATTCAATAGGGGATTTCAAAGTTGACGTTACGACGCAACGTTACGCCGCAACGAATTGGAGCTGCGCTGTTTTGTTGCGCCCAACTTTGCTACCCCGTTTGACTGCCGCAACAAAACTGTCGGAGTTGCAAACCGCCCAGGAGCAATACGGGCAGCAGGTAGGGCAGAGTTGAAAGTAGTGTCTATTCTACTAATCAATAGAGCTGTAAATTGTATGGGTTTAGTGCCGAAGTAGTTATAAAGGGAGAATACAAGGCGGAATATTTGATTCCGATCCTGTGGATTCTGTGGGATAACGTACCCCTGTTGTCTGCGCCCCCTGTGCCCCTGTGCGACATCAACTGTGAAATTCACACATGCAGTGACCTTGAGGATGAGAGTGTGCATGATCAAGAGCTTTTAGGACAATTAAATCCTGCACTTAGTTAAATCTGAGGTTAAGTTGTGGCGTAGCAGACGGCTAGTAGTGAATCTGAAGCACGACGACGAGCGATGACTGTACTCAAAATCAAACTCCGCCGACTGAAGCGCCGGTAACGTTTTGTGCGCTTTCCATTTCTTGTAACCGTGGGAGTTACGCTGAGAATCGTTGCGGCGTAACGTTGCGTCGCAACGTCAACTTTGAAATCCCCTAATATTTGAATGGGATTGCCGCCGCCACCAGCCGAGTCGGCGTCCTTCAACCACTAGCAACGGTGTCTACCACTCACCACATGTTCTTGCTACGGACTACATAACACACTGTTGCAGACTGTTGCGCCATTTTGTCTATTAAAAGCACTCAGGAACTTAGCAGGCACAGATATCGCGTAGTATGTCCTTTCGGTCGACCCAGTCGATTAGTCGGTATTCTCTCACCGCCGCCGTTTTTCACTAGCATCCCGGCACCCCGATTGTCCTCCAACATCCATTTCATTTATGACCGTGTCATCCCTTCGAAAAGTACGGAACAACAGACTCGCTTGAAGTTCCTGCTAAATAGCCCCCGGGCTCTTATAGGCCGCAGTCGGAGCACCATGTGGGCTCGCTCCCCTGTCCGTGCTACGGCGGCGGCAGCGGCCAGTTTCATCCTAAGGATCCCCTGCCTTATGGCCAATGAATTCCAGACGCGGACTAGCCCGAACATAATTGCAGGAGATACATCTCGACTGAGACTTACTCCGACACGTCTCCGCATCAAGGTCCCTTGCAATCTTGAGGCTCCCAAACGCCAATCGGTCACACGACAAGGGTACGATGAGCAATGACAAGTCGTTTGGCAGTCGATAACGCGGGAGTAGCGCATGGTGCCATGAACTATAATGACACTCGGCGCTGTGGTGAAAGATTAAGCATCGCATCAGTGGTGCTTCAATATCTCAAATATGATGGAGTGATGACTGCTGAGTGGGCAGCAGGACTTCGTATCGCGGGCATAATCGCGCAATTCATGGGGCTACTGTACTCACTTTCTGCACGTAAAAGCTGCGCCGTCGCATTTAAGACAAGTCTGTGCTTGGCAACGATGTTGCATGAGGTGCAAGGATTTCTCTGTTTTTCACCGCGTTCTGCATCTGCATCACTACATCACGTGACTGCACCATATGGACTGGCGCGCGCGCTCAACCTGCCGCCTGACAATTTTCATGCTACCGACTGGATATTCGCGTGGCCGTTAATATGGTTTCTACGCGCCACCGAGTTTCGAGACTAGGCAAATGCTTCATGTTTACCCGGCTTGAAATTGACGAGGTTCTCCAATCATGAGGAGAACATATCATATCCCCGCTTGGCCTCCGGCATCGGTGGATCTGGAGCAAGTGTTTTCGGATTCCACGAACCCATGGATTCTGTTGCCAAGATCAAGTTACCGCATGGTTAGTCCCATGCCACCCCTCAAGCTTATCGACAGAAGCCCCATGTAGTAGAGAAGCAACCCAGTCTTATAAGAAATTCGTGGACCATTCCGGCTTTCTGTACGCTTCTTCCCCAGAAGACCGTCCTCTTGTTGCATCATGTCCTCTCCAGATGCCAAGGTCCACCCCACCGACAACAAGGTCTACCCACACGACAAGGAGGTTGTCGACCAAGCACTGGACCGCGTCTCCTCAATTGACGAGAAGAATATTGAAGGCGACGGGTCGAGCTACATCGATGGATCTGAGGGTGTCACCCAACATGATTTGGATACTCTGAGACACGTAGCGGATACTTTGCCCTACACGGCATGGTTGGTTCTCATCGTTGAGTTTGCGGAACGGTTAGGACCTTATCTTCGGGCGCTGGAGGATTTATTGACCGTTCATTTTGTAGATGGAGTTACTACGGCACTACAAATATCTTCAACAACTACATTCGTGCGCCCCTTCCCAGAGGTTCAAGGGATGGCCGTGTCATCTTTGATGTGGGCAATGGTGTCGCCGGTGCCCTCGGACAAGGTGTTCAGAAGTCCTTTGCTCTCCGTAAGTCTACGTGCTGTTTCCATGGTGGTATACTCTGACCGTCATGCACAGGTACTGTGAGCGCCCTACTGAACTTTGCCTTCGTCTATTGCTGAACACCTATCTAGTTCAACAGCTTCTGGGTGTACGTTACTCCCTTCCTCGGTGGTATCCTCGCCGACACTGTATGGGGGAGGTACAAGACCATCATGATCTTTTCTTTGGTCTGCTTGTGAGCACATTCTTGCGCCGCGACGTCTATCATCCATCACTAAATGAATTCGAAGGTCTGGTCACATCATCTTGGTTGGATCCGCGTCCCCATCAGCACTGGCCCAGTCAAATGTATCGCTCGGCCTTCTGGTACTCTCTATTACCATTATGGTAGGTACATGTACATCCTGGCAATCGCTTTTGGCCTGATCATCAATGGGCTGTAGGGTCTCGGTGCTGGGTGCATCAAAGCCAACGTCTCTCCGATGATTGCCGAGCAATACACAGGTCGCTTGCGCAAGGGTGGGTCACCAAGTCGATAACCGTGTGTTTAACATTCCTGACCGTGTTTCAGAAACCCTCCCTTCGGGCGAGGTTGTTATCAAGTCGCCCACCCTCACTATCCAGAGTATCTACCTATGTGAGTATCAAGCGCCCGTTGGGACCATAGTTATCTGACATACCATTCAAGGGTTCTACGCTGGTATTAACTTCGGTTCTTGTGGTGCCATCTCGGCCTCTTTCCTCGCCCGTGACCACGGTTACTGGACGGCGTTCTTAATCCCCACATGTATCTTCGCTTTGGTACCACTGGTTCTCATTGCTGGAAAGAAGCAGTACGTCAAGACCCCTCCCCGCGGCTCCGTCATTCTTGAGGTCCGTATCTCCCAGTCGAATACATTGAGCAAGCGGTTAATTATCAATTGCAGAGTGTTCGTGTCATCACGATGTGCATGTCCCACCGTTGGTCTATCAACCCCATCCGCACCATCAAAAACTTCCGCTCCGAAGGGTTCTGGGATACTGCTAAGCCTTGTATGTCTTGGTTAGCATTGAATTGGTAACATGGTCTAACATGGTCACACTAGCATTCTACGAGCAGGGCAAAGCTCCTAGTCAGAATTACTTGGGACGACGACTTCGTCGGTGAAGTTCACCGAACAGTCAAGGCTTGCCAAGTTTTCCTGTTCTTCCCCTTCTTCTGGCTCTGTAGGTCCATCCTTCCGTCCAAAGCCACCATCGTACTCACGCTTTCTAGGCTACTCTCAAATCGACGGCAACCTCGGAACAATGGCTGCTGGAATGACGTTGCACGGCACACCTAACGATCTTATCCAGTGCGTTGTTTCAATGCTCTACTTGGAGGGGCTCTCTAATCAGTCTATGCAGAAACTTGAACCCCATCAGTATCATCGTCATGATTCCCTATCTTCGACAAGATCATCTACCCATTCCTCCGCCGCCGTCACATTAACTTCTCCCCCATCAAGCGTATCTACGCCGGTTTCCTCGTCGCTGGCCTTGGTGAGTACTGTTTAAATCATGCACTAGAGCCCTTCCTCACCAGGCTTCTGTTCGATAGCCATGCTTTACGCTGCTATCCTCCAGAAATTCCTCTACGAGAAATCTCCCTGCCACGACAACCAGCCCTCCGCCTGTGTCAATGCTGATGGCGACCCATGGCCAGCTCCAGTCAACGTCTGGGTCGTCTCTGGTCCATACATTCTCGTTGGCATGGCTGAAATCTTCGCCTCCATCACCTCCCTCGAATACGCCTTCACTAAGGTAAGTTTTGCGCCCTCTGGTGGGATGTGCTTTACTGAGCGACGACCATTAGGCACCTAAGAGCATGAAATCTGTGGTCATGGCTTTCTCTCAGTTCCAGACTGCCCTTTCGTCCGCTCTCAACTTCGCCCTCACCGCAGTCAATGTCGAACAGAAGTTCACATGGCTCTTTGGTGCCTTCGCGGTAACTGCCTGGGTCATCGGCACGATCTTCATGATTAGGTGTGTATATCTGGGTATATCTACCATACCCTGTATTGATGGCCTTCCTTATCTAGCTTCCGACAACTGGATCGCATGGAAGAGCAACTCAACGCCATCGGTACAGGTCAACGCGATGGTTTCAAGGAAGAGGAGCATTAAACACGACATTGTCTCACGTTCTTGCTATTTCTTGCCAATCTTGTCATTTGCTTTCGGGCTACTCACAACTCGTGCTCGCTACATCCATGCTCATACTATAATAGTTTCCCTGATAGTGTACAACAATATACAATTGGAACACCCTTTCGTAGATCATCGAGGTCATGTAAGGTACACACAAAAG
This sequence comes from Pleurotus sapidus, assembly GCA_026743855.1. Classification (NCBI taxonomy): domain Eukaryota; kingdom Fungi; phylum Basidiomycota; class Agaricomycetes; order Agaricales; family Pleurotaceae; genus Pleurotus; species Pleurotus sapidus. The sequence goes on along the minus strand of JANBWZ010000025.1, from coordinate 294,843 downwards.
AGAAGTAAGAGGATAATAAATAGTGAAGGTGAGTCAAGTATCAATCTATCTACGAGACAGAATCACAGCTGTCGATAACACGCCCACGAGTCCTGCAAGAAGGCCGACGACCGTCCAGCTTGTGTAGACGTCGAAGTGCTCGGCGACGGTCGATGTGTTCGTGAGTTTGAATCCTCGGAACGAATATAGTACAATTCCTATCACGAAGGAAGTGACGCCGTAAACCAAGAGGACGAGCGGTAGTGACATGATGATATTGCGGCTCTGCGGTGCGAGTTAGCTACAAAGGCTCTGACTCCACGAGCAATGAAGGACCCACCGAAAGCGCTACCATGCCCTCGCCCCCACCTACTGCAATCGATATTGGGCGCTCCAGATCCGCCTTGTATCTGAATAACGCAACAACTGAGGCAGCCATGCTAGTTGTGGAGCAAAGGATCGCCACAAGCGCCGTAACCCGCGCGATACTATCCAACCCTGGTAAAGAAAGGAAGGTTACAGATGCACTTAGGACAATCGCAGCCTTCCATCAAGAGATTGTGGGTCATGCGAGTAAGAAAGCATATCGCTTGTGCTCACCACAAGACAGGTGCAGGCCCCCACCACGATGATTGGAGCTCCATTCCGGATGCCGCTCTCTTCGTCGAGGCGGTGGTGCTGGGTGCGGTTGAAGAAGAAGTACGGGATGCCCAGGCAAAGGCAGCTGAGTACGAAGTCGGAAAGAGCTTGTCGGAGAGGAGTCTTCTTTGTTTTGGCCAGACCGTCTTTTGCAGCGTCTTGTGGCAAAGGCTTGTCCGGGCGGAAGTACTCTTGACGGGATTGTGCTAAAGAGACGTCAGGGAAAGGTAAAGAAAAGAGGGTACTCAAACTCACCGACTCGAAGGAGAATGCGAGACACGATGCGAGTGTGAACGGTGTTCTGGAGGGCTTGGTCGCTGGGGTTGTCTGGGATAGATTTAACGAGCGATCCCGGTATCCGATTCATCTGGAACTCACCTCCGAACGAGCGAAGAAGATTGGTCAGTTCGTTGCACTCCTCCTGAGAGAATGGAGGAGGAGGCCCATGCGAGCGAGGAAGAAGACGGTCTAGCATTCTGATAGTCGATATGGCACTTGGAATTCACATTTCATGCACTGCTTACCTGTGTAAGACCAGGTCAAAACCTCGACGGCTTCCGTCTTGGCGTTGGGAGGAAGGGTTACATGTGCAGGATGGGCTTCCATGAACGACCAGTATCTGTATTCCACATCCAGACCTGAATATGGATCAGTTAGACTTGCATTTTAGCTAAGAAAAGGCGACATACGGTCTTCGTCTTCAATGCGGCTACCGTCACGGCCATCGGGAGAGTTATACGTCAAGATCCTTCGCTTGTGGTCGATCCAGCATTTGACGAAGTCGTCTTTGCCACCTTTCTTCTTGGACTTCACGCCGCTCTCTCTCAGCCAAATCTCCCATCCGTTTGAAACGACGGTCCCGTATCCGTAGCTCGAGCCTCCATCTTTGCGCTCCAGGTACTTGTTGACGACGTCGAGGTTTTGGATGTTGCGGAGATCGATGTCCGTGGTGACTCGAAGTGTAGGGTGAACATAATAGAAAGAAGAGTCAGGCAATATATATTCGATCCAACCAAATTGGTGGAGGAGAGGGTGCGTAGTGTTGCGGCTGGAGACGTCGGCCACTGGCATAGGGGATATGCCTGCCATGGAAGGTGGTTGTGGGGAGTGGGCACGGGAAGAGAGCAATGGTCTCGTTTCGCTACATCCCTGTCAGCACGGAGAATCAATCGATTGAAAAGGGCGTACTCCATCTCATGCTCGAAGTGCCCACGAGCGCTTGGTACCAAACTGTTCGTCGAGTGGTTTGGAATGACTTCGTGTACCGCGGGTAGCGGCATGACCAAAGTGCCGAAGACGTCGCTGTGGGACTCTGCGGGGAGCACACGAGGCTGCTCTGCGATATATGGGCTGAGGAAGAGTTTAGACTCAATCTCATGAAAACTGGGAAACGAGAGAAGGCACGAACTTGGGCATGACAGCGGCCTGAGGCATACGAGGAGGATCGGCGAAAGGATCCTCTGCATTCTCGGATGGTGCCCTTTGAACGATCCATCTTAAGATAAAATGTATTCTCAAAATAAGGATGCAAACGTACTTCGAGCTCACGCTCGCTGATCGGCTCCTTCTACCCTCGCTTGGACTCTCGACGTAAGTTCGAATCGGGGTGTGGACATCACCATTGGTACTGGGCGCTCTGGAGCCAATGTCCACTACGATAGGCGTGTTGACGATCTTGACGTGCTTCTCTTCTGCTGGGGCATCGGTATGGATAGCTAGGGATGCTCGGCTTGATTTGTTGGTGAGGCGGCCTTGTGTGGGTTGGCGCATTGAGGACCGGCTAGATGGCCTTGTGACACGACCATTGCCTTCATGCGCAGGAACCGCCATCGGCATGTACGTCGTGGATTGGTCCCGCGGGGCACCCCATGGGTTCTCGTGAACATCAGGAGCGATTTCTTCCATCATGGGGCTATGGATGTTATGGATGTCTCTTTCGGGATCGGGGAGAAGGGTCCAAAGGGATGGCGACGGGTGCATCGGCGGCGCTGGGTTCCGCGGTGATGGGCAATGCGAAGTAAGACGTCGATCCTGTTTTGGAATCATCGACGATAGAGAGGGGTGGCTCCGCAGCGGGCAAGACGATTGGCGTGTCATCAGTGCCGACAGCCTCTTCGATGTGCTCGTCCTCTTTGTGAATGGCTGCGGTGTCTACTTCGGGCGCGAGTAAGGGTTCATGCGCAGCTGGTGCTGGTGTCGGTTCCGAAGCCAAAGGCGCCTTCTGTTCATTGGTCGTGGTCGACATATCTTCTGGCTCATCGGTGAAAGCGCCTGGGCCAGCCGCTGCAGAGGAAGGGATCATGGGGGGAGGTACGTATTCTGATTCTGGCTTTGCGGCTACTTCCTCATGCGGGGGCGTGCTTTCTGCAGTCACGGCAGATTGAGCTAGCGGCGACGGACCAACTGGCGCCTTGGATGCAGCTTCTTCCTCAGATGCGGCGGCTTCACGGGCAGGGCTCTCTGCGATGGGGCTTGGTACATGGGATTGCTCTGCGGTGTGCACAGGAGGTGCCTCCAAAGACGTGCGGCCTTCTGGGAGGATGGGATTGAGGAGGAGGGGAACTAGATGCTCCGGTATCGATCCGATGCAAAGAGTTGCTGTCTCCTTCAGATGATGCACGTGAAGGCGTACCAGGGCGCGAGATAGAGAGAAGGGTAGACGAACGTCGTACAGCCGCGCCCATGCGGCTGCGCAGGGATTTGCTCATGATGGACTATTGAGACCAGCGGGTGAATGGTTTGAGTTTCGATAATAGCAAACGAGGGCTAGGAAAACGAGTGCTAGTAGACTGCAATGCCTAAGTGGCGGGGAGTTGTGAGGTACTGACTGCGCCAGCAGGAGGGTATTATCTACTTTGCCAGGTGGTTTCATCGAGGCTGACATGTTGTTCGCTCCGATGGTAAGATGAATTGGGGTCACCGTGAAGAGGCGTGGGGGATCCCTTTCCCTGAGATAACTAACCTCATACACGTTCCATAGCCGCACTTATCGTGACTGCCTCGTTATTATCAGACAGTGAATGTGTGATGCACGAGGCGATTATGATCGCTTAAGCCTTCGGGAGCCATGAATGGATAATCTAGGCAACAAAAGGACTGCAATCAGCGTATTCTGGATGGAAAAGTGATAAACGCACCTCATATTGCAGGTCAAACCTGTGTTGCCATGAGTAGGACACAACCACCAAACATGAGGCTTCGGAGAAAAATCTTCATGATTCAAAGATGCCGGCTCAAGGTCGTCCGCTAGGGTATCAGAGCGGGTGTCCTGCGAGATCAATATGTTTCTTTCTCCTGTACGGCGGCCGTTGTCAAGAAATAGAAGTTAGAACGAGGCGTCGCTGCTTGTGCAACCTCCTGTGTTGGTTGGGTGACAACAGGGGTTCATAGGGGATTGTGATCGACTTTCACTACCATTACCGCTTGAAGTAAGGTGTACAAGCATAAGATAGGTTCAAGATATTGATTACAAGATAGTAGAGCAAGAATATTACAGGAATGGTGAGTTGACGGGAAATACAACGACGAGAGAGTACACGATAGTAACAGATTGATGCAAGAGGACAAGGAAAGTTTGGTTGGCACGAAATGTCGTGCAGCAAGTGCGAATTATGTTCGAGCTACACCAGAACCATGAGCGGGACCATCACCGCTCACAACAGACAGCAAATCATCATCATCGAAAGAGCCGAAACTGCTGAGATTGTCGCTGGTGTGCGTAAACGAGATCTCCGATGGACCCGAAGAAGCAGTCTGCAGATCGGAAAGGAATGACATCGAGGATGATGGACGAGAAACCAAGTCGCCCTCATCTGAAGAAGGTGCACGAGCCGTGAATGACAGGGATGGGATCGCTGGGGAAAACGCCGAAGGCGCGATAGGCGAGTTTGGAGACGACATATTGAGCTCTGGTTGGACCGGAGAGGTGAAGGCAGAAATACTTTGCGCAGGACGATTGGGTGAAGAGACCCCAGAGGAAGGCTCCCGACCGTAGGATAACACAGGGGGAGGTAAAGCCGTCCCAACGATAGGGGACGGTTGGTGTGTTATATTGCCCGGTTCCCGTGCCGGGACATTCGAGTAATAAGATGCGTGCGAGAAGGGTGTCGAGGAGCGGGACCAGCTCCCAACGCTATGGGCGTCAGCGTTCAAATCTTGAGGGATGGTGCCTTGATTTTCGAAGCGCTTAGCTAGGTCAATCTGCTGCGCAACCCACGGACCAGCGCTGAAAGAAGGCGTGTCGGATGAAGCAGATGTGTGGGATTCTGCGTGAAATGTGGGGCCCACGCTAGGCGATGCCGTGCGCAGCGTCGATTGGGACGGCTTGCGAGGGAGCGCTGTAGTGAATGACTGACCGACATTGCGACCGATCGAGGATGTCGGGGTAGACGGCTCAGAGTCGCCGAAGAGAACGTGTGTAGGGGTTATCGTAGAATAGGGGATGGAGATGTTGGACTAAGGAAAAGTTCAGACCGTTAGCCATGGGTAACTCTGTCTGCCTTCCAAATGTAACCAACCTCATCTAAAGTATTGAACGATGTCGACGCCGCAGGCTTCCTCTGCCTGAGCACGTTTGATCCCGTTTCGCTTCGCCATTCTTGCAGTTCTTTGGCCACAAGGTTCTCGAGCTCGAAGGAGGATCGGCGGCCCCCTCTCTTCTTATCCCAGCCATCATCATTGTCAGAGTCCTCGTCGCTGGAATCGTTCGGCTTGTTCCTGCGGGTCCTGATCTCAGGGTGCTGAGGGACGGTGACTAGCCCCTGTTTCCTTAGTCTACGAGCCTTGCGGCGTGCGACGAACTCCTCTGCCCAGTGCTTCTATCTTCGGGGCGATATGGGGCTCGTAGACGAACTATACAGCCTTCTTGTTAGTAACGCGATGTGCCAGGAATGGTGAAATCCAGGCACCTCATGGAAGACGTATCCAACGGCTACTACGCCCACCACAGCGAGGATGTAGACACCTGGGGCTGGCATGATGATGGACCTTGCAATGTAGTGGTATGATTGCAAGGTAGTAGCTGGTAAGTAGCAAAGGGGCGCTCGCTCACATGCACAGCAATTCGATTTGGTAATAGATGTCCGGGATACACTGAGGCCGCCGTAAAGCCGGTCCGCATCCATCCTGTTGCCCCGACATCTTCTCCGCTGGGCGCTACCTCCTCTTATGGTACTACGATATCTATTCCCTTCAATATCATCCGATTTTTTGCAAGGTTTCAAGTGGTCAGGATGGTATACGACAATGAACAAGAATAACAGATAAGCTCGGTTGTGGAACATGAGAAGCGGAAGCAATGCACACTGCCAAATTACGTCTTTGATTAGCTCGACTGCGCGTTTGAGATGGAAATGGGGTGGCTGCGCGGCAGCGGCTAAATGGCTCCCTCGAATATGTCTGCCTTGCTCCCCAAGTAGAATACAGGGATCTGGTCAAGAGGTGCGTCTACGATGATCCTTCTGCCACCCTCGCCCATGGGCGCATCCGTCCACCTGTCCCAGTGAGGGTGATGGATTTGGATGAGACTGCAATCTCTGATTAATGAACAAGGATGCCACGTACCAGTGGGTCCAAGTAAAACCCTTCTCAATCATTTCTGAAGTCAGGCGAGGGAGGTAAACCTCTTGCACTAAAGCACCTTCCGTCCCAACTGGAACGACCAGAATCCGAGGCCCTAACACACGTTTAGCAAACAGAGGACAAAAGGAAGCTTCGAGGGAGCTTCGAGAATACAATGTCCTTACCAAACATGAATTCATGAACGATCAGAGGATCATTAGCCGCAGTACCGTTGACTACGTTCTCGTCTGACAGAGTGAAATCGTAATACAGAGGCCTCATGATTGTCCTCCCTGTCTCTTGGAGCATTTCGAATACCCGTTTCACGTATGGAATCAGTTGATATCGTAGAGAGATATACTTGCCTTGATGTTAGGCAAACATGGCGGGTGCGATTCATTTACTCACATTTTTAATGATCACGAAGTTTGCATCGCCGTATGACCATGGCTATAGATTCCGAGTGGCAGTATTGTTAGAAAACGACGAGATATGGCGGGCGAAAGCTTCACTTCATTGGGACAAGGGTTGGCATGAGGTGGTGAAGAGCTACGCGCCAGGCTACATATCCTCGTTCTGTCATGTACATCAGGCCACGAGCGACACGGGAAGTTGCAGGACCATACCCATGGACGCGTGTCTGAAGATTATGTCAGTCTCAATGGAAGTCAGATAAACGCTAAATGCACATACAAATGGTAGGAATACTCCCATCGAGAACCATCTCACAAATAACTCTTTCCCCTTATATATGCCATCATTAGCTGCCTACTAAGAGGATGAAGTATCGCACTCACAGAATCGGTATCGATATCCAAACCTGCGAACCCACCAATGTCAAGCGTCCAAGCAGATATACCGGACGCCGCGACAGAGACTCCAGAAGTAATTTGCTGTAGCAATACGTCAAATCGACTATCTGTATCACCGCTCCATAGATACGAGCAGAATCGCTGGCCGCCAGCAAAGGTGCTCCTCGTCAAAGACATAAATTGACAAGAGGTTGGCGTCGGACCGGTATTACTGTTTTCGGTGAGGTTTTGGAGACCCTCGTCGATTGCTTGTTGATGGAACCATGGGTACATTTTGCCTGTTCCTTCCTGTGTACCTATGAAATATTGTGCGAAGGATCTGGGGTAAGGGATGGCGCTGATGTTTTGTCCGTCTATGGTGAATTCAGAAATAGAACCTGAATGGAACGACTGCGAATACACACTATTTTCAAAGGGCTCGCCCAAAGTGCCGCCTGTACCGTAGATGAACATGAGTGCGCGATGTGGTTGAGGCTAGTACTCACCATCCGCCTGATCGATCCAAAAATTGTGTATCCCCTTCGAAAAGTAGCTCTCATTTAATTGCCTCCCTATTCATGACGAGGTCAGAGAGCCCTCTATTCAATTAGGAGCGAATATCTCACAAAGAAACTCGCGAGCAGCCGGATTAGTGGAGTCAATCAGCCGTGTGTATACGCCTTCGAATGAATCTTGCACGCCAGGTCCATCCCTAGCGGTAGCTAAAAGTACCTTCCTCTTGCAAAGTGATGTAATTGGCGGAGAGGTCTTCGACACTTGGCCACAGCGAAACCATGAGCTCCGCACCGGTAAGTCGTTTGACTTCGTTCACCATGCTCTGGGGATCTGGCCAAAATTCCGGATCGAACGACCTGCTAGCGCATTAGCATACGGCGCCTCTCTACAAGAGGTGAAAAGAAGCATACCAGTCACCTTGAAACTTCCAGTTAAAGAAATCTGTAGGGACCATCAATCCGCTTCCGATACGGAACAGCTGAGATGTACGCGCCGATAACGATCAACGAGACGTTGACTTGCTCGTCATGGAATCGCTGCGCCAGATCTAACGACTTGAGATTGGTTGTAGTATCGCAACTTGGATTGCTGATAGCCGAGGAGAAAGTCCGGAGGCGTGGGCTGTCGACCTTCGGAAATTAGGGCTGAGCGACTACAAATGGGTGGAGATAAAGTGGTCGAACCTGTTACCCCAGTATATTGTTGCTGAAGGGAGTCGTAATCTCCAGGGGGATGCAGTCCGTTCTGAGGGTATCATGGTCAGTTGAGTACGGTTTAGATCAATGTCAATGCCGTTCTCACATCCAGTAGTCCTACAACAGGTTGCTTCGCTTGCCACAAATCGAGTGCGAATCGGGCTGAACTCTGTTCATCCTCAGGGAGAGGCAATCATCGTGAAGAACGCCGCGTACCGATTTGCCCCTGGCTGGGCATGTTGAAGAAGTGGAGGTATCCCTACCGGAAAGTTCTTTGGTGAGATGGTCAAGTCCATGACTCATGTTGACTTACCTTGTTGGACATATACACGGGCAACCGTACGTTGGAGTTGAAGTTGATAAAGTCAATTACCTGACCTTTCTTGTTTACGGAGTGATCTTTGCAGCAGGCTTGCTGGCCAACACCATAGAATTGCTCGTCCGGCGTGGACGGTAAACGAGAACTGAGCCTCGAAACTCGCAGCACGGAAGTCTTGTCGATAATACCGAGCTTGAAGCGCCTTGGTGTCCGTATACTCTGAAATAAGCAGAGTTCTTGACCCATTCTGTTCCACGCGAAAGAACGAGATGACGCCGTGGAGTATGTCTGCAACGAGATCGCCGTTGCGGATAGTTGCACTTCCCATGAAAGGGACCTTCACGTCGTGCGCTGTGCCTTGTCCTCCTCCTGGGCCTTCAATAGGCGGATCTAGGAGTGCAGAAAGCTCCTGTCCGGACGGGTCACGCATGAGGCTAGCCCGAACTCGAAAGGCATGGTTGCCATAAGGCTATGAGATGAATTAGAGAGAACATGTATGGTCGAGAATACCTTACCTGTATGAGGACACGTTCAAACCCGTTTTGAAGACGTATTCCTGTCGAATTGGGCTTGAAATAGGAATTCGTACTCGCAGAGGTACTACTTGTCGCAACTCCCAGAAGGACTGCTAGCAGAAGGGCAAGGGCAATCATGGGTGAGTTGTACATCCGAGTCAAGTCAGGCCCGTATGACTTTTGTTTTATACGGCCGCTCCCTTGCAGGGTTGGTTGCTTGGAAACAATTTCGAAGACATCGTGAGTTATTGAGGTAGCGTGTGCTCACGCGCGATAGGTAGACAATGCACATCGCGGCTCGCCGGCTGGCTCCTGCTGCTGCCAATTGTCATAATGAGCATGGCTAGGCTCTGGTGACGGCTAGCTTCGAAAGTTCTGAGAATGTCACACAGAGCCTTAGCTGAAGATTAAAGTTCGTGTGCCTCTGGAGAGAACTAAAGGCAGGAGCTGCGTGATCAATTTTGTACTTAGGAAACGAGCAACTCCTTCTCAGGGTGATGATCTGGTGGACGGCAGAGGCGGCCCGTTACTTAGGGGGTCACGTGGCTAAGGTCCGAGGATTGAGTACCGATGGTTGAAGTTTGCACAAAATACAGTAATGTAGCAGAAACAGAGTATTTTACAGTGCGTATTTCAATTTCAGATAAAAGGGCTATGAGCGAGAGGTCCGACAGCGCAATTAATGCTACACGTGGATTGAAAAGCACGACGTATAAGCCTCAAAGGTACCGTAGTAACAGGAGTGAATGATGCGAGAGATGAGTAGTCCGAGTTACATCCAACGGTGGTCGAGGCTAGTTATGTACCCATGGACGTGAAGCCTTCATAGATCTCGTCGACAGTAATGGGTGTGCAAAGCGTTGATGATTCCGGAAACTGGACAGTCAAACGGCCGGCATCAAACTTCACTTGGACCTCTTCGGCCTACCACACCAGCAAGTGAGCTCCCTCAGAGACCCAGAGACTTAATATGGAGAGGCGTACCTGGAGACCCATCGGAAGTTCTATCTTTGCCTCTATGTAATTACTGAGCTGAGGTGAACGTTGGACTTCATTCTCCTTGTTCTTTCCTTTCTTGTTATTCCCTTCACCACGAACCAGCAGGTTCCCGCCGATATGTATTGCCCGAATATCAGAATGCTTAAGACCTGGGACGTCTATCATGATGTTGTCTTCCTCTAATAATTCTGCAACGCTGCTGTGTCTGATACTCCTGAATTACTGAAGGCCCATGTCATTGACTTGCTGAAACTTACCTGTCTGATCTGGGTATCATTCTAGTCCGAATGGAAGATTGTTGGAAGTGGCTCCTCTGGGGTGATGCAGCCTGATTTGCACCCGCTGATTCTGGTTGTGTAGATGGCTCCAATTCTGGGTTTCTCAAGTTCAGAACGAAGGCCGGTAATATGAAGGTTACATACCATCAATTTCTTCATCGCTTTTCGGGCTGATGGTGGTGATGCTAGAGCTGCGACTTGTTGAGTGTCTCGGTAAGGCACGATGCGCCGTGGATGAAGATGCAGAGAGTACTATGTGAAGCACTTTCATCCCGTATGCTTATGAAGTAAATTCCTATAACTTACATCGTCGGATAGTTCTTCCGCGCATGTTCTTGTAATAGTTTCTGAGTTTCTGTCAATGGCTACGTTGAGTCTTGTTCGCATTGAGTGCAAGTTATGAACTCCCGCACCTGCTCTAACTTTGGGTTTAATTCCCATTCAGACGACCAATCCTTCATTAGGGACTTCCAGAACTTCGTCCTCTTATCTCGGTCGCCAGCAGTGTTGTTGAAATCATGGTATCGATCAGTGATGAAGTGAAATTGGGCTGGGGTTGACCATTTTAGCAATTTGGCTCGCCCTTTGGTTGATTCGTTGTGCTTCATTGATGTCGGTGGTTCGCGAAGTGATGTTTGTAGTGAACTACGAAGTCTGACAGGAGAAGAACAGGGGTGAGATTAAGTACACAGAAAATAGGCGCCTAGTAATCGGTCTAGCTCTAGACACTTCGACTTTTTGTCACACAACCATTCACGTCGCAATTTTTGACGCGACCCGCGCCAACCGCTACGTCCGATGTATCAATCACTGATATTTAATTATTTCCCGCTGCTTTCGGGCCGCTCAGCACCTCGCCCCCCGCGCCCCGTCCGCATCTACCACCTGCCAATTGAACTCCTTCAGCTTATCTTCGAAGAAGTTGTCGCAGAGTTTGACCAGAATTCGGATCGTACACCATCTTTTCTAGATGCTCACGAATTGAGCCTCGTTTGCAGAAGCTGGCGGACGATTGTGCTCAATACCCCAATTTTGTGGTCCGTGATCGACACCCACTACCCACCCGAGGTCCTGGACTTATCCTTTCAGCGAGCCTCAGGGGCGCCGCTAACGCTCTACCTCGATTCTCGCCCCACTGAGCTATACGATACATCAATCGACGTTTCATGGAAGCTGTACCAGCGCATCCATCTTTTTACATCTTTCAATAGCCGACCGCGTCTCCATGACTGGCATATACTGCGTGGTCAGCTCTGCTCAGCCGCCCCCTTACTTGAATCGCTGAAGATCTCCATGTACTCGTATGTTCAACCCATCCGTTACCTACCGAGGAACATTTTTGGTGGGGTACGCCCTCCAAGACTTCGCGAACTTCTCCTTCGAGGGTTTTACATCCCCTGGGGCTCACACTTACTCCCAAACCTCACTATTTTGGAATTGGAAGCACACAATCGACCAACCTACACGTCCTTCATTCAAAGCTTACAAAACATGCCGTCACTCCAGAAGTTATCGCTCGACGACTCTCTGCCCAATGATGTCGAACATGGCGATGGCGATGTCGATGTCGTTAGTCTCCCGAAATTACGTATCATCAAAATCAAGGATGATGTTGGTCCCTGTACCTCATTCCTTCAATACGTCAAGCTGTCGTTTACACACTTCCGTCTCCATTTACAAGCGACGAGTCTTGGGGAGACCGGTGGTTCCGAGGCTCTATTTCAAGCCCTCTCGACCCACTTACATGTCGACGACAAGGCATACCAGATGGACCGCTTCATCGTGCACACGGAACCAGCGTTTCTTTGGTCCGGTCAAATTTGTAGAATCGTCGGTTCCCTCCCTTGTCTTGAGAATGCCTTGCAAGATGTCGACATCGACATAGCACTTCAGACATACCACAATGAAGAGAGCCCGGCCGTAGAGCATTGCCTCACCTGTGCTTTACGGCATCTACATTTGCGCAATGTCTCGGAGCTTGCACTTTGTGTGCCCACGCGGTTGTCCTATTCATTTTGGATGGTCGTTCTCCCTACCGCGTTCCCGGTACTCTCAGAGATAGCTTTCACAACGGAAATCCATGCCATTATTCTTCAGTGCCTATGCCGAATTCTTTCGCAGGCGGGAGGAGTAAGAGTGATAGCAGGCGGGTTATCCCTTTCAAGAGATTGAAGCGAATAACTTGTGATTTGTCCCATGGGTTTAGCAACGATGTTACGAGTGTGCTGGATACTTTGGAAGGCACTGTCGCGCCGTGGATAGAGCTTGTACACGAGAAGTGTGACTGGAAGTTGTAAAGTTTCAACGTTCATACCTTTTCTCTCAATTTTCGAGTATGTGTTAGATAGAAGCCTAGAATGACCATGGACGCGTCCGTGTATGAATGGGGCGAGCGACATGACAAGGTCTGGAGGATCGGGGGGCAGTGCTCCCGTATTGGCTTTTGGTGTTTGGCATTTCACCGGTACCATTCGCATCCTCTCCTACGCCCTCGAATTTTGCTTGTATGAAACCGGACCCTCTTCTGTCTTAACTAGCGCGTCTTCGACGACAATGCAGAGGAATCCCCGGAAAGAAAGACATTCACTTCGTCAGCGTGGACTCCCGGGAGCACTACGGTTAGCCGGAGAGTGTCTTTGGAGATAGAAGAGTAGACGCTATGATGGATAGAATGAATGGAGCTGGATGAGCACTGTCCGCGTCTCGAGTATGTTACGACAAGACGCACATAGGTTCGTGAACGCTTTGTTCACGTTCGATGGTGGACCAATATTCTTGTGGCTTTTATCTAGGCTCCAGTTCGTGTTATTCTCGTCTCTATTGATATCTACCGAGTCGCCCTCGAAGCGCACATGGCCGGGGTGGGGCGGTGGAGAGACACTATCGGAGTCCCGTATCTTCTTAGCGAAGCGATCAAGTCGAGAGGATTTGCGCGTAGACATGACACAGGCATGATTACCCTTGGTGCCAACCTTGGATGATTGAGGTTGGTTCTCCTTCTTTCCAATATCTCTTCATGGACTACAGTTATCATGACGCTCAATGCTCCATGTCTTCTTTAGAGCTTTTATATTGATATTGCTTACCGTCTTGATACCCGAGTTTATTGTTCACCTTTCCTGCCAGGCGTCGTACACGGAGCGTCGCCAGTCAGCTCTCTCTTTCGAATTCAAGCCTGTCGCATCGTACGCGTCCACATACTGTGACAGAAAGGCGATTGAGGCAAAATTGAGGGTTATAGTTGGGCGCTTGTCCCAGTCACACCCTTTTTCATCTCCTATTGGACTCCTTTCAGACTTTCACGACCCATACGCGACTTCGAGGCCATGCCTGTACCCTACCATCCCAATTTGATGTAAACGGAATGGGTATATAATTACTGTCTATGCGTACGCGCTCTCGATACTCTCGTCAAATTTGTCACGTCCGGTAGGCAGCTGGTCTACAGACGTTCACTATCACTGACCTCAGTAGAAAGCAAGTGCCTCTATCACACACATTAAGAAACTCACAAGCTTTCCATCTACACTATCTTTCGTCCGTCTCGTAGACTAATCTCCACTGAAGCACTGGAGCATTGCAGAAAAGGAGAGAGGATAGTAATATAGGGAGATATTCCCAGGATAGTCAGGGATGTCGAATGCACCTTCAGCGTACCGGTTCACGGTTTCACTTCCTCCCCGATGTCATTAGAACCATGCCCCCCGACCACAACCCGAAGCCCATCAACCTCCTTCGATATCATCGTCCAAAGATTCGCCTCAGCGACGTGAAACGAATCCCTCCTTTAAGTCAGGTCTCCAAACAGTTGCGTTTTTGCAATAACTTGAACAGACATAAGCTAACGTCTTCCGCCCGGTTCTTCATAGATGTCCTACGGAATTTGGTTTCGTATCGATTGCCGAAGCCTAAGTTCGCATTTCCGCGGTCGCGTTGTGCTGCTGTACTCGTTGCCCTAGTTTGTTGGCCGTCACGGGGACTTGTATGTGCTATTGAGTAGAAGGTCTGCCACGCTCAGGTCGTATGCGGGGGATACGTCTTTGCCAGGCGGAAAGGTGGATCCAGAGGACAGGACGTTTGAGGACACTGCCGTGAGTCGCTGAAAGCGATTATCTACGCGCTGAACGAACGTAAAACAGCGACGCGAAGCATTCGAAGAGGTATGTATTAAGACAATAAATAGTCACGCCGTATTCACGCCCTTGCAATAGATTGGTTTACCGCGCGACCGAGCTAAGGTACCACTTCTCTGCGTTCTCGAGCCCTTCTTAGCATCCGACCAACTTCTCGTAACCCCGTAAGTAGATTCAAATCCATGATAGACATCCTAACGTTCCATACGTGCAGAGTGGTTGTCCTGATCCTCGACAACACCCTTCGAGTGAGTGATTCTGCGCCAAGCTATCTGTTCACCGTTCACCTCTTCCAACTTTGTGTCTAGCCAATCCTCAACCAGGCAGAAGTCGCGTCTCTATTCTCCCATCCTCTACACTCATTTCTTTCGTCCAAATCCCCTTTTCCTCACGAACCTGAATCCTTCGAACTCTCCTCCCCCCACGCAACCGATGGGGAGGGCTATCACACGTCCTTCGACATCGAATGGAATGGGAGCGGTGTAGACGAAGGTTACGCCCAAAGATACGTGCGCATCCATAGCTTTTTGACAGGAAGAGAAGCTGGCGGGACAAAACCTGTCTTTGGGCTTACTGCGTACGTCGTCACGTCCTACTCTCGCGCAATTTTCTTAATCATGTTACAGCTGGATGCTCATTCACGCTGCCATCATCGGATATAATCAACGCCCATCATTCGACTTGAACCCCCCATCTGGCGCACCTAGCACAGAAGCGCGAATAGCGTATGCCATGCTAACGGGAGCGGCTTTGCAAGAGTCCTGTCGGCTGGAAGGCATCAAAGTTGATCGAGCGTTCCTTTGGTCGATCGTCCAAAAGAATCGTGTCAAGAGACGCCCCGACCAGAAAGATGATAGAGGAATAAGCACGAGCAGTATTCGAGAGGGTTTTCTGCGACATGGAATCATGAACGAAGGACACCCACCCCGGTCGAAGAGCAAGTTGTAACATTTATGAATATTCATATGTCGCTTTAAAGCATAAATTGACCGAATACAATACACAGATGCACTATTTGTTACACGTTGAAATCTACTATGAGCACCCTACGCAAGCACACTACGTGTACACCCTAAGGGAAGCAAAATCGAAGAATGCGTTATTGAAACTTCCTGGGTTCTTGTTGACGAAGTCTACAGTGTGTTTGATCAGCAAAGTGTCCAAGTGATTTCTGCGTGCAAATCACGATGCGGGGGGCAACTCACCAACACAACTCGAGGGACAACCTGATGACGAATAAGCCGAACCCGCCCAGTCTCCGCCTGAAGAAGGCAAACTAGTGAACAGCGGCACTTATTTAGCGTAGGTGTGTGCTCACAGAACGTCAGATTAATGATGATATTGTGCGCTTTGAAATGGGAAGCGATATCGCATTGCGTATTCGGGAAATACGCGGATGGAGTACCCTGAAGAAATATCGATTCAGACCACAAGAAGTTCAGCATGGACTGAGTACATACCCAAGAGCCGGTGTTGACGACGGTTTGACCGTTCTTCACATCCACCGGTACGTTTCCTGCATTCCTGGGCCAGAACCACGCCTTGACGAAGGTGCTTGTGCGTTCAACAGCGAACCTAAAAAACAGAAATATTCCAATCAACGACCGTTGGTCCATGGCATCCTGGACGTACCATCCTCCACCGTTGCTGTTGAAGGCAGGGCCGTAGCTTCGCGAGTCAGACATCTTCACGCCACACCCGGCGTTGCTGTTGACCGCAACATTGCAATCATTCTGGGCGGACGTTCTACGCAACAGTGAGCACAATCTGTCTGGTGCCCCGTTGAGTTACTCACCCGGTCTGGGAACGCGAAGCCGGCATCGAGCATCCTGGATGCGTATTCCATGTAAGCTTTCGATCGTCACCAAAAGTTGCATGTGCACTCACCAGCACTTGTGTGTAGAGTAACTTGGTTCGGGCCTTTGTCGTTGACCCCTTCGAGGACGTCTACTTCTCCCTGGATGAGGTCTCAGTGCTTCATAGGTAGTGGAGAACATTAGACGCTTCTTACTCCATTGGGCCAGTTAGGACCGTTTTCCCATACCTGACAGGATGATAAGGTCTGCTCCTCAATGACATGCTAGACATCCACCTACCGCTGGCCAAGTTCCACATCCTTGAGGCATATGACGAATGTTATAGCTGCGAAGACACATATTCTTAGCGCGGTTTACGAGCGGCTGGTACAAGTACGGCTACTCACACTGATACGTGGGTGGTGTAT
The DNA here is from genome assembly GCA_026743855.1 of Pleurotus sapidus. Classification (NCBI taxonomy): domain Eukaryota; kingdom Fungi; phylum Basidiomycota; class Agaricomycetes; order Agaricales; family Pleurotaceae; genus Pleurotus; species Pleurotus sapidus. The sequence continues at coordinate 278,196 of JANBWZ010000025.1, read as the reverse complement.
GTCTTCTTCGACTGGATACGCACGGAATTCCGGCCAGGACCATTGGGGTCGAGCACTGTCTTGGAATCGGCACGCAAAATGAAGGTATCGCCCGCAGCGTAGGTGAGGTTCAACCTCTGCGCCGTACCGGCATCAACGTAATTCCTAATAAGGCGCGTTCGTTATCAGTATCATCGTCCGGACTGCGATAAATGATTGGCACTGACACTCTTCCATGTGTAGGATCTGATATAGCCTGGAAGTTGAATGTCGTCAAGAAGGCGGTGCCCAGGATGTTGTCGACGAGATTGTAGGTTGCCGCAAATGCAGAAGGAGCGAGGACCAGGAGATTCAGGAACTTCATGCTGGGTATGCCTGACAATACCCGCAGTGTACGTTCGTCTTATGTATCCACGACCGTCTGCTATTCTTGGGACACCTCGGCGCAAGCGAGGAATTTCCATCCTTCGTGGCGAGCAATTTCGGCATCGCTCCTAGCTTCAACGGGGGTCTCGTGTATAGCAGCAGCATGCGGTCCGAGGTGCGTCTTATTGGAAATCTCACCTGTCTTCCAGCAACGCCCCAAATCGCTGTATACATACATGACGCCCAACCTCTCAAAACGGATATGTGAGTGGCATATCTCTAATGCGCGGATGAATGTACACATGGGGAGCGTGCTAATAATACGCGGTTTGAATTCGTGAGACGCATCTGGCAAACCCATGATTGCTCGGAAGATTGACGAGGATGTGCCAAGCTTCATGTCGCTGCACGGAGGAAAGTCAGAAGGCCTAAAGGACGAACGGTATTCCATGTGGAACTGGAAAGAAAGGAGGACACGATGCACCGTTGTTACCGATACTCGAAGCCAATGTACTGGAAGGCCATTTTCGCCAAGAGAGCAACTCGACGGCAATCCTCAGGCAAGACGCCTTGAAGGAGGAAGTCACATCAGCCAAGAGATGTCGATGCCTTCATACACATGAGCTGGCATCGACTTTCCAGAGAAACATCAATTAGGAAACATATAACGGCCTAGCGTACGTACAGCTGGCAACAAGGTTGATAATTGAATCAAAGTCGGCGTCTTCGGAAACATGGGAGTCGCCTTGCCGGTGCTGCAGCCTCGTGTACGCAAGAAGAAGCGGAAAACGGATAAATGATCAAGTCAAATGGTGTGTCTGAAGCAACGACGTTGCGTCCGGTTCCGAGTGCGATGAATGAGGCAAGAAGAATGATGTATCGATTCGTATCAGGATCGGATCAAACGCAGAAAACTTTAGGGCATCTGTCAAACCTAGCGATGAGTAGAAGAGCGAGGAGACAAGATAAGAGACCTCGCACAAGAAGTCACGAAATTTTAGGGAACACAAGAAGTCCTCGTGCAAGGAGCTTCGTTATACCACTCCTGAACATGGTGGACTAATAATCTAAATAATCGGAAAATTTGTGTACAAGATCGAACCAGAGGCCCGCCGCGCGGCAGGACTGCAGAACGCACTTGACGCTGGGGCTGAATCCGTCGGAAAAATCACAGGAAATCTCCCTTACGCTAGGAAATGGTACATCCAGATTCCGCTGGCAACCACCCACAAAGCCCTGCTCTGTCATGAAAAACGTCTCCAGAGCAGCGAAGAGCGAGTGCACTACCCGGTTGGCGAGAACGAGCTTCGAGAGTCTCGGAAATGCAGCAGGGAAGACGTCCATCCAGAACGCGTATGAGAGGGTCAGATACGGCGGCACGTTGAAGAAAAGCTCCTTGACATGGCCGAGAGGCAGGTGCTTCATAACGCCGGTGACGCATTGCTCAAGAGCGTCCGTGTCGTCTTCCTGGCCAGTATGGAGCAGGATTTCGACGTGGACCTCCCTCCAGGGATCTTCGAGCAAGGGAAGGTAACCAAGCACCTTGCAGACTCTGTCAGAATCGTAGAGATCGTACAATTTTATCTCGAAGGGGTCCGAAGGCACTTCTGGGGCGACGCGGCGAATCCGCTTCGAGCAGGCCTGGAAGAGAGCCTCTGAACCGCCCCTCTTCCCGAGACTTGTGGCGGAGAGCTTGAGTTCCATGGATACCAGCGATACCTTGACGTATCGCAAAAACGCGAGACACGCGATTAACGTATCTTCGCAGATGAATTTCTCCAGACATGGGAGACTGACGACATCAAGCCGTGGCTTGGATTGTACGTGGGATGGGAGAGAGTGGGCGAGTGTTAGCTTCTGGAGAGATGGCATGGTCTGGAGGATATCGATGAACACCGTATACGACGGGCGGTTCTCGGCGGCCAAGGACAAGTTCGTGATGTAGTGGAACAAGAACGAATGGTGGCTCCAATTCAGCTGAAACCCTTGCAGGTGCAGTTTGCGCAATCGCGGCGGATGTACCCCACCAAAGATATTGTCCGGCAGGAAATACGACGCCGAGATGGGACCCATGGAGAGATCGAACGATTGGAGCAGAGGCGCGCTGGAGCAGAGCTGGCCTTGCAGGATGTGCCAATCCCGCATGCGCGGTCGGCTGCTGAACGACGCGAAGCGATGGAATTGGCGGTAGACCATCCATGAAGCGTTGGTCGTTGTCAATTGATCGGGCTCGAGGTTGAGTATCAGCGGCGCGTGCATGCTCCGAAGGAGTGATAGCTCCAGAACGTGCTCAGGATGCTGGGCATCGATGACGGACCATAGAACGGGGTTATTGAGCACGAGGTTCCGCCAGCTTTTGCAGACGAGGCTCAGGGCGTGGGCCATGTCGAACTGTCGGCGTGCGGTATTCATCTTCGTCGTCTTCGAAGTCCACGACGACTTGTTGGAAGATGAGTTGGAGAAGTTCGAGGGGGAGATGGTGGATGCGGAGGGGGCGCGGGAACGCGGGCCTGCACGGCCTGACAGCAGTGGGAAGTAATTGAAAATCAGAGATTGGTACATCTCAATCTCAATGCTGGAGCTTGTAAATCGCGTCGCGCTGATGGAGAAAAAGTGCAGAGCGCCTCCGTGAAGACTGTCCGACGCCACGCGGCATACCCCGATCGTACTTCAAGACCATCAGCTTGTCGTGCTCACGTCACTAAAGTACTTCTAATCATACACAGAGGATTCAAGTAGTTTTATTTAAACTCTATATCTCAAAAGACCGTACCAATCTAGCCTTGAGTATACGTAGCAACATCTTTCGAGAACAAATCATCCTGGAGTGTCCGACAGGATAACCCACTTCCCGTCCTGAGCGCGTACGAGTATCGGTTCCTTGGACGGGGGGTGTGTACATGCAATGGATAGATACATCCTAACCCAGGGGTGTGATATCCACCAGCGATATTCTTGGAAGACAGCATCAAGAGAACTCTCCTGTTTCTGCGTGGGTTCGCGTCGAAGCTGGGAGAAAGGGGAGCCGGCCAGATAGCGAACCAGTCAACGCTGCGCGGGGACTGAGAACACTTCTGAGGAGGGCCGATGTCTGGATTGAGGGTGTACTAGGATGAACCCGGGGGTACGTCGCCCGTCGGAGCCCAGCATGCTCTTGAAAGACAAGAAGGCAGCGTTGCGAGAACTTTCTCATTCGTTCGGTCGAGTCCGTGCGCTCGCGGGAGTGGTCGAAGGGATTTTGGGGGAGGGTTGTGTTGAATCTGCAAGAAAGGCCTGGAGCCACTCCATTTACAAGGCATTCACGAATGTAGGAGGCAGGAGGGGGTACACGAACGGAGAACCTGCTGACGTCGCGCGAGGAGAAGACTTTCGAGGATGTGGATGTAGATTAACCACGTCGCGGGAGCGTGCACGCCGCTCGCCGGCAGTGCCATTATTACCTCCACCATCGCCAAATCGTGTACGTTCGTGACGAAACTGTATTCTCGCGCACCCTCAGGCTCAGGCAGGCTGTTTACAGGAGTGGTCGAGCATTGTGATCGTGGACGACGGAAAGAGGGGGACATAGGTAGCGAGTCCTGTCCGTGGATGTGGATGAACGCGGTTGGGGGCATGCGCGTCGCTCGCCGCCGGTGTCATTATTGCTACCATCGCCACATCGTCGTGTACGTTCTTGACGACGCAGGAAAGGCTTGGAGGAAAGCAAATACCAAACACCTCCCTCCATCGCTTCCAACTTCCCTCCACCTCTCCACCTCTCCTACTATCCTGACTAACGAGTCCACCGTCTAGTCCTTGTTCCCAGCCGTTGTCGGCGACGTCTCCACAACGTTAGCATTACGCAAGGGATCTGCTGGTCGAGCTGATGGGCGGGGGCTATTAGGTACGGGACCTTGAGCGTGGAGGAAAGGAGGGTTGAACGCTGAACGTTGAGTGGTTTGACGTCGCCTCGCGCGCTATGCGTAAACCTCTGCCATCTACGACATCTGCGCCATCCTGACTCCGAAAATACACTCGATAACGCCCATCTCCCGAAGTCCCAGATCTCAGGCCTCAGGCCTCCCCTCCAGGTCTTAGGACCCGGTGTTCAATTCCGCCACAACGCAATGGTACGGCAGCGGAGGGGGCAGGGTATATGCTAGCAGCGTCTCGAATCCTCGATGGGTCTTCCCTTGGCGTTCAAGGAGGATTGACTCGTTGGAGGCCTCAGTGCCAAACTAGAGATGTTGGGCAGGGGCTCGAGTCCTGAGGCCTGAACGTTGAATGGTATGGCGTCGCCGTGCGTGAATCTCCTCCACCATCTGCGATATCCTCGATAATGGCCATCTTTCGATGTCGGGACGTCTTCCCTTAAGCATTCAACGAGGAATAACTAGTTTGAGGGGGTGCCAAACTAGAGGGGTCGAGTACCTTCATGGGACGCAAGAACGGATTACAGGAACAACGTGCTCGCTCGTACGTGCACGGCGCGAAAGACCAGGGAGAAGGAGAAGGAGAAGTAGTTTGGATCAGGCGTCCGACGGAGAGGGTGAAGAGAGTAGACTACCTGGGCTAGGGTAGTATGAAGAGCTCTGGAGTGCGACCGTCTTGGCTTGCACGGCTGTAGCAGATGAAGCTGTGGATAGGATATGGAAATGGCGCTTAGGATAGTCGATCCATGAGGCTGCGATGCATATGTCGAGGGACCTGGGGATCGGCAGAACGAAACTTCTTATGATGGATGCTTTAGAAGGAGGGGAGGGAAGAGGGAAGGGAAGAAGGACGCTCACAGTTTATTGGATTTAGGGAGACGTGCCGGAGAAGGGCGCGCCTGCCCCACAGAGCGACCTCACCGACGCCCTATTTATCAGCCTAGTTTAGTCTGTTCTCTCGACGGTCTGTGACTGCGCTATGACTTCCGAGATAGAGGTGACTGGCCGGCGCTCTCGGCGGCCTTGCTTGGTATCGACATTCAATGAGGAGCTTTGGTGTAGCTTTGAAGGAGCGACGCGCTCGCCCAGAAGATGCGAAAGGGGAGGTACGGTTCGAACTTGACGGTCATTGCCTCAGCGTCCGGTGTAGTGGTGACGAGAGTATGACCTGGGCAAGGGGTAGAGCTCGAGTCAGAGCCTGGATAGAGCTCGTCATCGATTGCACTGTTGCAGCTTGTGAGGTGATTGATCTACGAGTTTGCGATAGATATGAATGAATATGACGAGGATAGGAATTCTTCATGAAGCCATCTTGAAGAGATGGGATGGAAGGGGAAGGAAGAAGCCCACTCACGATTTGCTGGATCTAAGTGACGGCACATAGCTCGCTCAGCTTCCAAAACCTTCCCTTCTCCTACTCTTCTCCTGACTCGTCGTGATTCCAAGTGATGGAAAGATACGGCGCTCTCGACGGCCTTGGTACGGGCATGGAGTTGATTGCCTTACGTTCTCAGCGCTTCAGCAACGCGTCCATCGAGGAGTCACACAGCGTCACCCCTGTCGCGCCGCCCCTGGACTTTCAGGCACGAACTCGACGCGCCCATAAATCGTGAGTGATCGTCGTGACTCCGGTTGCCCTCCACCACCAACCACCATGCCCACAGACGAATTAGCAGAAATCGAGGGAATCAAGCCGAAAGTCTGGCTCAACGACGGCGAAGACAAGGAAGTGGGCTCTCAGACCAGGTGCGCGCAACTCCAACCGTGGCATGAAGGCTTCACGGCGTTGACGGGCCTCGTCGTATAGCAAATCGGTGTACAAGTGCAAAAGGACGCTTGACCACTACTACTGGTTCGTTTTTTTAAACACAATCGCGTCTGTATTTCCGCTGACACACGCGTTACTTTAGTACATGCCCAGTATGTGTCCCCCTATCCAGCCATAGTCGTCTCTCACCTCACATCCCCCATTGAAGGCATGGAGAAACCAGGTACATTGACTCGTTTTTTCCCACTACGCGTGACTCAGCACCTTCTCTCAGTCTCGCGTTCCCGTGAATGCTCGGTCCTGCAAACACCTCAAGTCGTTGCTGGGAGACGACTACGAAGAGGCCCGTATCAGACTCAAGAACCCCGACGCGCCCCCGCCGAAAGGAAAACCCGCATCCAAGGCGAAAAAGCCCGCCTCGACCGCCAAGTCCTCCGCGAGCAACGCGAAAGCCGCGCAGAAGCCCGCTGCTTCCAAGCGCAAGCGCGCCGCCGCCGACGAGGATGACGAAGACGAGGCCTCCGAGGAAGAGAAACAGCCTGTCAAGAAACGCACGCGCGGTAAACCTGAATCGGCGGTGTCGAATGCTTCGGCCAAAGATACTGCGAAAGCAGCGCCCGTCAAGGAGGAAGACGACGTCAAGATGGATGTTATACAAGAAGGTAAAGGAGGTGAGGGGGACGATGCCGCCGAAGACGAAGACGAACTCGCATCGATCAACGGCGTCACCCCCAAGATCTTCATGGCCGACGGCGAGGAAAAGGAGGTCAGCTCCTTAACCAGGTCGGTTTCTCTGCCACCGTCAGCATGGGGTCGCACCCGTCCTCACCAGTCGCTATGTAGCAACTCCAAGTACAAAGTCAAACGCACCTGGGATCATTATTACTGGTGCGTCTATCTGTCTATCTATCTTCGCAACCCAGTATCGGCGCGTAATGCTTAACGATCTGCGTCCAGTTCGTGCCCCGTACGTGCGTTTCTCTCACGCAGGGCGAGCTGGGACTGATCGACGGTATCATCCCCCGCACGCTAGGCTTGGCGCAATCAGGTGTGTGCATTTCCCCGAGGCTCGCGCACCACGTCCGTACTCACGCTCACGCTCACGCTTTATCTTTCGCGTGTAGGGCGGCATGCCCGTGAATGCGCGGACGTGCAAGCACCTTAAGGAGCTGCTGGGCGAGAAATACGAGCTCGCGCGGCTCAAGTACAAGAACCCCGACGGGCCCGACCCGTCCAGCAATCGCAAACCCGCGTCCAAGGCGAAGGCGGCGAAAGGCAAACAGCGGGCGGACGCAGACGGCGATGACGAAGGCGAGGATGGGGGGGATGGGGACGGCGCTGCGGGTGGGGCGAAGGCCATCCCCGAGCTGCTGCTTGCCGCGAAGTGGGATCTCGAGACGGGGCCAGACCCCACCGGGTGGTGGATTTCTGAGAAGCTGGATGGGGTTCGGTGCGTCGCGTCTCCCTTGCACCCTTCTACATACGCTTTCTCCTCGGGGGGCGCCAGTTGCCCCGATCATTCCCATTAATTATAATGCCATAATCCCTCAATCTCACAATCTCATTCGCCCATTCTCCCATTCGCTCATTCGCCTATTCGCTGACTCGCTGATCGTGCCTCGCAATCAGCGCTTTTTACGACGGCACCAGGATGATTAGCCGGCTCGGCAATCCATTCACGCCACCTAAATGGTTCATGGAAGGTGCGCGTCCCGGCAATCGCACTGCTGTCTGACCACAATCTTGCATGCATGCTTACTTGCACGCAGCTCTGCCGACGGACGTCACCCTGGATGGGGAGCTCTTCGGCGGGCGGGGGGAATTCCAGTCCACCGTGTCGGTTGTGAAGACCATCAACTCGCCTCACTGGCAGGGCATCTCTTTCCAAGTCAGTCCCCGGCCTATGCATACGTCCACGTTTTCTCAATTATCACCGCACTCATCCGGTGTGTATGTTGATGTTGTCATTGTTGCCATATTACAGGTGTTCGACGTGCCTTCAAAGGCCGACCTGCCGTTCGAGGAGCGGCTGGCGTTCCTCGAAGCTACGTTCGGCGAGAACGGGACGCACGCCGCGAAGCATGTGGTGGTGGTCCCGCACGACGCGGCCAGAGACCGCGCGCACGTCCTGGACAAGCTCAAGGAGATCGAGGGCCTGGGGGGCGAGGGCCTGATGCTCCGCAAGCCTCGGAGTCCGTACGAGGGCAGGCGGTCCAACACCCTGCTGAAAATCAAGGTCAGCACCCCTTTCCCTCTCGCCAGCTCTCTCGCCCTACGCGAGCATACGCATATCTCCCTTTTTCGCTGTTTCCCTGTTCCGCTACATCCCTGATCGCTCCTGCTAATCCCCTCGCTTCTTGCTTCGCGCAGACCTTTTACGACGCGGAGGCCATCGTTACCGGCTACGAGCCGGGGAAAGGGCGGAACAAGGGCGTGACTGGTGCGCTCAAGTGCAAGATGGCGTCGGGAAAGGTCGGTGCAGCCGGTTGATTGATGGATAATGCCAAGTTTTCTGACCTCGACGCTCACCGTCTCCCACCATCCCCAGACGTTTAGCGTGGGCACCGGCTTGAGCGATAAGCAGCGTCGCGACCCGCCGAAGATTGGGGCGATCATTACTTACCGCTTCTTCGAGCTCACGAGAGACGGCGTGCCTAGGTCAGTTTGGTTCTCCTGCGATGTTTGCCGGGCTGAGTGCTTTTTCTTTCTTTGGGATTTGTGATCTGCAGATTTCCGTCGTATGTGGGCGAAGCGGTGGATAAGGACGAACCCAAGGACGCCGAGATTTCGAAAGGAGGGCAACGTGGGGCGGATAAAGATGCGGATGAGTGATTGTGGAGATTTCCTTTGCTCTTCGCGATATCGTCTTCGTTGACCTCTCTGAAGGTTGGACAACGAGGACAGCTACTGGAAACGGACATCGCGCCTCCATATTCTTATTGATCAACATATTCCTGATACATCGAATGCGAGACACGTAGTAGGCAGTACATATACACCTCTAATAATGATAGTAGATCATTTGGCAACGAGCAACCGCAGGCTGTACTGTTAAGGTGTGGGGAAGACAGACGGATATTTTATTTTCGCTTCTCCCCTGAGCGGCCTCCTAGTCCTACGCCAAGCAAGAAAGACATCCTCATACTCGCACCAACGTAAACAAACCCAATGCTCCCCCAAAGCATCGCGTTCCACTCCCAGACATGCCAGAACGCCTGCGATCCCAGCGGCGCCATCGTGACGAGATGCCCAAAGTCCGCGATGAGAAGGCAGAAGAGAAGCCGCCGCCAAGTGATGATCGAGGATGTGGACGAGAGGACGAGGTGCTCGTTTAGGGCGAAGAGGAGGTAGAGATTGGCGAGCTGCCAGAGTGCCATCGTCTGCGCCACCCCGAGCGGCTCCCGCACTTCGGCTGAGCGGCGCTGCGCGGGCGTCAGAGAAAGGTCGGCGAGGTAGTGCTCGGGGACGAGCGCGGCGTAGAGTGCACCCGCGATGGCGGACAGTGGCTCGACATATATGAAGAATAGACGATAGAAAGCTGGGATACGAGATGGTGTTCTCATCTGAGAGACTGTTTGTGGGAAAGTCTGCCACGAAGCGCTAAGCACTCCACCAACATCACGTTAGGTGTGTTGGTGGCGGCGATATTCTTCCAGTTTCTATCAGTTGGCCTTACGATGAACATCCCGCTACTGTCAGTTTTTCTTACTACTCGGGCGCATGAGCTTAAGCTCAAGAGGTATGACGAATCTGTTTCCTTCCTTGGACATAGTTTCTGTCTGTGTGGATAGATACACCCGTTCCATCACCGCAGTCGTTTTGAGTATTGCCAATAACCTGAACTTTAGTAGACTCTGGTGAGTAATCACTGTGAAAACGGGTACGAACGGGATGACATCCAACAACCAGAAACTGGAGCAATGCATCCAAGCAGCGCCCAAAAGTGCCACAGACTAGATGATTCCACGTGGAAACATTGAGCACCCCACTCGTAGCGGATATTGATCACGGCTGTCTATATACTGCGACTCTTTGCAGCTATGCTCTTCGAGTCGGGGCCTTTACGCAGGGTGGAGCAGCAAGGATCGCTGCTGGCTCACAATACTGGTTTGGTAGGTACGACGAACTGCAGGTTGGATGCCGGGCATTCCGAGAGAGAAGCAGGGGACCCGCTGGATAATGGCCGAGTAGCCATCGGACTCGACGGCGAAGCCTCCAAACGGTGTTTCAAGGCTTGTAACAATTGCAGAGCGGTTGCTTGGCATCGTTTAGGCTTTACTTCATTTTCGCTGCAAACGTCACATAAGTTCGAGGCCCGGCCCTGTACGTGATTATCTAATTCCATCGGACCTTCCCGATTTCCCTCCTGGTCTCCATGCTCGATGCTCGATGAACCCCACGACGAGGCTACACTGCTCGCTGGTCTTTCCACACTCTCCGGCTACCTGACTTTAAATCAACATTACTTTTCGTTACCACCGGATTGCCCGAGCTTCCACCCTATCGGCTTACTTGGACATCCGCAGCGTATAGGTCGGATATTCGAAACTGGCCCTGCTGTCTTTGTGCTCCTCTACGTTACGCCTTGTTCTCTCGCTCGTTTTCGTAAACCAGAAGGAATCACTGTCTCCATCTACCCTCTTACGGACACAGACGTCCTGCGTGGCGAGTTCTGTGAGATACGGGCCTGTTTCTGGTTCTCCCCCCGCTCGCGTCGCCCACTCGAAGTCGGCTGGATTGCCTGATCGGCCGATCAGACAAAATTAGGAAGCTCAACCGGTGCGGTAATGTGGCAAGGAACTGGGGCGACAATGGATTTCTATCGCGACCTCTTTATGTCGTGATGGCTCCCATGCTCCTTTCCCAAGAGCAGGTAAGAAGATTCCCCCCAAGCTTGAGATTCGAGACGCACGGCTTGGCGGTTGAAACTTGGACCACGCCTTTCTTTGCAATTCGATGTTCCCCTTAAGCTCGATCAGCCGATATCTTTTCTCCTTCGAGCCCGGAGCCGGCCTTTCTACCTGGAAGCCTCCCACCCATTAGGCTTTGGCGGAACGAGCTTTTGACCTTCAAAGCCGGAGTAATATCCAATGGACTCCCGATCTTGAAGATCACTTGGGTGCTGGTCAGGGCTCTGGTCAGGATTTTCCTTCTTTCTTACGGGTTTGAACATTCGTATACACACTCCAATGTGGTGAGGTTCCTGGGCGGACGGATCGATCAGCTTCGCTCAATAGTAACGAGAAGCTGGTCCCGTTGATGAACTGCGATGGGTATTTCTCTTCGCTAAAATGACTGATTAGAATGTCCGTCATTTTTAGAATTCGCATTATGAAATCCAGTCTACGGGCGTTTGGCCACTGCGCGCATCAGGTCTTCTAGGTTGGACATGGACATGCGGCGTCATAGATCTGCCAAGCTCGCGATGTTGACATAGATTTGTGGCGTAGACTGCAAATGATACTACAAGCAAGAACACAGTATCCCACAAGCTTAGAGAGCCACTATGAGCGCTCGATCGCGTATTCGAAGGGGTTCGCCTGCGAACGAAGTCAAGTATGATTGGATAGCCTGGGTACGTGAACTCTCCCATGCCTCTGTCGGAATGTTCAACTCCCCATTGCATGCTACGATAAGATATTGGTTCTTTGCCTTATCTGCAACCAACCGCTGCTGACTACTTTTGCTTGTTAGATATCTATAGCATCCGGCCATTTAACAAGAATTCTCGATAGTTCTAGCGCATTTTCAACCCAAGTTATCCCCACCTCGTCATCGACATTCCAGCTATTTTTATTGTTATTCGCCGGTGAAACTAGCGCTTTCCATCTATCCTACAAGGCTCACCGACCGCAGCTGGCGGCTGAGGCCGAGATCTTCAATGCTTTCTAAGGACATGGCGCCATCGAAGTTCCTATTATACCTTTTGGGCTAGTCCTTTCTTCCAGCTTGCCAACTTTGAAATCTGATGCAAAACCTCCGTATGTCCAATCTCGGTTTTGGAACGATGTTGCGTATGGTACACAATCAGCAACGCGTGGGTATGGGATTGCTCCAGTTATGCACGAGGCATCGTAGGCGCCTCGCCATCAACAATGCCCTCGGCAGTCACTACGTCCTTCGACGCATTGGGCGGCATGACCGTAAGTTCGGCAACCGCGTAAAATGTGATGCTTGCGAAGACAAATAACATAGACTTGTATTCAGTGGGCCCGCGAGTTTTATAACATACGGGGCTTCTCTTGATTATCTATCTCCTTCATTTAGGATGACAGGCCTGTGGACAGAAGACGGGATCACCCACCCGTTTAAACGTAGTGCACTTAATCGTTATCGGGAGTGCACTGTTTCAGTCAGGATATCTCGGAGTCAAGCTCACGCTAGACGTCCGTACTATGAAGGATGATTCTGTCAAATCCAGTATATCAAGGCGCTCATTCAACCCGCGGTGCGACACGAACATGTTGTACACGCCATGACGTAAAAAGCACATCACTTCTAATGTTCCATGGGGATCTATGCTCACAGGTCTCCTTAGGATATCGTAAAGGGAACCTTGCATGATGTCATCCTATGGGTGCATCTGCGTAGAATAGTCCTTGTGAATGTGAAGAAACTTGTGTTCGTCGCCGCAAGCAAATTACAGTGGAAAGACTTCAGTGGGCTATGTATCGGGTTCTGATACGACTTGGGTCCCCAAGGATTTGATTCCGGTGATGCAATTTCAACTGGATTCTTCGCTCGTGGGTTGGCAAAGATTAGATTCACGGTATCAGATTACATTTAGCTTTCGGTAGAAAAAAACAAGAGAAGACGTAACTTCTCAATATCAAGACGAGCCCTAAATTGTCTCAATCAAAGGTACGGGGAAAAGAAGTGATGTTCGTGGCCCACCTTGGGAGCCAACAGAGCATATCGGCGAAATCATCTAAAGCGAGGTGAATGAAAGTAGTTGAAAGAACCGAGACAGATCGAGCTTCAGAGAAGCATCATTTCGCCTCTGGCAGCCGGTTCGCAGTGATCAGAGGTCCCGACTGGCCGTTCAGCAGCTCACTACGCGGGAAGGCGAGGTGAAAGTTTTCCAGGAGCGTCGATCCGAGTGGTCGGAACCGTCTCCATCAAAGGCGACCCAAGAATAGGAACAGAACCAATAGGTACTCGAGCAGTCGCCTGAACTTGGGAGACTCCACGGGGGGACAGGCAAGTCGAGACCAAATGCTGCGCTACGTGAGGGTGAAGTACAATTGGCCGTCGACTGTCGTAAACGCCACGGATCGTCGTCCGATTGTCCATACTTACAGCGGAGGGTCGAACGTTGTTGCGCTCATGTTGCGCTTCTGTGCTTCTAAGTCATCTAGCGCCGGGGACTATAGCCTCCAGAACACACACGGTCAAACACCCCTTCAATAACGCCGACGAGAGTGCAACACTCCTACGTAGCCACTGCTGCAACTTATACCAGACTCTATCCGCCGAGGTTCACAGCTAGATGACAAACATATGAATGCATTTCTTCAAGGCGTCATTGATCAGGTCGATGGTGAGCACGAAACGAGCACGTAACGTAAACTTCAGGTTACCCTTTAGCTTTAGCATGTATGTTTGCATTGCGGAGGTAGCGGCGACCTTGCTCCGTATGCCAGTCACAAATCCCTGCAGCCCGAGTTTGCGTTGAAGCGGATACCGATAACAGATAACCAGCTTCTTCAATGTCGTTCTCCAGGCCTCTTATGCATTCCCGTGGGCCGTGGCGGTGATAAATGTGCAACTCTCCCCGACTCCGAACTGAAATACCACGCTTCGTATCGTCGGTGCGTAGTCCCAGCCCACAAACCCCGTATCATCATATTCAGAGTCGAATCTACCTTCCTCTGTAAACCACTAACGCCAAATGGTCCTACGATATGACCGCTCCCAGTGATGGTACATGAGGCTGCGTCGTACCTCCGAGTCCGTAGTTCCCTTGAATCAATTCCATCAAGGCAGTATCGTAGGGCGATAGCAACATTGAGACGAGCCTTTGGTCGTTTGTTGATGACTAGTAGCCCGCTATCAACCCGTTATATATTGGAGTGGCGCCACGCGTGCGTTTCCAGGAGTCACAGCAACTTATCCATGAATTAACTAGACGGAGGAACCCATACCATGCGCCAGCGCCTGCAGACGAGCACCTGCGAGCGCCCAGCCAAGTACTGCAGTTGCTACCAGGGTGCGAATGCGATCGAGATCGACGCTACTGCGTCACTACCACATGTACACCCTCCCTGGGCTTCATAACCTATGCACTAATTAGCGCTTGCCGAAATGCAAATATGTACGGGCGTCGGGCCTCCTTTGTTTCAAAGCATATCCGGAGTTATTCAAGATTATCCGTGACTTCCCTACCTCATTGTAAGTAAATGTGTACAGCATAGGATTCCTCCGTCGTTCGGGAACTTGCTAGAGTGAAACCCGATGTCGACACTCCAGCGCGCATTGTGCATCGTAATAGTAACACCCAAGAACTCCCCAAGGACGCACATTTCTGATTTTGATCCCGTCATTGTCGGTCATCGGTTGTGATCGCTTAAGTCAGCTGCGGCCTTTGCTCCCGAACGAACCGATTCAATGACCATCCATCGACTGGTTCAGTTGTACAGAGTTATCCGCAAAGATCTCGATAGGTTGACTTAGAAGGTTTCCACATCAATTCGCTTCAGTCGGGGATCTAATTGAGTCCTCTGTTGCGGTTGGCCTTCTCCACACTGGAAGCATAAAAGCCAATCGACTCTGACCATGGCCTCATACTGCCTACCAACGCACTCACCTGGGTTGATATTGTACTCTGATGCAAAACCAACCATTCTACGACGCCATGCTTGGTGTTCCCTCTCAGCATCCTTCTCAAAAACTGCGACCCTCGGGAGGCGATTTTGGCCTCTTGCCAGTCACTCCTGGCGCGTCGAGCAGCACATTAAATGATATGGAATTGGCCTATGGTAAGCACATTCTTGATGATCGCTCCTTGTTACTTAACCTCATCTTTACATCTGTAGGTGCCGCATCATACTCTGGATCGGGTCGAAGCCAACGATACCATGACGCTTCATCACTTTCGAACAATATGTCCCAATACGACATGATGCACCTTCTACAAACCGCTCCTCAAAGGACTACGTGCCGGTGTGGAGGCGCACCAATGTCGCCGCCGTATCCTGTTAATTCTACGTCTGCAATGGGGCATTCTCATTACAGCTCCTTTATCCCACCTAACATGGATGCCGCAACAATGGCAGCGATGCAGGGCGAGCGCGTTCACAACACATACTACTCTGCAGGAGCCCCTTCAATCGCGAATAAGCTGGCCGTTCATGACGCCCAATATTTCCTTCCAGAATATTCCTCCGTCCAAGACGTCCCTTTCGATGCGATGGATAACTGGAACGATATGAGCGCCGAGCTCATTGCGTCCATGAATCAATTTATTCCTCAGGCCGAACTACCCTCGCTCATGCCGCCCTCCCCATATTACGAAACCTCCCCAGATACCTCGCCGTCGCCCTCAGACTCCCCTAGATCAGATCACGAGTACTTTAACCGCCTTTACGACTCGGCTGACCCCTCATCATCCCACCGTTCCTCTCCCAAACCCCCCTCAGCGAAACAATGCTCACATTGTCGGGCGACGTCGACTCCTCTATGGCGACGAGAGCCGACTACTCTCAAACCTCTCTGCAACGCCTGCGGGTTGTACCTTCAGCAGAGGAACAAACTACGACCCCAAGAGCTCATCGACGCAGATGATGACGAAGAGGCCCCTGTTGACCCATCTGGAGACATGTCAGGGCCCGAATGCAGCCATTGCCATACTCGGCAGACATCCGTTTGGAGGAGAAGTAAGACGGGAGCACAGCTCTGTAACGCCTGCGGGGTTTACTCGCGGCTAAGGGGCAAAGATAGGCCACTGTCCCTGAAGAGAAACAAGATCAAGCCTCGGTCCAAGCACCCTTCGAAATGATCGGATTGACTTATCTGCTTTCTTCTTTTCTTTGGATAAGTTATGCTAGGTACAAGATTTCCTTTTTCTACCGGTGTATAGTTGTTGGACATTTAGAATTGTATACATCAATGGTTGATCATTCTCATATCCCAACCTTATAGAGTCATACTACGTGCAATATGTATTTTACATCCATCATCCATGAGAATTACGAATATTGGTCATCTTGTTTGAAGTATGTTTCTCTTCTTGCCGTCCACCACCGAACAATCGCTTCGCTGATGGTGATACGTATATCCGAATGGGCCCTCAGCTGTATAATCAAACCAACGATGCCGGAAGCATCAGGTAGGCGGTACGTAACATATCTTTCTGAACGACCGACATCATTCGCTCATCTTAACTTATTCCTTAAGTGAATTGGACACTGTGATTTAATAGCTAGCCGGAAGTCTGGGAGTCTCTTGGTATGCACGGGCTGTAAATTCAGCATTGTAGCGCTACATCTTCCCACTTATCATACCTACTGGGAAATCCTCGTCGATCATTCCTGATTTAAGCGATGCCGCGCACAAGCGAGCAGAGTCGAGGCAATACGGTATATTCCATCAGTGTATAGCATAATAACTATATGGGCGGCCATGGCAATAAACCAACACGGTTGACTCAGGTTACATTCGCCGCACTTGGAATGCAACGTGAAGTTGTCCAGAGTTTCTTTGCAAACACCATGTCTTGCCGGCATCAATAGTACATCACTTCTCAATTCGATCTCAGCAACTCAACTAAACCTTCAACTATTGCGCTTTGGCCCGTCTGATTGTCAAGAACACATTGTCCATCGATGCTTTGACCTCAGAACATGACGGCCAATGACAAGATCTGTCTCAGTCCCCAATACTGTTAAGTTAAATAGTCCCCTGAACATAAAGGCGGAGGAGCAACGCCAGAACACATCATCCTTTCATCATCGCAGAAGCGCCGCCTGTAAGTCCACGGCCTTGTTTCAGTTTTTTGGGGAGAAAGAAGACCATCGTCGCTGACCGTCAGCTGCTAGATAAACATCTTCAACAACATGTCAACTATATCGTACGGCTTACCGACGCCATTACCGACGCCTGGCGTAACCCCAGCCACCACCCCCAAGCCGTGGCCATCATCTCCTCTTCCTATGCCCGAAACTGCCCCGACTCCAGTCTTTGTACCCAATTCCCTCCCCGGATCTCCTCGTTAGTGGTCGCGCGATCTTGAGACAATCAGTCTAGATACCCCATCGTTGCTGGGCCAACGGACTTTGTAGCCTTACTACACCATTCATACCCTCTGTTTCCGTGTGCGGCGGAAATCTATCATCTAACCACGTATAGGTCCTCGACGATCCGTTAAGTATGACTAGCACAATCAAGGTGTCTTCTTGAGGGATCTTAGTGATGCGCTGAGATGATTTTCTCATGAGATGCCAGAAACCAGGTGGCGCATCCCATTGCGTAGCTGAGTTAGAAAATATCGGTGAATTAGTGAAACGGATTAGACTCCATCTGCACCGCGTGGTCCCCTAGACTGCACGCAACTATTCGATTCTCTTTGGTAAGAACAATGGCAATACAGCGCTGCGGAAAATGCCTGGCCATTGAGATTTCATTCGCCATGCCGCTGGCGAGTGCCGCCAATACCCAGACAGTGAGATGAACGATGCGAAACTAGTCTATCGTATCTTCGATCGTACAGCCTCTGCTCCAAAAAAGATGATCTAGTCCGTAGGAAGTGTGGAAGTTATCAACTAAACGCAAATGTCAGGAGGAAGGAGGATCCCGTATGCGGCTTATCGTAATTGGGCGCAGAGAGGAGATATAAACCGACCACTGCTGGAGGGCAGAAATGAAACCTAAGTCAAGGAAGTAAATGTCCTTTGGTTCCTCGTAAAGTGCACAGTGATAAAGAACGAAACGATTGTCCGATTAATGGCGCTGGTGCGGACATTGCTGCTTGTTTGGGACACTGCCAATCATAAGGCCTCAAGGTGGAAAGTCTACTCCCCATTTGTGCTAAGCGATTGGCGCACTCGGGTATGCAAGGTAAGAGACGCACCACAGCAGATGACGGTGTATTTGCGTGCTCGCCATTCCAGGCATCAAGATCCCCAACAAAAAATATCTGATTGTTTCGAATGTTGTATGCGAAGATAGTTGGAGGCTGGCTCCCATCGGGGTTGATGAATTGAGCTGTAACATGATGATAAGCAAATGCAAAGTACGCATGCTTCAATAACGATTTAATCACCTGTAATTTCCTTCGTCTCTGGGTCAAAGAACCAAATGGCAGACTCCACATAAACCGAGGTTGCACCGCCGAGGGTGGGCGGCGATCCGGGTGGAGCTACAGCAACGGTCAATCCCAATCCACAGCCAACGGTGCCCTGCGGGCGCAGCAAGAGACTTACTCTGTGGAACATTTGTGAAGGCTATGGCGCTACATGGCGAAGGGCTTAACATTTACGCGTTACAAGAAAAGATTAGCCGCACTTCGATCTCTGGGCGGCGAGGCTTCCAGGAGTTGATCCGGTCGAGACACCGGCGTAGTGAGGCTTCTCGAAGTTAGGGTTCTAACGGGTGTATGGTCAACACGAGGTCTAGGGTACCCTCCTATCACAATTTAATATCAGGAGAACGCACCGTCACTAAAATATCGAATGGTCCATTCGACCCAGGTGGAAGCGTGAAGGAAACATGAAGGTCTTCATCTTCGCTCCCAAAGTTCACGCCATTGCTGCATGATACAGTGTTGGAAGAAAAAGGGACGAAAAGCACATAGGACTAACATTGTTGATGTCCCCGCCCAATTCTTGAGGTATCCAATACTTCTGTCCTCGCTGTTGCGCACTTGTACCATACCAGAATACCTGTGTACAGGAGTCCAGCAAATGTTTGACCTTGAAAGCTGTGATTGACCTACGTATTCGGAGAAGGTGGTTGCGGCGATACAGTACTCCGCTTGGCGCCTGAAAGCACACCAATAAGTTCCTTGACGGCCGGGTAATAAATTCACCAACCATATGAACGAGTAGGCGAAAATCCTGGCAATATTGAACGGAACTTTGGTGGCAACGGAGTCAGTCCTCGGGCTAGTCGTTCGGCATTTGTTTCCTGCCTGGCGATAACAGTTGACATGCATATGAGGGCAAGAACGGTGGCAAATAGTAGTTGCATGGTGAAGAGGTTCGCGCAACCCAGCCTTGAGCTTCAACCTTCAGAACGTTCTTTATACCCACCTCGTGCAGGCACTTCGGACAACCGGACTAGGAGAGCAATCTCGATTCTGTGCCTCAAGGCGTGCAGGTTCCTTGTTCGCCCTTCGGGTGCACCTTTGACGTGATGACTCTTCGATTTCATAGTACAATGGGCAACTGTCGAATAAGCTTTGCGAGATGTCACGACCATCAGTGTTGAAGATATGTGCAATGTCTACGAGTGGAAAAGTCAATATCATCAGCAAGCTATCAACGTGGATGAGGCAAGAATATCACTACACATTTCGGTGATCTGACCCCGTAGTGGGACGCTCCATCGATGCAGGTGAAATGACGCGAACATGGTGGACAGCCAAGTCTACATGAGGCCCATGGATGAAAGCCTATGCCGTTTCTAGCCCGAAGCCTGACAGCTCAAGGGGACACGAGCCCGTGCCAGAAGTCCAGAACTGCGAGGAGGTCAGAAATCGCACAGCAGTACGCATGCTACATGCCATGTCGTTTGTCGTTGATATGCAGCAACTTTTGGTCATTCAAATGATCGCACCAGAGTGCATCATGGTTAGAAGACAAGAAAGTGAAGATATGGATAAACAGGGACAAATAAAAGACAATGATCTGTTTAAAACGTTGGAAATAATAACTTGTTACCCCACGAGCACGACTTATGGCTAACCCGCACCCGAAGGAAACGCCTTCAAAAGTTATACTTGGAAGTAGTCACCAGGATTTTCCAATTACGGAACGCGCCACCAATGCAAATTTCTATTCATTAGTCCAGCGCTCAATATTCCTTGCCCGGGAGACAGAATTTGAGTGATGTCAAAGTGGGGTCGTCAGTATTGCAATGTGGCCTTGTGGGTCGATGCAGGTCGACGGTGCTTTTTTTCGACCTTGACATCTCCGTTTGTCCCGGACGAGGTCTCCGGTCACCAAGATACCAACCGGACAGACGGAGTAGGATCGACTATTTTTGCGCTCAGTCCCTTGCTGTACCGAGAACCATCAATATTCAATCCTCACTTCATCCTCTCGCCGTCCCTCAAAGAAAAGTACAAGGTCGGCCGGATGGGAGGCCCGTGCTATTATTGTCGAGAAGTTCTGGATGCCGAAACACTGTATCAACGAGCGTCCATTCATCTTGTATACAGTCAGCATACCTTATACCCAGGGTAAGACAGCCCAGATACATCGGATCGTTATTTCTGTGTCGGTGGTATATTCCCTTCCGCATAAAGATACAGAGCCAAGGGATTTCGGCGCTGACGCTGACGGTGCTGAGCGCTGATCGATGATCAATCATCTGGTCATTAGAAATCCTTGCTGAGAAACTGGAGGTAAGAACGTCAGTACATGCAGAGTGATGATCACCGGCTCACTGCTACATAGCCCTGGTAACAACGAACTGGTGCGAGAAGAGAGTCCAGGTGTATATCACCGAAAGGTGCTACGCAGGGAGCGAGGAAGCTCGAGGATTGCCGACGACGAGTTCAGTAAGTAGATTCTATTTGCCGGCTGCTCCGCCAGGGCGTATATTAGGCCCGGCCCTCAATCGTGCACTAGCAACAAGAGAACACGAACAATCACGTATCAGGAATATGCGCACCACCAGTTCCATGAGTTTGATGTTGCTGTATATCCTTAGCATCAGGGCGAGTCGCCGCGCATAAGCAGGGCTGACTTCGAGTGTGTAGTGGATAGTTATATGGCCTTTAGTCGGCGCCCTTCGCACGTACCGGTCAACCGTCGTGTGATCTTACTGAGCGCACAGGGAAAAATCTAAGCCGCATCAGCTCCCAATCGACCCACTGTAGTGGCCGTTGGTACAAGCGTGCGGGGCTTCATGTTGTGCATTACGGCTGTCGATTTGTTATACATGTATTCGTGCAAATGTAACTACCTCCACCATGGTAGAATGTTGATGATCGAAAAGGGCGCTTAGAAGAGTCGGACAGGTTTGCCCATGGTAGTCTTAATATGGAGAGACTTGACGTTTTGCCAGTTCTTCTTGAGGAGGGAGACAAGGAAGTTGATGCCTAGATCGATCAGGATCAGGATTAGGGAGGTATCATGGGGCGTAGGGAATAAGAAGGTAAGTGGGATCGAACACGCACTCATCATGACATTGGTCAAGACCTGGTCATCCGTCATGTCGACATGGCCAACGGCAACACCCAAGCACAGGACCTTCTTGAGCTGGAACTTGATGGTCGAACGAACTTCGTTGAGCTTGGTAGCAAGGTCTTCACCGTGAGAAACGGGTGTAGGGAACTTGCCAGCTAAATGGTAATGCAGCATGAAGCAGCGCACTGGCTATAAGTAAGAGTGGCACGCACCCTTGGACAGACCGGGACCAAGCAAACGAGGAATTTGCTTGATGAGAGCCTCAGAAGCAAGGAAAGCATCGTACTTCTTGGCGAGCTTCTTGACCAACTTCTTGTTCTTGTTCAGCCTTTATAAATGATTAGAAAGGTCAACAAAGCTCGATAGTCAAGGTAAGGTACGCACTTCTTCAAGTCATCGACGGACATATACTCGAGTTCAATTTGCTTAGCACGATCGATATCGTTGGCATCGGCTAGAATGCACATCGACATGCGCGGGCGGGGGACATTGGGAAGTCTATACATGGTATCCCGTCGGTCATCGCTAATTTGTATTAATATATCACTCACTTGACGGTGCCCGAGAAACGCTTGTCTCTCTGAGGGTCGTAGTTCTTGAGGCCGATTTGGAGTTCAATGGTCTCCACGAATTTGCGCTTCTTCTCGCCGTTTGCTTCGGCAAGGAGTTCCTTGATGGAGCCCCGCACACTTGACACTGAGAGCTTGCTTCCGCTCATGCTGGAATTTTTGGTTTGGTGGTGGTAGTGGTGGCGTATCCAAACCCGTATTCGGCGCTCATGCACGCCAGGAGGGGCTTGGGAATGTATTAGTCAGAACTGTACAGAATGTGAGTTATCTTATCTTATCAGAAGTTTGGGGAAGGTGAGGAATTCTGGCGCAATAGCAGTTCTAGATGCGACTTCCATTGTATTTGTGGTTTTGTCCACATCATCGCCAAGTCGTACCTTCCAATTGAAACCTAAAATGACACAAGTTCTCCTCTGATCATCGATATTTATCAGACAACTCATACTCTCTTACGCCCCTCGGACTCGAGGACGTCGATGATCACCTTTATGTATAGGTCGTGCTCAAGTCCTAGGTGTAATGCAATAGCGCTTATCCCTCAAGTCTTCAACGCTAAACGATAGCAGAAGACCCTCCGGGCTGCCCCCATGTGCCTGAAGTTGATGTATACAGCCGCTGAGACCTTGCGACGACTCTCCCTCTCTAATTAACCTTGAAGTATATGATCCAATCATATACCGACCGTGGATTAGGATTGGTCGGTCTTTTGTGTCTGGCCAAGTGTAATTAATCTCACCTAGCCTAGGGGATATGCGGAATAGGTGGTGTAAAAGCATCACGCACACCGTCGCGGAGAGTTGGTTGCGCCTACCCGCAACCGCCTCTTTACCTCTGAGGGTACTCAGAAACCAGTTCACTTTTCGCTTAAGGCCGACAATCTCTTGCAACGAACCAAACCAAAGCTTGCCGAAGCTCGTTCAGGGTGCCTCTGGTGAGATTGGCCTACGACCTCGGTGTTTGACCGGTTATGGGCATTGTATGTTTGTTTTGATGGGACTAAGTTCGCATGATCTCATGTTTGTATCGTGTCAAAACCTGACTTGCAAGCTTGTCGCCTTTCCGCAATACCGCCGTCTTCAGGCCGACCAATCGTGTCCGAGCCACGAGTCATCAACCACTGATGGCAGGCTTCCACTCCGTCGTCGTATGGCGTTAGAATTTTTCAAGTCCCTTCGCTAGGCTAATAGCAACAACGCTTCCTGTCACGTCGTCAACTTATTTAATAAACGACGCGAAGTTATGCACCGAGGTTCAGGGAAACGGATCATCACGCCCCTACATGGTATTATTAGCACAGCAAGTTCGAGAGCGTTTCTGGAGGTAAGTGGCGATCATCCGTATGTCCTACAGCGAGGTCAGGGAAGCTTGCTCTGCGTAATCCTCCAGTAGTTCAGGTCAGGTTTAGGTGTGAAATGAAGATAACAATCCCCGGCTTCGGAGAATAATGCTGCAGTCCGCAGCTTTGGCTTCGAAACAGTGGGCAAATAACGGTTTTGTTGTTTGCTTTTGGTAAATCGCTTGCGTCACTACGGTGTTCAGTCGTGTCTCAGGGCTCCTCGGATTCGCCACAGGAAGACAGGTATTTCTATTATATATGGACTGGGACAGGCTTGCTTAACGTGGTATAGTGCAGGTGCGTGATACGGCGAGGATCGCCAGAGCTAATGTTTGCGTCGTTTTCGATGCTAGAGGAAGGTTTATCAGCTCTGTCACCCAAAGGGGGCGCCGGGCCGCTACTCTGTTGCTCACCGTGCTTGGAAAACAGTGATTGTTTGATTCTGTGCAGGCGCAGCACGAATACGGAATTTCAATGACCTCGTTGTTATAAATTGCCCGGCTACCATGCCTGTCACCTGCATATGCCTTAACTTCAGTAATCTAACTTAGGAGAGCGATGTAGATCCTGACCAAATCGGAGTCATCTATGCCCTGGTTTGGTACCTCAATCAGGTCCTTCCACTCCAGCTGGGTGTGTGTGGCGACCAAGCTCGATGATACAATCTGTTCCTTTAGTCCATCCCTAGAGACCTCCTCCCCATTGATAGTAATCTGTATGTTCGAAGCAAAGACTGCATCGAAGCTAATGCCGAAATCTTCTAACTTGGTTGTGTCACCGTCATTCTGGACGGATGAAATGTTGTAGATCTTTGAAAACCCATCTTGAAGCCAAGGAATCAGAACGGACATGGTGGTCACAACGTGAGCTCATCGGGATTCAGCGGTGGGAGATTTATAGACGTTCTGGCGCCCGTACTATCTACATGCTTACAAGCAACGACGATCATGACGACTACTCCTGACATTACCTTGCCGACGGCATCACGCTCGAATCACTTTGTCGCTCGACCTCCGTCACGATTTGAGGTTGTTGGAAAGTCTGTCTTCCTTGCAGGAAGCACGGAACGCAATATCGCTCCAGATTGGCAATCGCATATCACATCTCTTCTCTCATCGCGCCTGCCCAATCAACCTCTTACCGTTCTGAATCCTCGTCGAGACGACTGGGATTCTTCATGGAAGGAATCAATCCATGACGAGCGATTTAGGGAGCAGGTGAATTGGGAGTTGGACGCCCAGGATGCTGCGACATTCATTGCAATGTACCTTCATCCAGAGACGAAAGGAGTAGTTAGCCTATTGGAGTTGGGGCTCCATGCAAAGAACCCGGGAAAAGTCGTCGTATGCTGCCCTAATGGATACTGGCGCAAGGGAAACGTGGAGGTTGTTTGCCAAAGGTACGGGATCACATTATGCGAGAAATTTGAGCAGTTTGAAGAAGAGGTGGTGAGAATGCTACGAATGGACAATTGACTGCTAGGCCCTGACAAGTTAATGTTCGTCGAGAACCCAATGTCATCCCATTACCCCTGTCGCAGTCTTACTGTAAAGGTTTTGCCGGTGAGAGCGGTGCCGGTGACCGTAGGCGACCGTGCGTATGCGCCTCTTCCTCATTCCAAAGCTCAAACCAGTTCAACAATGAGGTCTAGCTGGAACAAGTTTTCTCCGTGTCGTCTTTGGGGATCTAAAAGCAGGCACAGCACTTTTTCACATCCACGTCAGTTCAGCCAGGCAGCGACATCTAACTTCCTACCTCGCCGGACGATCCCATGGCTCCTTGGTGCTTCTCTGGTGACAGGTATCACTGGTTTTTGTATAGGGAGCTCGCCACGTATGGTGGCTGATGTGCCTAGCTTTGGCACGTCAAACGAATTCAGATTAGCTATTCATGAATTGCGGGAGGCATTACCAGGGGACGATAGTGTTTCGACTGATGCGGATGACTTGGAACGACACGGCTTCTCTTTGTATGATTATCATCCAGGTAACTCCTGTCATGTGTACTCGGCGTCGGGCCATCTTATACTTACTACGATCTGTAGGCGTATTGCATTCTGTTGTCGTATACCCCTTGACGACAGACGATGTTGTGAAGATTGTCAATATCTCTCGTAAGTATCGCATGCCTATCGTGCCTTATTCTGGAGGCACGAGTCTCGAGGGGCACAATCGCGGCGTACGTTCCACTATTTCGCATGCATCACTGTCTTTGAAAACTGCCACAAGCATGCATCGGGCGGAATATGCGTTGACATGTCTGGAATGGATCGTATCATCGAGATTCACGGCAAGTACAATGATTCTATGGTTTATTTCGACCGCTAACTTCCAGCCCTTTCCCAAGTAGAAGCGGATTCGGACCTCGTTTGTCAACCAGGCTGCCTTTGGGTCGACATCAATGAAACACTGCGAAAGAAAGGTACGTGGCTTTGTCGCTTGACCGCCGCTGAGCCTTGACACTAAGCTTCAGGGATAAAGCTCTTCTTTCCGGTATGTAGCACCGAGGGCCTCTATGATTCTGATTCAAGCAGTTGATGCTACTCGTTTACAGCTAGATCCTGCACCTGGAGCAACCATCGGTGGCATGCTCAGCACCGGCTGCTCAGGAAGTATGTACTCAAATGTGGATTGCTTCCCTGTGGTCGCTCACCTCATTCCATAGCAAACGCTGTTCGGTACGGGACAGCTAAAGGGGAATGGTTCTTGAACGCGGTTCGTCGTTGCCGGATCTTGGGAGATCCACCTTGTGGATATTTTGATAGACAGTTGTGCTCCCTTCCGGCGAAGTCATCAAGACTCGGCGTCGGTCAAGAAAATCGTCCGCTGGATTTGACTTAACGAAGTTGTTCATCGGTGCTGAAGGAACGCTGGGCATTGTGACTGAAGGTAGACTGGTCAGAATCTGGTGCCCCAGACAAGTAACTAAGAATTCTAATCCATTCAAGTGACTATCCGCCTTGCACCCGTCTTGCCTACCACGGTTGCCGTTGTTCACTTTCCCGACGTAAAGAAAGCCACGGAAGCCGTCATTGAAGTCCTTAACCAAGGTGTTGGCATTCGTAAGCGAACTCTTCTTTGCTCTTGACGCTCTGTTCAAATCTCCTCTCAGAATGTGTCGAACTTCTTGACGACTTATTCATGGCGGCTACGAATAAGTACGGGATGTCCATGCGCAAGTGGCCGGAGAAGGATAGCCTCTTTTTCAAATTCCAGGGACATTCGGCGAAATCATTGGAAGAGACGGCAGCCGTCGTGAAGAGTGTAGTCGAGAGGCATGGGGGCTTCGGCTTCACACTTGCTAAAGACGATCAAGAAGCGACGTCCCTGTGGGCAGACAGAAAGAATGCTCTTTTCTCTGGGCTTGCGTTGCTGGAAGGTGATGACGGGAAAGGATGGAGTACAGATGTCTGGTATGTTTTGACGGTGTTTGGCGTAACGATCTTAGAAATATGCCTCTATAGTGTGCCACCGTCGAATCTACCACAACTAGTCTACGAGACAAAGCAAGACCTCTCAGAAATAGGTTTGATATCGACAATAGTTGGCCATGTTGGCGACGGAAATTTTCACGCCCTTCTGTTATTCAAAACAGACGAAGAGTTGGAGATCGCGAGGCACGCTGTTCATAGAATGGTAAAGCGGGCAATCGCCCTCGATGGGACATGTGAGAACTCCACATCCATCATAGCTGGTTTAACCTGCTAAGTGCCGCATAGGTACCGGAGAACATGGTGTTGGTATAGGAAAGAAAGAGTACTTGTACGAAGAGCTTGGGTATGGGACGGTTGAATTGATGAAGACCATCAAACGGTCTATCGACCCACTCGGCCTTTTCAATCCGGGAAAGGTATGTGATTCCAAACCCTTGGCTCATGTTGTACTGACGATTGAATGCGTATAGCTTTACCCCGATGCACCAGGTGTTACAGAGAAAGTTGACCCGCGCTCCTCGTAACTCACTCATGTGTAGATTTATACTATAAACATGGATCAAATTTGGGAACACGAGAACGGATTCATATACTGATATACCCACTACCAGTAATTCCACACTCTATGTACCAGATCGAACGCATAACCAGCTCTCCACGATCAGCGTAATTCATGGGCCCACATCGGTGACAGGATATTGGACGGCCATGCTCGGAGACGTAGAGTGTCAACGGTGCTTGTGCAGCTCGACCTAGGGACAGATCCAAGGTTTCAAGGGGATGATGACCTTCAACAATGGACTATGATAGGAGTATCTAGCACGATGGCTTTCCAACTTTGGCAAACGAAGCTCAACGTGTGCATCGCTAAACGTTGGGGCGCGGGCACCATCGTCATCGAACTCTGTAACAACTTCTTCGAAGTGAGTTGAAGAAGGAGGTGATGAAAACGGAGAGGGAGGGCTACGTGGAGTCGTGCGGCCAGACAACAAGGGACTGAAATCAGAGTCTGCTGCGGTGGACCTTAAGTAGAAGGAAAAGTCGCGTTGCGATCTTTAGCTTATAGAGTGATCGTGAGAATCCTTCGCAACTTTTCAACTGCAACCTCTATGAGCCTCTATGATGGATAACTACAACGTTAACTCCAAACGCTAGACCCGAACCTCCAAACCGAGACGAAACGAACGCGTTTAGAAGGTAGAATGGATGCGCGCGGATGAGTGAAGTACCGAAGCCCGATGACCCGATTCGAAAGTCGTAGTGAAGTGACGGAGATGGTGTCGAAGAGGAGCGCCTAGTCCCGTACCCTCCGTTCAGTTTCAGCCGTCGTTTAATGTCAAAGAGCGGTGTCTTCACCATTCCCGCATTTCGCCTTGTAGGACTTGGGGTTAAATCAGACGAAGGATGCAGGCGGTTTGGTTCACGCAACGCTAGATCGAAGAAACTATGCAAGCGTGAGCGTGCTCCCATTCTCTAGATTTCATCATCGTTAAAACCATCTGTAGGCCTCCACTCGTCTTCGAACTGAGTCGGCGATAGCATATCTGCTTCCACAAGAGAAACTATGCACTAGGGCTCTTAATTATCTCTCTTGAGTCTCCTCCCCTCGTCAAGCCTCAAGAGGGTCGTTGCAGAGAACCTTGGACTTCGGCTTCTACTTCGTAGGTTATAGGGTGTCGAACAACCTCATCCACTGACGCTCGTCCCTCAGACTACATACCTTACATCATTTTCAAGAAACGCCCAAGACATTTGTCTGGACGCTACGAAACTATTTGCCCCACCTCATCCTAAATCCCTCCTTATCAACTCTTTTCTGCAGTTGGATCGTCAAAACAGGCACCACATAGGACATCCCGTGGGCGGCTGCTGCTCCTTGAAGCATAATGGATCTCCCAATGGCCATACTTTCTCAGAAAGATTGAAGGCCGCTTAGAGACGTTGGGTGCTCAAAGAAAGCGGAAGAAGCTGAGGCTCGAGTGAGATGTCTCTTTTGCCTACCGCCTGGTGGTCCCTTCTCTCTACGAGTCAGGCCATCATTGGGACAAGGTTTCTGAAGCGATCTCAAGACCCGTTTACCGTCAAACTGCACGGTTGAAGGTACGCGAGTCTTATCCTATACATGTCTTTTCCTGAGTACCTGTATTTCGTCTCAGAGATTCTATGCTTTCCGCTGTGGACAATCAACCCGTCTTTGTCGAAGACCCACCGTTGGGCGCATACCCTTCCACGCCACACAATAGGACTGATCCTGACCTGATTCTTCTGGCCACCTATTCGAACATTCGCGCAACACATCGTTTGAACGATATGCTTCCGCAAGCCCACCCAAAGTCCTGTCAACAATGCGAAGGCTCCGAGATCTATCTCGCCTACTAGGCACCACATACCTAGGTCAATGAATAGCGGCCTCAGCCTTCGACAGGAAAATCGACGTATCTACGCAGCCGCCGAATAACTACGATACTATCGACAGTTTGACGTCGGCATCCCGTGTAGGTCTTGCACCCGGGACGTACCTTGCTCTCTGTGCATTCAAACGTGGACGATCCACGGATATTGGGAAGTGTATAAGCCGCCAAACGGGGGGCGTCGCGTAAGCATCGCGCAAGAATTACGAGGTGGCTCTCGGTTTCGGAAAGGGGACGCTTCGAAGAGAAAGATACGACCATGATAGGGAGGGGCAGTCCGGAGTCATACACAGAATCGAGGTGCGAACTCACCAACCGTGGTTCTCGCCTCATCCTGGGCGCCGACGAGCCGTGATTTTGGTCCATAATACCTATCGCAAGGAGAGGAAATTGCGCACATAGCCCTGCGACAAGTGCCTGTAGCCGTTCCGGATGCTAGAAGTGATATCATGGGTTCCCCCCTTGAAGGTAACGACACCACAATGTGGTATGTTACTGCAACGATGCGGAATCCCTCGCTTACAAAGCTCGGAAGTCCAACTCACCAGCGATGGTCCCTGCCCTCGAGAAACACCGGCGCTGAGCACCATGCTCCTCACCTTGATCTGAGGTTGGCTCACATATACGACGCGTCACTCCTCAAGTCGACAATCGCACATATATCGACATTGCGATCACTTTCCAACGTTCAATCGCTAGAGTCTCGGTTGAAACGCCCTGTACGACCCAGCCGGGCGTGCTGCACAGTAGATGATCGCGCGATGCACTTGTTGGTGGTATGTTCTACGACTCCAGCGTCCGGAAAAGAGGGCTCAATGTCTCCCCAGTACCAGCAAGAGGACGTTTGCACTTCTCCGTGGCCGCTTTTGGAGGGATTTGGGAGTGGGCGGCGGGGTGGCGGCAAAACGCCCATTGTAAAGCTGAGGGAAGGGGGGAAGATGGGGGTTTGAAAGAAACAGAGAAGCAGGCTGGATCGCGAGGACGCGTCACGACTAAGATTTTCGCACGTCACCTTGGTGGTCGACGATCCCCACCTATGTATAGTGCCACAGGATTATCAGTTCAACTTCCTCAAAGAGCCCTCCCCTTTCCAAAACCGACTCTGTCCCCCCACCTGGCGGGATTCGCGCTTGGGTCGTCCACGACCTGTCTCTGGCAAGGGAGGGAATAGCATGCCCAACTGGGACCCAACCAACATTGCCAGATTGGCCTCAGCGCTCGATACCGCCCACTTAGCGATAGGGCCACTCACGAGCGTCAGCGATGACCTTGTATCTCCTGTCGAGAGTGTACAAATTGCAAAACAAATGACCCTGACCGCTTGGCGAATCGTTGAAGTGCTATCCTTGATCTGGATTCCGTGGCATCGACGATAGCAACCTTGGGAATGCCGCAGTCCTCCAGGAGGTCAACGGAGGCGAAGTCTTCAAGCATCGTTGGGGATTTCGCATATTAGTAGCATGGTGTGAATGAGCTAGACGAATACGTGCGGTACCAAATGGATCATCAACACCTCGTACATATACCCTCCTTTCGTAGGGTACTAGCCATCACAGGATAAATGAGAATTTTTTCTATGTAACTTCACTTGCTTTTTCCCAAGTGAACTTAACTTTTCTCAGTCGCGTGCTTCTTCTATGATCTACCCACTCTTGGTGATTCGTAGCCAACTAAGATCCACGAATAGGTAAGTTTACAAATTTTACAGTGCATGTGTGTAGGTGTGCATCCATCCAAACAAATATCTGGTGCCGGCACTTCAAGAAACTGAATCCAAATATACACGCTTATGCGGATGGGAAAGTGTACAATGAGGCGTAGTTGGTGAGAAGACGAATGGACAGGCTGTATCAGCGCTAAATGAACATTCTCGCTGGCCGGAATAGTTGTTGAAATATAAAAAGATGTAGACGTCTTGGCGAAACATGAAATGCAAGAGGTGTGAAGTTGCTTCCTTTTGGCGAATTCGTGAAATCGTAGGTCGTAGATGTGTAGGTTGTCGATGCGTGTGAAAGCGAAGTGCGGGTCAAATCGTCTAGCGTTTCCCTCGCGTCCTCTCCCTTCCCTCTGTACTACCACGGTATGCGGGCGGCTCCACGCTATGCCCTCCCGTTCCCCTACTACTCATCGTACCGTCGCCAAATCCTGTGAACCCTGTTCCCAAACTGGACAACGTCGTGGCCGCAGGAGGCAGTGGTATGCACCCAAACTCCCGCTGTGCATCACCATTCTCCCCAGGAGAAGAAGCGCCAAACGCCGAAGAAGGTGATAGAGACGGAGCAGCCGTGTGCCAGCTCTGCGGCGAACTCATTCCAATGCTCACGGGACTGCCCATGAACGGACTAGCCTCGGTGATGGTGGAGAGCGTATTTATGGTATACCGTGGGTGAGTGTGGGGGTAATTGTTGTACTGCTGATACATTGCCCACTGCGCATATTGCGATTGCAAAGCGGCCATTTCCTGGGGGTTGATGGTGGCGGTGGGGTCAAACGAGAAGTTCGGTGGGAGAGTGGATGGGTCGAAGCCAGGGGGGAAGTAGGATTGGGGGAGATTCGGAAGTGAAGAATTAGCTGTCCCCGTTGTTGGATCCAACTTGGTGGTAGAACTCGTCTTCGAGTCCGTAGAACCTTTTTTCCCGCGACCGTGATAATCTTGAATCAACGACGGTCAGTGTTGAATGTTGAAGATGTAGAGCGGAGCACTTACTACCACCAACCAATCCCTTGACCATCAACTCCCTTTCTATCTTCGCTCGCTGCCGCCTCCTGCAAAAGAGGAACAAGAAGACGACTGATCCAAGGGCCAGAGGGATACATATGGACAAGGTGGTCGCCAAGATTATGGTCCTCTGATGGGAGTTCGAATTCGAGGAGGAGGGGGACGGGGCTACGGTATCTTGAGGGTCGGCCATTGCGATAGGCAAGAAAGAGGGTGGGCACCTTCTTGGGAGGATGAGGTGGTGATGGAAGCAAAAACCCCACTGAACGTGACCACTGCCCACGAAGACAATTCCACATTCGAAGGCGAGCACATGGGAAAAGGCACGAACTGGAGCTGGTTAGAGTTGCCTTGTTCAGCCTAGTGTTCCTGCATTCCTGCCTCGTTCATGATGATCGATACTGTCCGGTTTATCCGAGAGCCGAGGCACCCCATTTCCATTCCGAAGGACCATTCCGAGACCAGCGCTTAAAGATATAATAAAGCCTTAGCCCGGAATGTATTTATTAGCACCGTACATATCCCCTGGACTATGTTTTTCTCCCTTCAAATCTCTGAAATTTTTTAAGCTTGTCGAGCCTAGCGGTCACAGACCGCCGCTCTCTGTCGACATCGTCGAAGCGTCGATGCTCTGGAAGCTTCATTTGGTGACGGTAGTATCCACGTCCACGTTTACCCATATCCGACCGTAAACTACATGGGCAGTGCGGAGATGCTGGTTGCACCTGGTTGTGCCACGGGTAATTCGAACAATTAGAACCCGGATCCACATTTTGACAGAAGTTCTAGGAGCACCTGGGGGCGAACATCAGCGACCATCGCAGCTGTCGGTACGTCACGATAGATGATCGCGAACCCAACAGTACCACTGTTCTGACCTTTCACCACCGTGACGCCCTCTGCATTACTCGGAATTACGATGTAGACCAGACGTTAATACTTGAACGTTGTCGTTGATCTCTTGCGATCTTGCGCTTGTGCCAGTGTGATCGAGGAACCGTGTACTAATGATAACGAGTTCTCTGGGCCAGCGTTCACTTCGTGCTCCTTCAAATCCTGTAATATTTCTACATACTCCACTTCATCGTTGCTTTCAAGCATGTTCAGAGCACCTCGTGCTCGTTCGCTTCTGCGGTGTATCTCTCCCCACCAACGTGGCGAGTCCACCGACAACCCGAACCACCAACTCTCTTTGACGGCTTCCTACAGTGCTGCATTCTTTCGCCGTGGTTCTGCTTCTCTTCCTGGACTTCCTCCGCCACTTTCCGGATGTATATGGTTTGCAGTATGTACATCCGTCTCGGGTTTATGTACCTCGACTTGAAAATGTTGACCAAGCCTTGACTTATTCCGCGGGTGGGTCTGGACACGCGACCACTTGGAGCCCCGTTTCAATTCGTTAGCCTCGTGTAGCGAATCATTGCGACAACGACCGATTTTAATGGGAAGAAGCTTCCGCTTCCCTATGAACGGGGTGGTCGGACTTCCGCATCATCGTGTCTCATTTCGCACAACTCGTACTACCTCGCTGGACCTCCGAACGGCGTTAAGTCACAATTGCTTAACTGGAGGTTAAAGTTCAGATGTAGATGGCCGAGTCGACCGTCACATTCAACGGGAGAAGGATGCACTGTGTAAGATCTGCGAAACGCAAATACTAAGATGTTCAATTATGCATATCAACTTGAAGCACAATTGAACGGGCTTCTACGGGGGTTGGTTACCCTCTGTAACGATGGAAATAACAAACCTCAGTACTCTATTATTTGCACCATACTCCGAGGAGTATGTAAACTGAGGGCAATGAGGAATTGGAGAAAGAGACAAAAGCGCTCAAGTCATTTTCCTTGACTGCCCAGATTGAGACTCGACATGGTCCTCGATCTTCAGTCTGAGTGTATGGGGAAGTCGAACTAAGTGTGGAAATACGTCCCCTCGAGTGGCACGGCGGCGGCGTCAGCTGGGCGGAATAGGAAATCGTCGATGAAGCAAAGTAACGCCAGCCCAAGACCGCTGGGCCACCAACGAGCCTGTTGTCGTCATATTCAGCGCTCGCCCCCCCCCCCCCCGACCCGTGGCGTGAATCGAATCCATACACTAGCAAGGCCTTGTTTTCTGTGGGCGACGACCCCCCAAAATCATAGACTTTGACTGGGCTGAGCTCGCTCGCTAGCGTCGTTGTTTTTGGAACTACCAAATAAGCACCCAAGAACTTTTCCCTCTAAATTATGAACAAGTCCCGCGCAAAGGATTGATTTCGGAGGATACTGTACATCGAGTGCGAACACTGCGGCATAAGGACAATGAAACCAGAAGACATCACTCCCTATTCAATGGTTAATATCATTCCAGGACAGGCAGCGAAGAGTAGCGGGTCATCCAAGAAGTCAACAGTGCTGTTGTACTTGAGCCGATAGACGAACGCAACTTCTTTGACCCCATTCTTCCTGTTTCGTTTGATGATCGCTCCTGGCTCAAGAGTCTCCCTTTTGTCTGCGCTTGTACTTTGCACCCCTGCGACGTTTGACACAAAGACACTGATTTTGTCGCCGGTCTGATTCATGACGTAGACAATGTCATCAGACATTTCGATGGCTGGAACCCGGGGGAGAATGGTTCGAGAGAGGCGAAGTGCCAGCGCTGCGAGGGTTAAAGTTGGATTGACTTCGGGGGAGTACGGAAAGACAGATAGATCACAGACAAAGACACCCTTCTTCGTTCGGAGTTGGAGGTCTTCTGTAACGCAATAAGAGGAGTTGGTGTCACCCCGCAAAGGGATTGTCCCAAGCTCGTGGGCAACTCCTCCGAGTTCCAGATAACGGAAGAACGTCTCACTGCTTTCGTCTGCATTATCGTCAATGACGCGGATCTGAAGTGCTTCTTCGATGACTTGCTTTGCATCGAGAACGACCTTTTGGAGTTGTTTGATATCCTTGTCGTCTTCTGACGTTCTGGGGTCTCGCGTGATAGTGACGACAGGTTCATCGTCTTTCAGCGTGATCGTGTTTGTTTTTGATAACGCTCTGGGCCGAATGAAAGCTGCCGTGAGAATTGGGAAGCTTGCGTTGACGCGATTGTTCATGACTTTGCGGGGGAGAAAGGAGGATGCATCAATGGCGATATTGGCAAAGGCAAGGGGGGAAGATGGAGTTGGACGCAGGTAGGTTTGAAGCTTCATTGACCCGACCTGATCCCTGTCCCCCGGGTCCAGATATGTGAATGTATACGCCTTGGCAAATATATCGTGGTCCGTGAGGTGAAGGCCACCATTTGCTTTGAGAAAGTCAGATAAACCACTTCGCATCAAGATGGCAGGGGATGCGACACTGCCAGCCGACAGAACAATGGCGGGCAAGGCATCGGAAGCGTTTACCCTGGGCTTCAATTTGATCGTATACTCGAGGCCATCTGAAGCTCTGACTTTGACACCCGTCGCCTCTTTGCCATCCGAATTCCAAACGATCTCCCGTACATCCGTGTCGAGTAGTATCTTCCAATTTTTGTGCTCTATGCTGATTCCATTCTTTCGATCCTTGCTCATGGCAATCTCGAGAAGCTTGTCGATCGTGCTGTATGCACCCAGGGCGAAATCGAAGTTTTTGCTGTCGTGGAATTCGGAGGCAATGCGTCCCCACTGCCATTGACAGTCACGTTTGGTCTTCATATTCAGGCGCTCCATCAGGTTTTGGTGTGTCGTTGTGGTCGCTGGGAGTGATAGATTCATCAGAGACTCAGCTTGACGGTACCATTTCTCGATAAGTTCCCGATCAAGCCCACTATTCTTCGCGAACTTCTCCTTGAGAATATCGTCGTGTATGCGAGGAACGAAAAGACCCCAAGCAGCGCTGCGGCCACCCAACATATACATAGGGCCACCTTTCCAATCTTTATTGCCCTCGGTTCCCTTGTAATTGTCCTTGAAGAGAGAAAAGAACGTGTCGTTCTGCTGAGCGCGGTCTTCACCGAATCCTGTGGGGCGGGAGGCATTCAAGCAGTGAGAGTGGAATGTTAGGCCTCCTTTTTCAATCACTAAGACACTCTTGGCGCCACTCCCGAGCTTGGAATTCGAGTCGAAAAGATCGCCAGCAACCACGCCTCCCCCGATGCCAGTGCCGACAACGATTATATCGTATTCTAGCTTTGCAGCTTCGCTGGGGGTGAGGCTGAAGAAAAGATCCTTGAAAGACTTTCCAGGCGTGATAGGAGGGGGCGGGGGCGGGGGCGGGGGCGGTGTGACTGGTTCAAAGATCCACTTCTGGTTCTTCGTCTAAAAACAAGACATAAGAGAGGAGCGGCCAATGTTCATTAGATATCTTACGTCTCGATCTGTGTAAAAATGGACGGCATTCGCCTTTGAAAAGCCAGATCGTGAGGAATGAGATCGTCTGGGAAGGAAAGTGACGTACGGAGTTCTCTTTCCCTTCATACGAATCAATCGGGTATGAACTACCCGCACAATAAATCCTATACAAGGGTCGAAATGTTGATTATCGTTCTCTGACCAGGGAATTCAAACATTTGATACGTACTTCGAGAAGTACACATTGTTCTTAATGATCCATCTGGCGGAGCTTCCTTGTTGACCAATGGGATACCCGTACCCCCAATACAGATTGGGGCCGACAGAGCTGATTATCCCGGTTCTGGAATCTTTCACGGGTGTGATGGTGAATGTAGAATCGCTTCCCGCTACTGGAGATATGTTCCACTGTAAACGGCGAGATGATGAATGAGTGATGAACGCCAAGAGCATAATGTAGTGGGTTCACCTTGAAATCATTACTCGACGCATCTAGAGTTGTTCTCTTGATCCAAGGTGGTGACACATCGGTCATGTATCTCCAATAAGAGCCGTCATCGGTGCCATAGACTTTGATTCGATAGATTCCTGCCACGTCGGTGCTAGGCGATGCCTTCCAGTACGACATGTTCGTTTGGCCAAGTCGTGGTGCGACAAAGGTCACTTATATATTGCAGAAGGCGCCCTAGGAAAGATGGATTCCGGAGATTACTAGTCGAGGGCACGAGGGCTTCCCCCAGAACATTGAGCTCAACCCCATATTTTGTGATAGCAAGCTTCCATGCCCCCGAATCCGTGATGGTTCCAAAGTATAACACTTCTTGACAGCTAGGTACTGAGTCTCCTGTGAGTTCCTGCGTCGTAACTGGCAATTGTGGAGTTCGAACTTCGAGGCCTCAAGGTTGCCTCCCTAGACCGTTGACTTCTGTGCCTCGTATTTAGCTAGATGAATCTTCGACTGTAAGTTAGATCCATACTTCTCGGACATCTCTCGACGCCTGGGGGCTGTTTATACAGGCGAACGATTCAAAAATCTGATAAAGTCCCATGTAGAAAATTTCAGCTGGACCTGTACCAACAGAACAAAGACTTAGAGCGTGCACCAAAGAAAAGTATTGCATGGTAGAGACATTGTGGGGATCCGAGTCCATCAACAATCGCTGCCTGTTCGGACTTACAGCTCCAGTCCTCCATATATGAGAGACTCCCCAAGTCAAGCATCTGGGTGGCGAAAAGTCGTGGCATCGGTGGCGTGTAAGTACCGGCTGCAAGCTTGAACATTGGCGCAGGATTGGTGGAAGGTGAAGGAAGTATGGCAACTCGATAGAACCAACACGCATAAAGAACACGAGAGAAGGGACCCCAGATATTTGTTCTGTTCGGATGGTCGTCGAAGGACACATTTGGTTCACAGATGCAACCAAGCGCCGACACCTTCATTCAAACACAATCAATGTGACCAGACGCATGACCACGGGCTCCAGCTTCAACACGTTCGCGAAGCTGTAGAGCCAATGCTTCCATTCCAATGACTGAGCCTAACATGATCTTCTGAGCCAAGTGGTCGACACGAGTTACTCAAGAGTGACTCCAACAGGTACTTTCTTTCAAGCTTCCGTTTCGAGCTTTACATTATAACTTCTCCATCGCATAAAGGTGAGATGTATATAATGCACATGAATGTCCCGAGTATACCAGTACTCACCAGTACTCATTTGTCGACATGTCTTCTTCCGTCACTCTTCCTCCCCACTTTATTAGTAGCGCGCCCAGGCCATCAATGCGCGATGGACCGAAACCGTCTACTTTGTTCAATCCAACTGGCCTTCGATATATGGAGCGGCGTGCCATTGTTCCTACAGTCCCCTCACTACTGAAACAAAAACACAAGGAATCGATGCCAGACTTGCCTGATCTCGACAACCTTCAAGGCGACGTTTATTACATGTTCCCCAAAGTACGTATCATTGGAATAATCCTTCTCAAGCCCCAAGCCCCCAATAAACCAACCCCACAGAAATTCGAGCGATTCTTGTTTTTTGTCATCAAGGATGTTGCGAAATTTTGGAAAGACCTAGACGCCTACCGCTCTTTAATCACATCCTCTGCTGAAACGGCTCGCAGGATCAAGCAGATTAGTGATGACAGTTCTACCGTAGCCTTCACCTCCCATGGGATTGCCTTTAGCAAGGTGGGGATGAGGTTCCTCGCCATCACGGATGACTTGCAAGATCCGCACTTTGACGGTGGCTCGATGCGCAAGGAGAAGGATATATTAGGAGATATGTCTACGTGGGATAAAGTATTCGACAGCGCTAATACCCATGGTGTCTTTACTATTACCGCTAAAAGTAAGCCACTTCCCTCTGTCTTGCGGGCCACCGACTAATGAGTAGTCCCTTTTCTCAGCCGAAAGTGAATGTGAGAAGGGAGAAAATGCTGTGCGCGGCATTTTCAGTGCGTCCGTCTCAACTTTCGCATCGCTAGCTGGTCGCGTTCGACCTTGCGATGGGGAGCATTTCGGCTGGAGAGACGGCATCTCCCAGCCTGCAATTAAGTACGTCAGGATACTCGTCCCTAAGCCACGCTCTAAATTATACTTTGCATTCCAATAATAGAGGCCTCGTCTCCACAGTCCAACCTGGGCAGCGGACTGTTGATCCAGGCGTCATCGTCATGGGCTACAAAGGAGACCCTGCCCTCGACAACAGTGGTAGCGTACAACGCCCAACATTCACCAAAGACGGTTCGTTCATGGTCTTCCGTAAACTGGAACAAGACGTTCTGGGGTTTGAAAATTACATCGACACGAACTGGAAGGCCATCCCCGCTACATATGGTAAACACGGGGAGAACAAACTGAGCAAAGACGAACGGAAAGCTCTTTTTGGCGCCAGAATCGTTGGACGCTTTAAGACGGTCAGCGATGCTTTTATTAATTTCCAATGTATTTGATCTGAGACTAGTGCACGGCGCACGCAGGGTGCACCCCTCGCTAGGACACCGTATAAGGATAATAGGGACTTTATCGACCCGTTGGAAATTAACAACTTCGACTATACGGAAGGCACCGACGTCGATAACCCTGATCGCCCGCCCAACTGCCCTTTCGGCGCACATATCCGGAAGACAGTACCGCGTAACCTCGATCCACTGGTTCAGAAAGAGTACCTCGATGCATCAATGATTATTCGCGCGGGGGTACCATACGGTCCAGAGGTCAG
Organism: Pleurotus sapidus; assembly: GCA_026743855.1. Classification (NCBI taxonomy): domain Eukaryota; kingdom Fungi; phylum Basidiomycota; class Agaricomycetes; order Agaricales; family Pleurotaceae; genus Pleurotus; species Pleurotus sapidus. The sequence continues at coordinate 238,830 of JANBWZ010000025.1, read as the reverse complement.
CAACATTTGACCAACTAACAGAGCAAGCGTAAACTTGACTTTGCTCGTACTAGGTCTCAAAGGCAGAGCGAGATGCATGGAAGCCAGGAGACGAGCAGGCGGTCGAGCGTGGGCTGCTGTTCGTTTGTTACCAATCTTCCATCGAAAATGGATTCTTCCGTCAGACAACTAAGTTCGCCAATAATGACTACTTCCCCACTACCGACATCATACCACGTGTACATGGTGTGTTGATCAATCCTACGCACTCGGAGCTGGCAGCTTGATAACCCCCCCAATAGGCCAAGACCCCATCATAGGTGGTCCAAAAAGATCTCCGAACGTCGACAGTCCAGTGGAAATAACTGGTGAAGGGCAGGTCAGCTTTAACATGATGGACCAGCAATCAAACAAGTATGTTGTTCGCGGTTTCGCTCAGAAAGTCAATACTTCTGCTACAGCGTATGAACCACAATATTTTGTGACGTCCCGTGGAGGGGAGTACTTCTTCGTTCCAAGCATCAACACCGTGAAGGATTGGTGCACTAATCCTCCTAAGAAACGTAGTTAAAACTGGTGCTTGGTTTAGATATTCCAGAGTACTTTTGATAATATAACTCATTGCCTCCCCAATTTCGGTGTGCCGCCTGACGCGAGCGCAGTTCCGTAACATCAACAAGGTAGGTGCTATCATGCATCTATCCTTGGAAGCTCAACTGCCATCTGCCAGGGTAGGTGATCTCCGTCGTCGTCGAAGCATGACCAAAATCCGCATCCATCTGCTTGGCAAACTCGTGTGCAAAAGACCGTGAGCTAGAGTGTTCGTATTCGGAGCTCGTCATTCGCTTGGTCTGCCAGTGACTGATTCCGCAGCAGAAAGCGTGTAGCCTATGGAAATTTTGGAAGGCCAGAGCAGTGTTGTATCAAAAGAAATAAGCTGCGCAAGCATAGCATGTCGGATGGCCGTCCGTCAGATCGGAGGTTTTGGAAGACGCCCAACACCGCCACGAGGATCGATGACGGTCTTCTCGATTACAAGACAGGGACGTATCCACGCAACAGCGAACCGACGACCTATATAAAGGCCTGCCTGGCGCTGGGTTCGCTCTTCCATTCCCCCATATCGCCAGGCGCCTCAACCAGACCGGTCTACCCATATCCTGGACATTTTCCATAATACAGTCATGAGCAACTCCTCGCCGGCGAAGGTTGATTTTTACGATCATTTCCATACAGTGAACGTGCCCTCTCTTTCAAGAAGCAATCCCTACCAACAACTCCCCACCGACGAGAAGCGACCTCCATCCTACTCTCACGACGAGTTCGTCGAGCAGCATGAGCATGACACCAACGCAAATGCCACGGCGCACGTTTGCGGCGTATTCTTCTGCCCGTGATCCTCGTGTTTACGCTGCTGATCGGGATCCTCACGATGCATGCAGTCTGTTTCAGCAATGGTGGGATGGTCAACTCGTGGGGAGCAGACGGTGGAGTAACGGGACTTTGGAGAGGCGTGGCGAGCGATGGGATGCCCGACGTAGAGCCATCGAGAGAAAACCTGAACAAACGCATCGTCGACTTCTCGAAGCTGCACATTGGCACCGTCACCTCTGTCGATGACCTAGCCAAACGCGTTGCCACTTCACCTATCACGAAGCGCCAGTCGGGAGGCGCGGCGCCTGGGAACGGCAACAACGAAGAAAGCGCCTTCACTCGCAACAAGCTTTACCTCATCGTCATCTTCGTCGGTCTGTTGGTAGTTGTTATACTCGCTATCATGCTGTCTGCTTGGTGTTGTAAAAGTACGTTGCTGTCCGACCTTGCAGAAGATTGTTGGAAGCTAACATTGCGTCCCCAGGTTCGTTTGAAAATCCACTATGCTGTCCTTGCTACCTCTGCGCATGCTGTGGTGGCCTTGGTGCGTTCCCTTCGTCTCCTCCGACACTGCCCCTCTGACGAGAAACCTATTTTCAGCATGTCTCGAGTGTATTGGCTGCGGTCTCTGTTGCGAAGGTGTTAGCGAACTCACCGAGTGAACGAGGTCCTCGTTCCATACGTACGTCCTTCCTAGTACCCTTACTGTAAATATTGTGCAGACACGGACAAGCGACGTTTTGAGGACAAAACTGTATTTTATTGATGGACGTTGTAATCTATCTTCGCACAATGTTTTCCGCAAAAGAACTTCGACGCACATTCGAGGTTGGCCGAAACATGGTAAGCGGGCAAGTTGCGAGATCGGGCAGACTAGGCAAAATACTTCCCATGTATGTTTCTCGTGCCGCGAACGGATAGTACTGATTTCGACGTGCTTAGAGGAGGGCAGTATCTCGTTCCTCAAAACCGTCCTTCATAATGCCCAGATCTTGACCCTTCCAAACTTCGGTCATATACTTTGAAAGGTGGTACATCAAACGTGCCCAGGCTCGTTCCGCGGTGTTGTCTGCGCAATTCTGAGTGCTCGTTCAAAGCACTGTTGCCACTTCCTCTGAACTTCAATCATTCCCTTCCTTCTCCTGGGCGTATACCAAGACATTTTCTCATTTTGCGAGTGCGTGCCACTGGCTTACACCTCGTGCGGACCTGTGTCTCAGATATGTTCATGCTTAGGTGGCCAAATTCCGCTTTGCCCTGGGGACCGAGCGCACTCTCAAAGCGCGGGCCTCCTTTATAGCCACCATTGGCCAAGACGGCCACTTGTCGCAAATCGGTTATAAAGTGGGCCTCGCAAGGAGGCACTCTTCACTTCGAAATGACTGCCCTTCCCCAAATCATTGATCTCGCTCCGTTCCCTTCCAGTCTGACTTCGACACCGATAGACTCAGCTCCTCCAGAAATCCTTGAACAGATTTTAAAATACGCCGCTCTGTCCCTGCTTACGCGCCACGACCAACCTCGGACGAACCATCGTGATCTTCACTCGTTCAGCCTTGTATGCAAGAAATGGTACCACCTCATTCATGGTACGCCCTCGTTCTGGACAGACATCAACTCTCTCCACCCGCCGTGGGTTTTGAACATCCTTCTATCCCGGGCTGGAGGCTTCGTACCCCTGGACATCCACGGCTACTCTGTAAAGCTCGGACGGACCCTGTACAGCTATCGCCGGCTTTCGCAGGAACTCCATCGGACGCAGTCTCTTCATCAACATCTCGACGCAGAAGAGTGGACGGGTATGCAGGAGATTCTTCTTCACGAGTTCCCTTTGCTGGAGGCGCTCTCGATAACGGTGTCTCGATCCAGAGTCATACAAGTGAACAAAACCATGCCTTTGCTTCTCGACGGCAGTTTTGGCGGGAAGCGGCCCCATCGCCTGCAGAAGCTGTGGCTGGAAGGAGTTCGGATATCTTGGGACTCGAGTCTCTTAACCAACCTCACCCACCTACGCCTCAAGTGTCAAGTCAGGCCGACAGTCGCACAGCTCTTCACGGCTCTTCGGAATATGCCAACTCTAAAGTGCCTCGCTCTGTCGTACTCTCTGCCGACCGACTGGACTCCTGGCCCTGATATTTTGCCCAACGTAGGGCTCCCTCATCTAGAGGTTCTCAAACTGCACGATAACCTCAATTGGTGCACTGCGTTCTTGCAGCGCGTGGACGTACGGCTAAAAGTGCTCAGTATCCAGGGAACGCACTACGATGCCAACATACCCGCTTTGCTTGGTCTCTGCGCAACACGTCTCCAGTCATTCTCGGAGGCAACTCCCATCGAACGCTTCCGCGTCCATGCTGAGCCGCGTATGTGCGTTTTCAAAGCTGGCGTCGGGCCCGATCACGCCCCCAAAACCGCTTTATCCATCATCCTCGATTCCCTCGGGTTCACCCACTCAGACGCTGAATCCCTCCTCGTATCCGTGGTCTTCGACCTGCAGATCATCCTCAAGAACGTCCATTCATTGTCGCTGGATGCACCTGAGGGGTTCGCGTTGAGCCGGAGGTTATGGGACACCTATCTGACGAAGAGTCTCCCAAGTTTGAAGAAAATAGTTCTGTGTGGGAACGCTGCGCAAAGTTTTGTCGAGACGATGGGGGATGCGGTCGGCCTCCGCGCCCGGGCCCAGTCCTCACTTGGCGATACCACAACTGCTCCTCGCGATGGTTACCCGCCTATATCTCGCAGGGTGTTCCTACTCCTTCGCGGCACGGAGGAAACCTCAGAAGTCGGAAGATCATCTACGGATCCTCTGATGAAAGCGAATACATCGTCAAGCTTCAATTGGTCTAAGGAGATACCTACATACCAGACTTGATGTCTTCAAAATATCAAATATCATGAGTGTAGAGAACACCAGTGACCCTTCTCAAGTTGCTGTTCTTATGTCCTGAGGGGCCTAATTTTGAGGTATCTCAATGCTGGAGGCGTATCCAACCTGGGAAAACACGCGGAGGGATTTGTTGAAGGACCTGACCGAACAGTGACTTGTCTACGGACACCTAAGGATGCCGAGGTCTGGGAGGTACTTCATGGCATGACTTGGAATGTTCTCTCGTTTATCAAGAATGCATTTTTATGTGAATTCATGACCTAGAGGAAGCCCAGGACATGGAACATGATCACAGAGCTCGATTATCTGCTTATTGAATGTACACCCACTCGGGGGCTTTCTCTGTAGATAATTCATGATGATTACACTTCATTGACCAGACTCGTTGATATGGTTCCCCAGGGATGCTACGTAGCAAGACGCCGACATATTTTCCTTCCCAAGTATCCTCCCCCATCAATGCAAAGAAATGTTGATCCGGGAAAGACGTTTGCAATGGATAAAGGCCGGCCATGACCCGCATGGTGTTCTTTGAGTTGAAGGAAATGGTAGGGTCAAATGTTATCGAGGATCTGCGGTATATCTCTTCTGGGCTTGTCCAATAATGAGGGTGAATGCCCAATGTCGCGAAGTCTCCAGAAAGCATCGAATTATACGACGAGGATGCGCCGCCTAGCCACAAGAGTAAGCGGCGGTCGTTCGTTCGGGTAAGAATTTCAACTTGAAGGCGATAGAACGCGCTATCAAAGCCTTCGCCGTATTCAATGGGTATGTCGATGTTGAGAGCGGAGAGGAGGGAGTACACCCTGTCCTCAGGCTTCGTGGTCTTTCGATTCCGCATCGCATGGAATATATTGATGGCCTGACCGATCCCCGGTTTGTATGCCATCCAATCGATCTCACCTAATTAATATCTATAAGAATTCCTTCTACTAGATGTGGTTGATCGGCTTACCTGTGACACTTCTGAGCTTGTCGTACACTGGGGACAGGTTGGTGTATTCTCGACAAGCGTGGAACTTGAATTTAGATGACGCAGGGTCCACAGGACGCCAATCTGACCCAGCGCCCGTGAAGCATTTGAGTCTGCTCGCTGCGAGAAACTCCTGAAGAGTCCAGCCTCTCGTACTCCATACGTCCTTTGATACAACCCAAGAAGTCGCCAAGTGGACGACACAAACGTACGCGCGGCGATACCAACCGAACATGAGGGGTATCGAGGCATACCGGTCGGTTTCACTAATGCACGCGCTATCCATCCAAATATAACGGCACCCGTAGTGGGATGCGACAACCCTGGAGAACCCCACTAACTTCTTGAAGCCTTTTTTCGCTTGAACGCTTGGGTTGGAAAGATTGGCTACGTCGATGAAAGATAATTCCTCTCCATCCCATCGATGTGACAAGATGGCGTATTGACCAAACAGTTCGATCTGCTCCAGCACTTGCTGGTTGGAGATCGACGTTTGCGTACGCTTCCGATTGATCAGATCACGAATTCCCTGAAGGATGGAGCGCATAGGTAGTGTATCTTGATAGGCTCGTAGCTCGTCGTTAAGAGCCGATATGAAGGGGGCTTCGTCACTGACCGATGCGCTTTTTGTCATCGCCGAAAATACGTAGGGCCGAAGATCGTCGTTCCATGGGAGTTGGTGATAGAATTCCGTGATGGTCTCCATAACTTCGCTGCAGGTCAAAGGGAGGTTGATCCAGTTCTTCAGGGAGGCGACAATGTCATTTTTAAGCTCAGAGCGTGAAATATTACATCTTCTTTTCGTGTCGAAGAGATGGAAGGGGCATTCGTCCACATACGATGATATATATCCTTCGTACCTGTGAATCATTTATATTAGACAAGCGAGGACGACAGGGACTAGTAATAAGCTCACTAAATGTGAATGACCGCAGAGAGGAAAGACCATAATTGATGTCAGTTTTCAGTGACGATTCGAGTGCATCTCACCTCATCCTGGGAGATGTGTCAGTAGGATACACAAGGCACCGCAAGTAATCACCCACCCGGACAGTATCCCAATCGACACGCCGGCTATCCATGTTCGAGCACATCTGGGGTGGTAGGGAGTAATGTAGTTGAGGCAAGGTACAATTTGCAAGGCGCACGATGGAAGGCTAGATAAGACGCGCCTCGTGTAATGCGCTTGTGGCCCGGGGCTCCTCAAGGATTTCGACCCTCACGCCGCGTGGCCTGCCTAACTCAGTTGCTTGGACTTGATTAGACTGACGCGTCTTCCTGTGGTGGTACTCGACAAGAACACAAAAGACAGTCAAATTTTCCAGCCAATGATATGATGGTGACAATAGGGCAAAGTGTGTACTTCTAGCCTCACTGTTACCTCGCGAATGATAGTCGCGATTTAGAAGTAGAAGGGGGAGGAAATTGACGTGCCAGACACGATGAACGGATCAAATCATTCTCGCTTTGGTTGCCCCCACCGTCATTTACAACGGGAGACGACAAATGAGATTGCCGGATGTAGGCTGAGACAACATCAGACGGTCCTATGTATCAGAGAGTAATCAGCCTAAACGAAGACCAGGAAATCGGCACTCAGCCATCCACTCTCAGCGGTGGAAAAGGTGCCTCTCAGACGGAAAAGCGGTGTGACGTGAGGCTTCGTACAGTTCTGCTAGAAAAACATTGAATTCCGACTAGATAGAAAGAACTGAGGAAGACTTGCCTAACTTTTCACCTTCCCTGCCGTCCTGTCCCAACGAGCCAGTGCGCGCTGCGCCCTCATTGAGGAACTGAAAAGACTTGAGGCGTGCTGCAGAGGCGGGGCGCGTGAAGAGCGCACTTGTCTGTCTAGCCTAGATGTTCGACGCGTTTGTGGAAGAGATGGGTCTTGCTGCGCAGCCTGTGTCCGGCACCGTTCTCCTCAGGAAATACAAGAGGAAGTACGTGAACTTGGGGAGGAGTGCTCACAACGAATTAGTAGCTGGGAATAGTTTCGTCGGGACGCGGGGGAAGGCTCATTTTGTCACAATTCTAATTCCAAGCGTTGGCGATCCCGTGTGTCGAATGAGGGATGTCGAAGAGCTGGAGGAAGATCATCCTTTGGCGCCAATTCCTTTTCGGGTCAGTTTGTCACAATTCCGGGAATGAACTCATCGTCCTATATGTCCGGCATGAGCCACGGAATGGTGCTGAGTTGCGGACAAGAAGGGTGTCCGGTATCGTCCCCATCATATGGGACATTAGAGCAATATCTAAAACTCCCAGTCGTCCGAGTTTAATCTTGCCTGCATGTGAGTGTTTTCTACCGTGCATCGACTTATCATCATCTCGTATATAGGCTGGTTTTCGGACCTACGGAAATTCCACTCTCTGATTATTGTTTCTAGTCCCCTTATCCCTCGAATCTTTATCTTGGCATGCTTGATTGGAAGCGAGGAACCTGCAGCAATGGGAGGCCTCAATCTGTCAACCTATGCTACTTACGAGGAGTAGCTTGTGTACTCACATATTGCCAGAGCTTTGGATACAACCATCTTCTGCAACCTTGGGCGGTCGCAGTAGCTTTAGGTGCTGATGGGAGTCCTAGGTGATTGAGAAACGTTGCATTGCATGTGTCGATCCTCACATTCTGCTTGGGCTCTTGATAGCTCTGGTCGGGATCGCTTATCCGCGTGAAGTCCAAGTCAATGCCTTCAACCTACGGTGACAATCAGCTCGGCATCACCTCTGGCTTTTCTCCATCCAGGCGTTCATGTTCCCCTTGTTGACCGAACAACTGCAACCGCATCGTGACTTCACCCAACGTACAAACATTCCCATACGGTAAGCTTCGACTTCCATTTTTATTATGAAGTTGGAATGAAGCCAACTATGGTCATCCGAAGCCACCCACATTCAGCACCAAATCAAACATACCGGGCAGTTCACGCCAGAGTATAATTCGTGCATGGAGCAACGTAGGCATTCTTGTTAATATAGTTAGTCTGGGCCGTTCTTCTTCTCTTCGACGAATTTTGATGGTGATCGCGTAAAGAAGAGTCCCCCTTAGAGCTACGATATTGCCACAGTCGTGTACTGTTTCTGTGGCGGTCAAATTGTAGAACTATGTCAACAGGTCTTTCTCTTTCCAATCACAACTACCACACGCCTATTGTCTCTTGGTTGTCGCTCCCTCATCAATTGTTAGGAATGCCTCGCCATCCTCTTCGCTCCTTCCCTTCTTTCAAGTCGAGAAAGGCAAAGCCCGCAATCTCTGAATCCCCCTCCCGTACGAAGTCCTTTACCGCACTTGCAAGCTGGCGCTCGCAGATCTTGACCACGCCTCAATCAACATCACAGTGTGAACTATCGCACCCTCATTGATTTTTGCCTCGTAAACAGGCACTAGAGCGCCGTCACCAACACTTTGAGTCAAATCCAAATCATAGGCGACTCGCATGTGCTGCAAAAGGTTTCCGAGCGAATCCGAGCAGTTCCCCTCGTCATCGACTGTCCAGCTTCAGATAACGTCGACCTGGCCGAGGCGCTCTTCTCTCTCGATATTTTGCTTCTCAACTTGAAATGCATTCAGTATCTTGGATATGATGCGATACTCCTCGCATCGTGAATTTGAGCAGATCGCGGCTGTATTCCAAAGGCTGCGATGTGTATGGTCATTCGCAGGTTCTTTCGCCTCTCGTCTCAGATTGTGATTTTGTATTTTGCTCCCTTCTTGTACTCTTGTGTACTTGGTTTGATTCAACGAGAGTAAGAGGAGTACCCCTAAGTAGCGGACTCATCGCTTAAAATAGAAGTTCGACATCGTAACAAGTTCACGCTTTCAAAATTTCAAGTCTTGAACACAACCTCCATGTAAACTCCCTCACGGCAATCGCCTCTCAGGTACGTCTCGTATAAGCCTTCGATGTATCGGCCATATCAAACACTTTTAACTCTGGATAACAGCGGACTCCCACGTCCGATTGCAAATGTTTGCCTTTATGAGCACCTTTCATCACGATGTTCAATCGATTCCAACAAGTCCTTCGAACAGACTAGCGCAGAAGATGTGGGGAAGGATACCTCGTGGCATCATTGACGGTTCACAGAAGCCTTACTCATGACAGGCTATGGCTAACCTATTCGCTTGTCTCCGGGCTGGCGAAGGTTATATATAGATTGTTATATACCATCCTCAGGCCTCGTGTATCATGGTGGAAGTGAGTACGCACGATGTGTTCCCTGAAGCAAACTAAACGCCTAGCCCTAAGATTCAACAATCTGGTACCTTGTGAATCCAGGTCCTTGGTGGTTCATGGTTCTGACGGTCGCCATTCTACCATATTGACGGTTTGGTAACGCTTCACATTTGTGAATCTGACAAGTCCTTATATCGTAGGATAAGTGCTTAGCTGTGGGAAGCCGAAGCTTGCTAAGACCTGGGATGAAGGCATCGCTACCATGAATCTTTTTGCAAATACCACGTTGGCGAGCGGTGCTTCTACAAACTCTCAATCTGCTCCATCTAATCAAATAGATAATCTCACAGTGTTACACGGTGCGCTGCACCACTTCACCGTTTTCGGACAACGGCTACGACGTTTAATTTAGACTCGGGGATTTCCCGCTGGATGGTGCATATGGATGCAGAATTCGAAGTGCAGGGTCCACATGAACGGTTGAAATGACAGAAAGTGATCGCCGTGTCGGTGCCCACGATCTGGTACGAATACCGGCGGCATGACCAGTAAGATCTCAGCTATTCTGACTCTTGATATGATCGCCAACTGTCGAGAGCTTAGTATGCGTTCAGCAGCCGAGTTCCTAACGATCTCTTTGGCTCAGGAGTTTGTTTTTCCTTTGCCACCGAAATCAATATCTTGTTATCAAGCTAACAAAATGGTTTCATTTCATACTTCGTATGCGCCCCCGTTGATCATTGCCGTGTTATAGGAGCCCGCCCTCTTGCTGGTGTTCTTGGTACGCCAAAGCATCATCTCCCAGAATAGGATCGAAGGAAGGATCGAAACAACAACCGGCCATTTCTTCAGTTGGAGTACCTTCGCACCCCCGCTCTCCATGATACTCCATTTCAACGTTTGGGATCTTGCATAGTTGCCGCACCAATGCGGGCATAGATCGGGGGAATGTGAAATGACCACATTGTATAACAAGTGGTTCTCTAACGATACTCCCGCCCTGATACTACACGGTGACGCTTAATCAATGAGGTCGGACCGAAAGATGGTGTATGATTCTTAGGCGAACCACTTACGCGGGGCCGATCCGTGATGTCTATACGCCAGAGCGCCCCATGTTTACAGCTAGACACCCCTTTCGCGCTATTGAGGGTGATGTTCTGTCCCATCATGGTGGGCTATCCTAGGAATGGGTCCCCAGCATGCTTCAACTGGTACGTTTTCGTCAGCTTTCCATGTCGTGTTGAAGGTGGCTGCGAATATAATTCACTGCCCCTAATTCTCAGCGAATTCACCCTCCACCATTATCGGCGGTAAGTCAAACTTCCAACATCATTTCGCCGTTGCAATAACGAGTATTCACGAGGGGTCCATGTTCCAGTTGTCAAGAACGTGTACGGCGTCATTTCAGGGATCTCGCCCACCCATTTTCAGCGGTAGGTGACTTCTTAACCCACGATCCTCATTTATTGCCTTGAACAGGGTCGAGGAGGTTAATCTATGATCAAATCAAGCGAGATACGCGACTATATTAACTATCTGAAGATACGGTGACGCTCTGTACCGCCGGGACGGATCAGTCGGTGCGAAAGTCTCCAAGGATTAATTGATAGCATGCGCAGAGTTTTTCCTCGAACATTCAATATGCGGTTGTATGATGTGACGGCGTTGAAAGTAGTATGGCATCGAGTAGAGAGGGCCAAAGAGGATTAAACCCGCAGTGTTCCAAGGTACGCATCCATCAATAGTTTCATGCACTGCGTAAGTGATTTGTCGCGATGACATTTATTTCAGCACGCTGGAAACCAACGCTCATCCGTCTGGTGGCGTCTCATATCCGATCGGGATTTATTCCGGATAGCATGCCGTTGAACCAAAATGCAACCAAGCACAGGGGCCTCCTGTCCTTGTTATAGAGCTCAGATCTAACGGCCATCGTTCTATATGCTCGTCGCCTGCTGGTACGTGTTCATCTCGGGAGGATCCGAACGACCGTTTAGAATTTGGTCCGTCCACCGCAGGCTGTCGTTCGAAAGTCGGATCACCGCATCGTAGTCATTGCAGGTTCGTTGAAAGGCATGGATAAGTTTGCAGGACTGTCTGCTATGTCGTGTGAAGGTCACTTCCCATAGCGTTTCGGTAAGTCCACCCTACCGCCGGGAGCTCAACCATCCCTTGATCGCCGTGGCCATACTTACCTTGGTGATCAAGCATCCTGTGCGTTCATGGGAATGCATTTGACGCACCATGCTCTCGGGAGGACCCTATGGAATAAGTCGCCGATAACATTCAGACTTCCCGCCGGCGCCCTGCACAATCAATACTCTACAGACATATCCAGGAACATGCGCCTGCTTTCTCCTTGATTGTACCCAAACCCGTAGTCACTGAGAGAGTTTGCATTACGTCCATATCGGACACCAGACGCTCCGTATGATTATGGCTGGGAGAGGAAACCTTTCGAAGTACTACGCATGTGCGTAAGTCCTGATTCATCGGCGTTCCTCGTCATCATTTCTGTTCTCACCATGTCCCCTAAGATAGCTCAGCCATACGCCCTTCTAACTCAAATTGGAGGTGACGTGAGTCTATAAAGTGGCATGGAAAGCTCCCCATAGCTTTTGTCAGATGGTACTATCAACGAACGTCGGCAATGGCAGAGTGTGTGAGACATCACTCAGTTTCGGGCCGGTCATCTGTTGGCAGGAGACACGAGTTCGGGGGCTGCACCGTTGATAACGAATTGGCTGCATTCGTGGAATGTCAGAAGTTTCCCAAGAACGAAGCTGGTAGATGCCGAGGACCTGTTCGAAGGATTGAACGGGAGTTGCTTCACTCCTTTAGTCCCAAAGCAGCCTGCCTAATGGTAGACAACCCGGTGTTCCCTTTCGCACCATTCACTCATATTATGAGAGCGCGAGAACGCCGTCGAAGGATGTGGATAGAATTTGAAATTGAACATGTCTACTTCTCAAGTAGTTCCTTCACACGTGCGGTACCTACCGCCGGTCTTGATGAACCCCTTGAATGGGCAGGGTTCTGTGTGGTCCCGCTCAGGTTAAGGTTTGCCAGCTGTGTGCTGCCTTGGACTAGACGACAGATTAGCCGTTAACAAGTATGAAAGCTGTTGGACCTTGATTCTCAGATCTAGAGTTGGGAAATGAGGGCATCTCGTCTGATAGAACCTTCATACGTGTCACGTCTCAATAATGTACAGGTGCTGCGGGTTCCGAGAAGCAGCTATCGATCTCTCCCTGGTACAGGACAAGAATACAGAAGAATACATGTGAGCTTCTGTCCTCTTCTAGAGACGGAAATCAGATCAAGACGGAGGGTTCATGATTTGGGGCGTCAAAAGGATAAGGCTGCGTTATCCGAGGCATGAACCGGCGGCATCAAGCGTGTTGTTACCATCATGTGGTGCGGAGGTGGAGAGAGAGAGGACATCATCGAGCCTCACGGAGATGGGTAATTTGAGGCAGAGATAGCTACGCAGGATGCAGTATTGAATGCACCTTGATCGATATCCTTTCGGGAGCGTGTGGTGCCGAGTTGGCAATGATGGGCCTCACCAAGTCCAGCATCAAGTGTTGCCGTAACTTCCATACGTTTTCCGCCGTTTTCTTTCGTGGTCGATGTCGGAGAACAGTCGGATATGGATGTTTACTTATCGGCAATTCAGGCTCGGTGGCTTTTCATTTCCCCTCAAACTATCGACGCTGTGAATTGTTTTGCGACTCGCTTAACATGGGCGCTGGCGTGGCGTGTGTACGCTGCGAATCCAGAACGAAGACGCAGGAATGTGAAGGAACGGTACAGATTTCCTGGGAAGTTTGAGGGGGTACAGCGGAATACCTACATTATATGGTGCAGCTCCTCACAGATGTAGAAACATAGGGTTGTATACGGCCACAAGAAACTCGAAACTTGCCGTCGGTTCATGGGAAGTGAACCTGAGGGTCGGTCCTGGACGCGATCCTGCGGGGTGGCCCTCAACACTTTGTCGACGTGAGCAGTCACACAATCCTTTCCACATGCATACTTGTCGTCAAACCTCGCAATGAGCACGGCGGTCAGTGCGATGCCACGAAGTATGTCCCCGTTTGTGTTCGCCCGCCCAGTAGGTTCCCGACTTGCCGAACATCCTCCTTTTTTATCTGGTTCCGCTTTTCTCGAGTGTACGTGTGAACACCTTCAAGATTTGAACCCTACAAGGGTCCTAGCCTGATACGGCCTGAAGCATTGATGCGTAGCTTATCATTTTACCCTTAGCAAACCCTGATACGGTCACCACCGCGTCACCTGCACCCTGCTGAGATCTAGGATCAGATACGGAGAAGGACCTGAGCACCCTGTCTCGAAGCCGCCCAGCGACCCCGCCCCCCGCAATATTGACCTTAAGGGAGCATCGAGTATCCCTCTGGGCTTGAGGGTCCAGCTCTCCGTCCCATCCACGTCGACGATCCTCGGTCCCGTAGCTTCCAAGCCAATGTCACCTTCGGGCGATGTGCTGGCACCGAATTCGTTCATGACCTTATCAATGTTTCAAGGCACTATTTGGAGCTGGTATGCTCTTGTTTTCGTCGTTGTTGTTGTGGGTGGGTGTAACATGGCAGGCCTCATGGATCGTGATTGGTGCGTCCCAATCCGCGTTGTGGCGCATCAATTATTGAATTTCACACAGGTTTGATGTAAAGACTCCGACTCTGTAACAGGTGCCCACTATCTCTGCTAACTGCTAAGTCACTTATCGCTTCGAGTCGCTTCAAGAGTCAAGATGGTACATATACAAGCGTGAAACGTAAGTTGTTAGTCCACCAAAACGACAAGTCCCGATGTTAACTGACTCCTGATCCAGATCATTCAAGCACTGTTCGTGGAGACGCCGCGACGCGAGTCTGGCGCAAGTCGCCACATTCTCCTTTCCGTAATAACCATTCAAAATCGATTCCACTCATTTCGGTTCTTGAGTAATTAACTTACACCACGCAATCAAAAAATATCCACGGTGCCCAGAAGATATGGGCCAGAGCTCTGACAACGATCTATGGGGAAATTGGAATTTGCGCGGAGTATGGACACGGACCATATATCCATATCCACCATTATCTGGATTAGAGGGGCAGGCGGGGGAAGTGTAAGAGTTCGTAAGAACTAGGTCGCGTTTGGGATGGCGACGGAGAACGCATGACGAGACGGACGGTCCATGTGCACGACATCGCAACAAGGCCACAACTGGTAGAAGTTGATCTAGTCACGAGTGGTATCCTCTGGCTCTCCGCGATGCAATTGCAAATTTACGAGTACTTGGCCAGTCTTTAGTCACCGATTGATGAAGATGTTCCGATGCCTGGTGTCCAAGCAGCCACCATAGCCGACAACCAACTTCAAGGCCACCAACAGGCGTTTCCGCTGATCAAAAACATAGACACCTGGGTTGTCACTCCCGCGTAGCCACCATATACCATGTCCATAATTGCAAACTTAACCGGCAAGTTCGGTTGACTCCCCTACTCGCTTGTGTCGACTTCTGATTAGAACCCCATGCAGCTGCTCGCTCACTTACTTGCTCGCGACTTACGATCGACTAGCCGTAACGCGTGCGACACGCATGTCGATCGTATTCTCGACGTACCCGCTCGCTTGTAGCTTCGAGACCCAGGAACGTAGAACTACATAGAAATTGCGACGGACTTCGCAACCAGCTTGAGCCTTCAACACAATTCCCTCGCTGAGTTCCTGGACGACGCACTTGACTTTCTATGTACTTAATCCAACATCCTGGCGCCAGCACGGCTAAGCACCTAGCTAATCGCCCGTTCCCAGTTATCCAACAAGGCATGAAGGACCTCGTGCGTTGATCAGCATCAGCACCGCGCTCGGTCTCATGACGTGACCAGTCGGTTAACAGTGCCCATAAACGTTCCGTTGTGCAGATGCACCCTTCGCTGGGTTCGTAAAGCCATGAACGTCCGTGATTGTGATTGGTGGTTTGGGCTGGCTGATTATGATTGGCGATTGGCGATTATTCAGGTCGCCTAAACGCTCCTAAACGGCCTCATTATAATGCATTTTGCATAGTCTAGAGTCTAGACGCAACTCGCATTCTCGGAATTCCAATTATCTGCATTATTTGGGACGCAACAATTAACAATCAATGATGCGTTGATGATGGTGATCGAGGACCTAGGAGTGAAAAAATCGAGGGTGAAAATCGATTATCTCTCTTTAAATTTCTTTCTTTCTTTCTTTCTTTTCTTATTCCTTTTCTGTCTCTGCTTCTTTCTCCCGAGTTCTTTTCTGATTCGGAGTTCGACAGGTCACCGACTCCCGAGGCGAATAACTAGCTTGCGTACCTAGCTAACTCTTCGTCGCGGACTCGCAACCTTGGACCTCTTGCTGGCTTCTTGCTGAAGCGTTGAGCGTTGATTGGAACTAGATATCGGTAAAATGCAATCGCCGTCGAGCTATGATGTTTTGATATATCATATATGGTCTTAGCCTACCAATCATACGAGCGTCCAGTTAGCGTCCGTCATTCTTTAGTTAATACACCGACGACTGACTGACCTGCCTGCCTATCATCTTAGCACGTATCATCCACGCATATGGCGCATCACGTTGTTGCCTATATTTAGGCACCTTCAAGAACCACGTCGACGCTCTCCCGCTCCCGCGAACAACAATAAAGTGCGCGTTATATAGCGCTAGTGCCGACACCAGTGACGATCTACGAACTTGTACAAATGCAAAATCCGTTTACCCTAGTCATGGTAGCTTTGTTCGTGTGCTTGCCAGCTAGTCTCATGGTCGAGCTCCACCAGCCCAAGTCCAAGCCCAATGACCAATCCCAGCTCGTCGCTATCTAAGCACCTGCCACTACGGGATGTCGTATCGTATCAAACGGTATCTCCAAATTATTTATAGAAGTTATCTCGCGTCTCTTATTGGTACGCCCAAGGCTAATGGAATCACCGCAGTGGAGTCTAGCAACGACACCACAATGATCTACAAATACAACCCAATTCGCAACTCCAAGCAGGCTAACCGTTAATGACTTACAGCGCTCTAGCAACCACGTCGCTGAGCTGGTCGCTCGTCCTGGTGATAACAATATCCGAGCCCCTCCGATGCTACGACGTCTCCTAGCCTGGTATGTAGACGACTCTTCACGGGAGCCTAGCCCATGCAGGACTTTGTTAGCTGCTCGCCGCTTGAAACTGAGTGAGTGCTCGTCACTCGTGTCTCCGTCAACGATCCATGCTGACATATTCTCTGATATTCCAAGTTTGCAACGCAGCATACGGCACGTATACTCCGGACATATTGCATTTAAGACCTCTCCCCCCCGCCGGCGTACGACTCCTCCTCAAACAAAGGTTGTGAAATGTAAATTTCATATGATAGTCTTCTTATTCGGAGCGACTATGTAAGGCTAAGTTCTGACAACATACACCCCTATAGTCCTCTAGCTGGCCGTGGGGGCGCCTGCGACGGAGACTATGTCGCACGTCCACTACTTTGCGACGACGACTAACGCGTAACGACTACTGCTGCCGACTAATATCGACGAGCGCCCACACCCCATTCACCCGTTCATTCTTGCGTTATTCGTTTCGCGAGAACATTCCTTGAGTGTGACTGCAACTTACCGTCCCGCGAACCAGGCTACGTGGGCGGCGCTCGGACTGGGTACTTTCTCGATATACACTGCATAGGCACCCGACATACTATGTATGAAGGTTGAACAGCGGATAGGTATCTCGGCGTACATCTTGTTATCTTACCGCCTCTCCAGCAAAAAATATGATGATTTACAAGACTTCAATAATAATATTCTGGCCAATATCATGACATCTCCGCCTTGTGCTTGTTGCTTGCGTCCTTCCGCGAACCGGGCTAGCGCACTAGCTCTGGGCGTCGGACGTCACTGGCATCGGCGGCGCGCTAGCACCAGCGACGACGCAGCAACATCGGATTATCCAGGCAGCTAGCTGCTAGCGCATTAGCGCATTGGGTTGAGCTCGCCGCCAGCGCGAGGTACGCCGCACGCTCCACGAGGGGTAGCGAGTGATGTTAGCGGTGACCCGCGAAGCTACCACCTCATACCATAGCATACCATGCCACGCTGCCAAGCTACTTAGTACTACGAGGCAGCGGGACTTAACAGATACTCACAACTTAACAGGGAGGATGGCTAAGGTTGTGGGGGCCGACTGTTAGTGCTGGAGCGCTGGCTCTTAATGTCAGTAGGCGGGTGGATGAACAAATCATCCGAACATCCCGCTATTCTGTCAAATCCATATCCATATTTGCACTACATACGTAATCGACGCCGCGTTCGGACGACAGGGCAACGAGGTTAGGGTAAGGCCATGGCTATGTACTTCGTAGGTACGTTGTGCGCCTTCTATGTTACATATTGTTGTTGATGTGTTTATGCTTAGGAGCTTGAGTGTTATGCTCGAGGTGCCGGCAGCGATAGGCTTTGGGCAGGGGGCATATAAGCGGATCTGGGTTTGGTCGGGTGGGTTGGCGAATCTGCGAATCTGACCCCAAACCCCAAACCTCGAATGCAGAGATTGCCTTCGACCACGGACAGGCACGTACTGAACACTGACTCAACCTCAACACCCTGACGCGTGCGCGCGCGAATCCTGAATACCCAAAACCCACCGCTCAACGCTCAACGTTCGACGTTCAACGTTCAACGTCAGGCCGCCCATCTGCCGCCATTCACCGCCGCATCGCCATCAGCCTCCCATCCTCCATTCCCAAGCTTCTTCGCGTTCCCAACCTTCGCATTCCGTACGCAGGCACCAACAACACACATCCCAGCACTATCAACATCAACATTAGCATTTAACATTAACTTCCATGTCAAATGTATGTGTGTATGTATGTGGGTGAAAGAGGAAGGAGGAAGGAGGAAGGAGTAGTTGACTTGGCGACAGATTGGCTTCGCTTACGGTCGGTTGGTGTTCACTGGTTGAATCTTCTCCTTCTCCTTCTTCTTTTCTCGTCCTTCTTCTCGGTGTGCTACAGCGTGCCTCGACCTTCCCTTCTCTTCTCTTCGGCTCAGCGCGCGGGCTGTCGTCGTAGGCAGGCAGGCAGGTATGTATGTACATACTCATATCTGTTTATGACGCGTCGTGCGCACGCCGCGCTAGCACAGGAGGAGTGAGAACGCAAGTGTCAACGGTAACGCCAGACAGCGATTCGTGCATCATGCATCATAGTAATATCGAATCCCCAAGGCTCTAAGCTCTATGCCTTAGGCCTCACGCCTTACGCCTCACGAGGCCCAACAGCTACGTCTTCCGCTCACTTGCGAGGGTACCACCTACCACCCCGTCATTACCGCTAGTATTCAATACTCAATATTCAATATTCAAACATTCAGACATTCAAATATTCATTCAAACATTCAGACATTCACCATCCATCCATCCGACCATCAACCACCATCCGACCATCCATCCATCCACTCTACGCGTCCATCCCTCCATCCCTCCATACTTACATCCTACTAGTAACTACATTGACGTAGCACAGCCCAAGCATCAACGTATTCACGGGCCCGGAGCCGCACTGACAGTACTGCTCACTGCTTACTGCTAGGATCCGTCGAGAATGATTTATGATTCGCTCGCGAGCGTAATTGGTTATTAGTGGTTGTGAGTTACTAGTTACTAGTTACTAGCGGCTGGCTGTTGGCTGTATAGTTTTGGTTGTTGGTTGTTAGTTGTTAATTATAAGTTGTAGTTATTGGTTAATAGTCGTTAATTGCGTTGTAGATGTTGTTGGTTGATGCTCGTTCGGTGATTCAATGATTCAATGATACATGATTCAGTGATACATGATACGTGATTTAATGATGGTGCAATGATTGTGCACTGCCCGGAGCACAATGGGATAATGGCCTCGGAGCAGGGTGCTGGGATAATGGGATAATGGGGAATGATAGCTGGTGGCTATGAGAGGATGGCGATGAGAGGAATCGATGACGACTATGAAGTAAGTAAGCGGTTTGGACGTACTAACTGGGCGGTGCCGTGCGCGGTGCCGTAGAAGATACCACACACCCTACACACGCCTACGTAGAACACGCCTACGTAGAACACACTAAAACATGGACACAACGTAAATCCTATCGTCCAAAATATGACGCAAATCATTTTTCCTCAAGGAAGCAGGACAGGACGGGCGGTGCCGCTCGCTACAGGTACAACAAGCACCGTGGGCCGTGTACCGTGTGTACAGCTCCCCCTCCCCCCCCTCTCACCCCCTATTATTAGTTATTAGCACATAAGCAGTATACGAGTACGGGTGTAAGTGTGCGCGGACACGAGGACACGAGGATACTGGGATCGTTGGGGTCGTGGTGATCAATGATACGCAAAAGCCTGAGACACGATGAATATGCACAACAGTGCGATATGACGCTATTGTTACCATCATCATCATTAGTGCAGCAGTCTTATCGTCATTAGAGCAGGAGTCTTATCATTAGTGTACGAGCGGGCTGTGTACCGAACCTCCCCCTCCTCCCCCAGGCCTCCTCCCTACCCCTCCCTCTCCCTCGTTCTCTTTCACTCCAACCGACACACAAGTGCACGCTACATAGTACAAGGCACACTTCGTAGACACTACTGTTGCACCGGTTTGGGGGTCCCGCATTCAAATATTCAATATTAATATTCGACACCCAGCGTTTGGCGTCCAGCGGTCGGTGCTTCGTGGATTGTAGTGTAGTGCAATGTGCGAGGCGGTGTCGATAGCATAGAACATTTAACACAGTAGAACGCAGAACGCAGAACGCAGAACGCATAGGAGCTAGCCAGCTACTAACCACAGACGTACCAGCGGGCAATGTATGTACTCGATCACACCACAACCGATATTACCACACAACCTATATTACCAGACAATTTACATTATTAGACAGCGTACAGTATCAGACAGCACACGGCGCACGGGGCCGTGATGCGGTGTTGGATGGCGTCGGATGCGGGGTACGCTTGATACACCAGATACATCATCAGATACGCCAGCCTGGGATTCACCAGATACTACCCAACGTCTCTCCAATATTGCCTTCATCTCTAATTAGTAGAAGTAGTAGGCGGCGATACCAGACACGGGTGACGGGTGTGCGCCTGGGATTGGGATGCGCCTGGCAGTGGGAGTGGGAGTGAGAGTGCCTCGGGGACATGTAGACATGTAGACACAGTCCTCCGTACCTTGATCTCCGAAACATGAAAACATTGAAATATCGAGATATCGTTGATGCGTTGATGATGGTGATGGCGATTGCGGATCGTATCGACGGTATGTGTTACAGTGTTACAGTGTTACAGGGCTACAGTGTAGCAGTGTACCATATATCTATATCTATATATCTATACCTATATACCTATATCTATATCGAAGAGCGAAGAGCGAGCGACTCCTCGACATCGGGGGCTGGGGCTCATACGTGATACGTGATGTCCGTTGTCGATGTTTTGATTTGATGGGGGTTATATGATATGTGGTATGTCTGGGACTGCGTGATGCCGGGGCGGGGTGGTGGTATGATATGGTAGGATATGGTATGGTATGGTGGTATGATACGGTGTGGTATGGTGCGACGGGCAGGGGTAAGTCAAGCTCCTACTGATTGCAGGCGAGTACGAGTACGAGTACAGGGAGTGTCGGTGTCGGTGTCGGTGTGTTGGTGTTAGTGTCGGTGTCGGTGTAAATAAGTGCTCGGCGTCCTCTCCTCCACAACATATACACGTCGTCTTCCACAATGCCCGCCGTCGCTCTGTCTGTTCGGCGAACGCACGTATATTTTATGTAACGACAATCAAAATATAAATGAAAATATAAATGAAAATTAAAATAGGAACAGGAATAGGAAGGAATAGGAATAGGAATAGGAATAGGAATAGGAATAGAAAATTCAATTGAATGGGATCGAATATGGCGAATATGCGTCGCATCCGTTCCGGAATCGGAGCATCGGGTGAGGCCCGACGAAACGTTCCCAAATTCCCAAATTCCCAAACTCCCAAATTCCCAAACTCCCAAATTCCCAAACTCCCAAATTCCCAAACGAGGACGACAGACAAAAGGCGAAAACGCAAGGTAGCGCCGGGAGCGAGTGGTGCGATAATCGCATTTGCGAATATTTGGTTTTGGTGATTTTTGTCGTGCCTCGAGGCCTCGCTGGCCCTCACCGAGTACCGAGGGAGAATGAGAGAGTGTGAGGTGGGATAGGTGTGAATTGTTTTCAACGTATCGTGATAGGAGGTTTCGTGGGGAGGGAGAGGGGGCGAGACGGGGGTGTCGAAGCAGATGGGCAGATGGGGAGATGATGGGAAGATGCGGTGACTGGCGGTGATTGGCGTTGGACATGAATATTTGAATATTTGAATCGGTGAGGACGTTCAGTGGGAGAATGCACGGATGCGCGAGTCCGGGAGATTAGGAGCCCATCAATGTCGCTTGGATCACCAAAGCACCTATTCCCAAAATCACCCAAAAACAAATTGGAATTGAGTCTCGCAATGCGAAGCCGGGGTGTGCGCGAGATCCAGATCTGGAGGGCTCCCTTGTGTACCCTGACCAGACAAACGCTGCGAATCTTGATCTCGATGTAAAACAGTCACCAGAAGCAGTGGGCTTCCTTATAAGGGGATATTCCATGCCTAGCGGACTAGACCGAATATATCATTTGTCGCCATTTTCCTGGTTCTGCCTACTGCGATAATTCACATGCCCTCCCAATTAATTAATAAGAAACGATAATAAGGATGAAATTAATAGGGAAAATAATCAATTGGGAGGGATAGTGGTGAGAAGGGGAAAATAGGGCAGAAAAAGGATAGACGTCGATCCCTTCTTATAATAAGGCGCATTTGCATCCCTGTGATCCTCCACCGAGGGTCCCGTTATCCATTCCCTTTTTTTCGTGTTGCACTCGTCGTCCCCTACTCCTACCCCGCCTACGCTCGACCTACAGCATACCCAACAACAACACGTCATCGTCAGTAACCTCCTAGGCGACGATGCCCGCCTCCTCTTCGTCCACCTCCTCCTCCCAGTCCCCCGCCGCCTCTAGCACCAGCGCCTCCTCGCCGGCCCAGAAGAAGAAACACGTCTGCCCCACCTGCGAGCGCGCCTTCACAACAAGCGGCCACCTCGCGCGCCACTCGCGCGTCCACACCGGCGAGCGCAACCACAAATGCCCCTTCCCCGGCTGTGAAACCAGATGCTCGCGCCAGGATAACCTCCAGCAGCAGTGCGTATTATACATCGCTTAT
Organism: Pleurotus sapidus; assembly: GCA_026743855.1. Lineage (NCBI taxonomy): Eukaryota > Fungi > Basidiomycota > Agaricomycetes > Agaricales > Pleurotaceae > Pleurotus > Pleurotus sapidus. The sequence continues at coordinate 216,123 of JANBWZ010000025.1, read as the reverse complement.
CTATTTTGCATCTAACATAACGGGCACTAGCTATCGCATCCATCTGTCCCCCGGCTCCCGCCGCTCGTCTTCGCGCTCTGCCATCGCACGCGCGATGAATGGCGGAAAACGCGGCTCGGCTGCACTTGCGCTCCAACAGGCCCAGGCAGCGGCAGCCCAAGCAGCAGGGCTCGACCCGCACCACCTCTCCTCCTCCCAGCACCAGCTGCACGGAGGGCCACCACACCTCTCGCCTGCGCTCTCCTCCTCGTCCTCCCCCCACGCCCTGCACCACTCCCCCAACCCAAGCCTCATCCCCCCGCCTCTCAGCGCACCCCCAGCCCTGGAACCCGCGAGACTCTACCACCCCTCGCACCTCAGCGCAGGAAACGGCGGCTCGCTCTCCCCACCCCCCGATTCCCCGCCCCCGCTCGCACAGGCGACCCTCCCAGCGACGATGCACGCCCACCACCCCCACTCGTCCCACTTCTCCTCCCCGCACCCCTCCTCGCAGCACTTCTCCTCGTCCTCCCACTTCTCCTCGTCCTCGCAGCACCAGCAGTACGCCCGCGGCTCGAGCTCCCCCGAGATCCCCTCCGGCTCGCCGTACACGCTGCACCACGCCTCGCACCCCGCGCACGCGAACAGCTACTCGTACCGCAGCGGCACGACGACGTACCAGGAGCAGTCCCAGGGCACGGGCGGCGCCGGCGGCGGCCAGTGCTACACATACGTGCACACCACCCCCATAACGCACCCGCACTCCAACTCCCCGCCCCTCCAGCACCAAAACAACGCGCAGAACCAGCACTTCACGTACCCCCCGCCCCCCGCGTCGTACCACCACACGCGCGGCGGGAACCCCGGCGCCTCCAACAACAACAATAACAGCAACAGCAATAATGGGGACGACGAGGGCTCGCTGCCCGGCTCGCCCGTGCTCCCGCAATCGCTCTCCTCGCGCCACTCCATCTCGCACATCTCGCACCCGAATCCCGCGCACTACTCGCACCACGCGCCGCATCACGGGCAGGGGAGCTACGACCCCGGCTCGCCGACGTCCTCGCACTCGCACCCCTCGCCCTCGCTCTCGGGCCCCCCGACGCCCACGACGGGCGTGTACCCCCACCACGCGCAATCCCACCAGCATGCGCATTCGCAGCACAGGGGCAGCCGCGGTGCATCCGAGTCGCCCAACGCCTCCCCGGCGCTCCCCCCGCACTCGCTCCCCCCGCCCAACTCCAACTCCAACTCCTCCTCCAACACCTCAAATAACAACTCGAATAACGGGAATGGGGGGGCGAACAGCCAGCCGCCCTCGCCCTCGTCGTCGTCCTCCGCGAACTCGACCGCGTCGCCCTACACGCCGACGCCGCCGTTCCAGGACGACAGCGTCGGGATCAGCCTCGGCGGCGGGTCGATGGGGCTCGGGAGCGGGGGCGGCGTGTACGAGAACGGGCTGATGGACCATAATCTGAGCATGGGGTCCATGGGGGGCAGCATGAACGGCATGGGCTCGATGAGCGGGGGGATGGGGGGGAGTGGGATGGGGGGGAGTGGGATGGGGGGTAGTGGGATGGGGGGTAGTGGGATGGGGGGGAGTGGAATGGGGTATAGTGGGGTTGGGGGGAGTGCGTTTGGGCGATTCGACTCCCCGCCCCCGATTTTGGCGCCGATACAGGAGGGGATGGTGTCGAGCAGCAGCAGCAGCAATTCGCGTCGCGGGTCGCTGATCGGCGGCGGGATGGACGGGCGGCCGGGGAGCGGGCACTCGACGGGCTCGCATTATTCGCAGCACGGGCACCATGCGCAGCATCCTCACTCTCAACAACAACAACATTCCCAACAACAACAACACTCCCAACAACATTCCCAACAACAACAACACTCCCAGCAACAACACAACGGGCAAGCGCACTCCCCGACGTCGCCGCACTCGCCGTACCACCACCAGCTCGAGTATCCGTCTATGGGCGGGATGGGGGGCGTGCCCAGCATGAACGGCGTCGGGGGTGTCGGTGTTGGGGGGGCAATGGGCCTCGGCTTGGGTCCTGGGGCGTGGAAGACGGAGATGGGGCGGGATATGCGGGATATGAGGGATATGAGGGATATGCGCATGAAGGGCGTCGGCGCGCTGATTCAGTAGATGGTTTGATGGTTATACCACTACACTTTTCACCACCATTATTCCTCTCCTCCCTCCCCCCTCGCACTTATCAACATACCATTCCCCCACCATCACCCCACCCACCCCCATCCCCATCCACATCCCCATCCCACTCACCATCACCATCCCCACTTACCCACACCATTTACAGTTCACCGTTATGCTCACTCCCCCGCTTGCTTCATCTATTTTTTATCTTCATCTCTTGATTTCTTGATTACATTCCCCCTTTCCCCTCCTCTTTCTTCACTCCCCTATTTCTTCCTCTCTTCTCTCTTTCTTCTCTCGCCATCTCATACCTCTTTCATCTCTTTCATCTCTCTCTCCATCTCATACCTCTTTCTCCTCTGCCTACACTCCTGTACTCTGATTGCTGAATGATATAAGTACCGTACAGTATCGTGTGTACATATAACGTGTTTATACGCAATACGGAATACGGAATGCGGAATACGGCAAACTCGAACCGCGAACTGCATCGTCTTGTGTGACCGACTGTAATTGCAAATCCACGAACTCGCAAATCTACGAACTCTATTTTTGCGTTTTTGCGTCGGTCTGCGAAGCTTCACGGTGTGGAATTGTAGCATTATGCATTATGCATTAATTAGGAATCAAATATCCAATATTCAATATTCGATATTCAATATTCGGTATTCAATATTCAGTATGCATAGTCGGTACATAGACACCTCATCTCATCTCCCCTCATCCCAACGCCAACGCGACGTCGCCTTTCCCCGCTCTCGATTCTCACCCAGTCACGCCCCTCCCCTCCTCTCCCCACGTCCCCATTTGCGTCTATACTATGCGATGTTACGATACACCTCAAGTTAACCGAGTGCCAAGCGATCGCCGAGCAGTCAGTTGACTCGCCCGCAGCCACAACCACACAGCGACACAGCGACACGAGGGCGAGTGCGACTGCGACTGCGGGGTTGTGCGCGGGGTTGGATAGGATGAAACATTGAGACGTTGAGACGATGAGACGATGGCGCTATGTCTGGGAACTGGGGCCCGGGTTTTGACGGTTTGATGCGGTGCGATGGTCGGTAGTCGATAGTCGGTAGTCGGTACGTGCATCATCTACAGCGGTTCTTGCGTAGCGTATGTCGTATGTCGTATGTCTATCTCTACGTTTGTTATGTCTACGTTTGTTATGTCTATGTGGTTATGTATATAGAGTGTGGTTATGTCGTATGTCGTATGTCTACGTTTAATGTGCTCTGAATCTTGATTGAAATATTGACGCCATGTCCTGATGGTGCCGTGCACCGCCAGACTCCAGTGCCAGGTTTCTTTGTCAGTATCAGTATCAGCGTCAGTATCAGCGTCAGTGTCAGTGTCGGTGTCGGTGTCGGTGTCAGTATATCAGTGATGCGTTGATGCGTTGAGGCATTGATACGTTGATAGGTTAGCCTTTTGGAATTTGATGCTCGAGATTCGGGGTATGGCGCTATCATCCGTGGTTTGTTGGTTATGTTTCGGTGTTTTGATTGCTTGATTGCTGAGCTAGTAGTGTTTTGATGGTTTGATGGTTTGATGTTTTGATGGTTTGATGGAGGCGGGATGATAGGTTGAGGCGGTCGCGTTAGGGCTTTAGGCTACGTTATCGCGTTGATACCATATCATACATATCAAACATACCATACATACCATACCATATCATATCATATCGTACTATAGTACTTAGTGACTTGGCGAGATGGTGGCACGCACGAGGGGGTGGGGATGGCGATGTAACCGTGTTTTACTTGCAGCTGTAGCTGTAGCTGTTGCTTGACCTCCTCGCGCGTCGACGTATCTTACTATTCCTGACCGGTTAGACTGTCCTGGTAATGGATTACCCCAGTGCCTCATCCAACTCCTGCGATCGCATATGAATTTTAGGATTAGGACTACATCATGCGCTTGCGATAATACGATATCTGCGGTATCTACGGTATCTCAGCATATCTACGTATCGAGAGGGGGGGACTCGCAAGGTCGCAAGGTACTCACTCGCGCAGATGTGCGGGCAGGCAGCGGCTGTGCTTAGCGTCAAACACGAACGAAATTTGCATTATCATTATTATTATGATACACATACTTCTTATTCGAGCATTCGAGAATCGAGTGACACTGACAGAGCGATCTATAAATCTACTATTTAGCGTGATCACTGATCAGTTACCACTGATCACAGACTGATCATATGTTCAAATATTGACAAGCCGGACAACAGACGACAGTGGAAGGCAGAGCGGTTCTGATTAGAAGGGTGGCAGTGACCAAGGGGGAAGGAGGGCTTCTGTGTGGAATTCGAGAGACGTCGGGAAGGGGTCTTTGTTTGACAATGAATTTTATAATGGAATAAATGACGAAGATTTTATGGAATTTTGGTGAATTTAGTCCGGGGGTATACGCCCCCCGGGCGGGTGCGTTACCGGTGTTTGGCGCTTGCGAGATAGCAGAGTCAACAGACAGGCAGACTATTAGCGCTTTAGCGAGTATGTCATAGAACGATCTACAGCTGCACCGCTCCCCGGCGTGTGTATGTCGCGGTTAGACGTGCGTGCTGAAGGTAGTGTGTCAGGGGCTCTTACTCGAAGCAGCAATATGTTCACACGGCACACGCTGACGACTAACGCGTCGGTCACCGAAGTCAAACCGAGAGCACCCCTCGATCGTTCCTTGCACCCTTGCTCTGTATTCATCGCATTGCGACGTCATACTGCATTATCGCGAGCTTCAAGCACGCACAACGAATAACGCAATCACCAACGCGCGTATCATTGCGACCTGCTTCAAGAGGGGAATTGCCCCGAGCGTATCTTAGCTTGACAGAATCGAGGGGTTGTTAGCACGCAGAAGCCAGAAGCCAGACCGATACACCGATGCCGAGTGATCTAGACAAGTGCGTCCCTTCGCATCTGCTTTTGATTCCGTTGCTAACCCATTCCGATCTCACTTGCTCGCTCCTTCGCGCTACGTATCCACCGAATCCGAACCCGAACACCGCCGAAACTCTCCCAAATCCCAATGGACTTGGTAACAGACAAATCGAGCAGCTATCCCGATGCGAGCCCATCTCCGAAGAACAAGTAAAGCGCCTCTGCCTCAAAGCCCGCGAGATCCTCATCGAGGAGGGCAATGTCCAGGCCGTTGACTCGCCCGTTACCGTCAGCCTTATCCCTTCTCATACACTGTGCACGGAACTGACGAATTCCACGTTTGTAGATATGCGGCGACATCCACGGCCAGTTCTTCGACCTCATGGAGCTGTTCAAAGTCGGCGGCTTCTGCCCGGAGACGAACTACCTCTTCATGGGCGACTTCGTCGACCGCGGCTTCTACTCCGTCGAGACCTTCCTCCTCCTCCTCGCCCTCAAGGTGCGCTACCCCGAGCGCATCACCCTCATCCGCGGCAACCACGAGTCGCGGCAGATCACGCAGGTGTACGGCTTCTACGACGAGTGCCAGAGGAAGTTCGGAGGCTCCGCGAATGTGTGGCGCTGGTGCTGCGAGGTGTTCGACTACCTGGCGCTCGGCGCGGTGGTCGACGGCCGCGTGTTCTGTGTGCACGGCGGGCTGAGTCCGAGCTTGCAGAGTATCGACCAGGTTCGTAGGCCTCCCCGACCTGCACATGCATACATACGGTGATTTTGATGCCGATGCTGATGTTTGGATTTGCGCAGATCCGAGCGATCGACAGAAAACAGGAAGTCCCGCACGACGGGCCCATGTGCGACCTGCTCTGGTCGGACCCGGACGACATCAAGGGCTGGGGCCTCTCCCCGCGCGGCGCCGGCTTCCTCTTCGGCGCCGACATCACCAAGGCCTTCGCCCACGCCAACGCCATCGACCTCATCGCCCGCGCACACCAGCTCGCGATGGAGGGCTACAAGCTCATGTTCGACCGCACGATCGTGACGGTGTGGAGCGCGCCGAATTATTGCTATCGGTGAGTGCCCAGTATTCCCACCCACGCACTCTCTTTCTTTGTCTGGTCGTCCTGGTCCTTTTGCTTTTACTTCCATACTCCCTTCGGAGCCCGTCGTTGAGGGAGGACGGTGGGACCGTCCCTGCTCGGCCCCGCACCACTTCACATCCACGACAACCCATATATCTTAAAGTTTAAGCACCCCAACCCCGCACCCCGCACCCTGCACCGCAGCCTGCGCTTCCCTGTCCCCACTTATACACACCCTGTCCCACTTATGGGTCAGGGGCTCGTTCAGGGATACCGAGGGGCGCTACTTCTTGCTACTTCCTGCTTGCTTCTTCTTGCTTCTCTTTGCTTCTCTTTGCTTCTCTTTGCTTCTCGAGGACGTGCTCGGTGTCGTTATTGTTACTCCTTGGGAGCGGGAGCGCGTTCGGGTGTTAGGGTGGGCAAGTGGGCGAGTGTTGCAGGGGGGCGGTCTAGTCGCTCTCGGTGCTGGTGCTATGTCCCCCGTGGCTTCGTGCTGATAACGTCGTTATTCTTGTTATTCCTGTTATTCCTTTTTCTTTTTCTTTTCTCCTCTTTTTCTTTTTCTCCTTCCATTTTCTTCTTTCTTTCTCTTTTTCTTTCACCTTATGTTTCCCTCATTTCTCTTTCATTCTTCTTCTTCCAATATTCCAATCTTTTCCCATCTTTTCCCATATCTCGCTACGTGGCGTATTCGCGTTCTCGAGCATTTAATTTCCGGATATCGTGATATCGTCTGGAATTTTATATTTCTATCTATATTCCTATATTTCTATCTGATGCGCTGATGCGCTCATGAGCCCATAAGATTGGGTGGGGTGGGACGGGCTCGGTCGTACTATGCGTTCTGGTTCTGGCTCTCGCTGGGTCGCGTTCTAGTCCTTCTTCTCCTTCTTGCTTGTTTTCTGTGTTTCCATGATCTCCGTGTTTGTTGTATTTCCTCGTTCCCTCGTTTCCGTGTTTCTTTGATTCCTCGTCTCCGGGTCTCCGGAGGTAGAGAAGCACACCCGTCGCGTCGCGACTCGCATAGTGGCGCGTAGCAGTGGGTAGTTGGTATTGTTGGGCCATCCCTTGGCTGCGACCCGACCAGGCGACTATCGATGATGCCGAAGTCTTGCATCATCACGCATCACACACCCCGCTTCGGGCGCGGAGACGGTGCGCGATTGTTAATTGGGCCGCAGAGCGATCAGTCGGGTGTGGGCGTATACCTTACGTGACTACGCGACCACGCGAGTACGCAGCTCTGCATAGTATGCGAGAGGAGTGCGAGTGCATGACGCATGAATATCGGTGCATGCGAAAGCGATATGTGCTCTGAGAGGACGCACAGCCGTGCGCGTGCTCGTCTCAGTTGCGCTTATTCTCCTTGCATCTCGTTCCCGAACGGACGTGGAGAAACATATACGCGGCTCGCACTGTGCTCCAGCCATTGATCATTGATGCAGACGCCGGCGTCTACACGCCCCTCTCTTTGAGCTTCTTCGTCGCCGGTTGCCGATTGCCCCAGATAGCGGCGTCCCGGCGTCTGCTATCCCACCCATCCCTCTGCGTGGGCTGCGCCTTCCTATCGCGTCCGTTTGTCCCCACATTCATCTCCCCACCATTATCCTGATTATCCTCGCGTTCTTGCAACCTGCATCTTTCGTACTTTTATGCATTCATTTCATTTCACGTCTCGCGGGTCTTATCTCTTCTCTATCATCTATCATCTATCAGATCGCCTCTTCTCTGCCTTCCGTCCTTCTTTCCTTCCTTCTTGCGCGTTTATTCGGCGAAGCGGTACAGCCCATGCCCAGCGTGGCCCCTGGGAACGCCGTCGCTGTATACACTACTCCGCATGGGTTTATGGGACCATGACGCGACGCGGCGAACTCGCGCGGTCGCGTGGTTGTGTTTCTTTTCTCCTTCTTTTTGTTTTGGCGTTTTGGGCATTTTCGGTGTCGTTCTCATACTTTGTCACTTTTCCGTGCCGCGCGTCGAGTGGGGGTGTTCGACTGTCATGATTTGACAATCTGACATCCGGAGGGCGTTGGATGAGCCACTCGAGTCGGAGAACGGGGACTCGGCTACCCCTGTGTTTCTCCTCCCTTCTGCTCCTTTCTGTTTCTGTTTTCTGTTTTCTTTTTTTTCCTATTTTCAGTGCGCTGCTCTTCCCCATGCCCGTGCTCATGTGGTACACTGTGCTGTACGGGCGTGGTGTGTTTACCGGGGGTTTGATTGATTAAATCACTGTCGCCTTCGGTCTCGGACATCGGGAATGTTCTCAGACCCCGTGCCTACGCTCCCGCAGAATCCAGATACACGTCCTTCCCGACCCCCCTCCGTCCTAGCCTCATCAGCATCAGCAACAGCATTCTCAGACCATCTCATCTATTCCCTCTGTCTCCGTTTTCTTTTTTTCACTTGTGATTTCTCTTACTTCTACTTGTGCTCCGTTCGTTCATTTCGTGGCTTATTGTGTTTGTTTTGTTTATCTTATTACGTTGAGGTCTATCTGTCTATCTTTCTGTTCGATCTGCCTATCACCCGGACGTACGCTAACTGACCGTGTTCTTTTTCATCTATGGCTCTATCTATATCCTTGGCTTTCGTACGCCTCAATCATCCATCTCCATCGTTCGTCACCCACGCGGCACATATCCCACCAATGGCAATTGCCTCCGAATACGCATACACATCACCCATACAATCCACCCGCCGCACGAACGGACGTACACATCAAATCAAATCAACTGACTCCACCTACCTATGCATCTCCGGCGTGCACCTAACGGGTGCACATAATCGAACACACCTCGCGCCTTCTCGGGACCTATCGAATCAATGATTTATAATCGACATCACCCCAACCAACTCATGGTATGACATGATACGATCGCACCCCACGTCTGTGTATGATTTGTACGGCATACGGCATACAAACGTATATCGTCGGTGGTTTGGCGTGCGCGACGGCTATCTTGAAAATAACGGATATCGAATATGTGGGTCTGTGCTGCGGTGCTGAACACTGAACTCGAATTAGATGTGGAAACGTCGCATCTATCCTGGAGCTGGACGAGCATCTCGGCCAGGAGTACAAGGTGTTCTCACATGCGCCTTCGGTAAGCTTCTCATACCCATTGTCAATCCAAATGTCGCTTTTATTTGATATTCGTTATCATTTTCATTTGCCTATCTTTGGTTCGTGATGTTCGTGCTCTGGGTGCTCGTGTTGGGGCTTCATGTTCTCAGCGTGGCTTGTGGCTCACGTTCCCCTCTGACATTTTATGTCGATGCTCGACCGTCTCGGTTATCGGACATCAGCTGTCGATGCCTCGCCTTCAATGTCCATCTGCATCTACACATCTTCTCGTATTTGCATTCATTTTCGTGCCCTCGTCCGTGACCATGCTCACTTACATCATCTAACATAAACACTATCGCGCGTGTTTTGCCTGATCAACCTCGTTCACTTATCCTCCTCGTTCTTCTTTCCTAGCCTTGGTTAGCGGATGATATCTGCTCCTCGTTGACTTATCTTTTCGCACTTGCTCCGTTGCCTGCTTTGCATTTTTTGCCTCCCTGCCTCCCGTGGTTGTTCCGACTGACTTCGCCTCGTCGCTTACCCTCCTTCCTTTCCGAACATTCATCACATCTCGTGCCCCGAGTTCGGCTATCCATCAAGCTGCCTGTCTTGTCTTCTGTCTCCCCCTTCCCCTTTACAGCCTTTTCCCCTTTCCTCTCTGTCTGCCTACCAACTGGCTGCTTGCAGCACGCGTTGGCGTGTTCAGCTTTTACATGTGCACCGCTCCCGATGATCGATGACACTTTCACGAGGCCCTCCGTCCGTTCTGCGCAGACGTTCTTCTGCCTCCTGATTCGCTGGCCGCATGTCCGGATGTCAGCCTGTCCTCGTAATTTGATTCGAGACCAGTGCACGGCGCATCAGACGGCGGTGGAATGCAGCACTTTTGGCACCAGACAGCAGCAACGAGCACCTAGCAGCACGAATTAGGGCTTTTGTTGGACCCGGGGTCCATCTCCTTGCGGGATCTTTCCACCTCTGGCTGTTCATTGGGTGTCTTTGCTGCCTCTCGCCAGGTTAATTACTTCAATGGGCCCGTGGCTGTGCTTTGTGGCTTGATGACGGTCGTCGCCTCGTTGCACGGTGCATATGGGGCGTTCATTCTTTTTAGTATCCTTCCTTCGATCGTTCCTTTATTCCTTATTCTTATCATCCGATCATACTTCAATATTTGCGCCTCTACATGTGCTGACACCTGGTTTGCTCTGCATTGTAGGACGTACGGTCGATTCCCGCCAAGCGCCCCCCAGCGGACTATTTCCTCTAACCCTCCAACATTTCAGTCAAAGACGGATCATCCCGTCATCCCGTCGGCGCCTGTCCCCTTACCTCCTATGTATGTCTGGTCAACGTGTGTTCGGTAGCGGTGAGCACATTCACTGTTCGTCTAGACTTTACACATACATAAACCTACATCTTCCGGTTCCCGCGTTCCCCTCGCTAAGTCGAGGCGTTCATTAAAACTACCGTCGCCGCTTTCGAAATTCTCATGAACGGAATGCTAGCTAGCTAGGCTCGCTCTAGCTAGGCTTGCATCGGGGATGTATTTCCCGCCGTCTTACATTTATACATACAGTTCCAGACTTCAGACTGGGTCCACATGAAGATACATTACTAATGCCCAGCTAATTGGTTTTTAGAGATCATGATCCAGGATTTACGACACTTCTCAAACCATTTACGCCCTTTGCAGATGCCTCTCCCAATATCCTCCTTGCCGGCGGAAATTCATCATTAGATCCTAGGATGGTGGCGCAGGGGTGCTCATGCTCGGGGGATCTGCTCTGGATAATGTTGAATACTGGACTTTGATTTGATGGAACCCCCGCGTTTCGTCCCCTCTGTGATTCCATCGACCGCAGTTAAGACGGATGGCAACTGTAGTATTGGGTAGCTCTTTCTCATAGAACGTCTCCGCTTTTATTTCATTGTCGTGTTAACACATTACCTCCCCCTATCTCCCCTTGCCGTTGTCGCCATCAATGATTATCGTTGTATTCGTTGTATGCATGGGTATGTGCTTTTAATGTGCGCCGACCTTTAAGTCTGCTGGACACTTCCCATTCGTTGCTGGGTGTCTATCTCTCGTGCCTTGATCTTGGTGGAGTGAGTAGGTACATATGAGTATCCACGCCAGTGGTTCCTTCCTTCGACGGGCTTCTTATCGCCTACCGCATGCAGCATAGACTATGCTTGTTCTTCTCCGCCCAGCGTTCTAGCTGTGGATTTGAAAGCACATACTACATCCGCCAATAATATCACGACAATCGTCCCATTTAACTAGCCTTTACTGAGTTCGTGCGAGTCTTTGTGTCAAGAAGCTTTCGGTGCCTGTACACATCGCCACCCTCAATCTATCGTGGAATTCCCGCCCATTGAATTTACGACCCAGCCAATCCATCATTTCGTGACGAGTATGGTAGCTTCTAGTCAGTCACCTAACCGTTGAAGCTTCTCTAACTTGTTAGCCGACGTCAACGTTGCTTGTTTCATTTCATTTTGTAGATAGGATGAGAATCATCTTTAATCGTTTCGATGTAATGGTCCCTGAAAGATTAAAGCGGTCTTCACAACGGCGTTAACAAACTTGACAATAAATGCATCAAGTCAATCTATTGGACTGAGTCCATTCGTAACATACACGGGAAGGCGGTACGTACAAGTGTATATGAATCGGAGTAGTACTACTAAATGTATATAGCTGAGGCTGGGCTACAAGCGCAGTGCACCTGATGAGATGGCTACATTGGTTTGCGATGCGATTACATGTAAGTGTATGGAAATGATCATGAGATATTGGAGAATGGTCGGTCAAAAACTTGAGGGGATCCAGGCGATTATGTCCTGCCTTTGGACGCAGTCTTACTGAAGAGTTTCGCCTTTTCGATGGCGGCATTACCTACAGCCCACGTGAGTAATGTCTTCATTGACAGACAGCCAATGGACGTACTAGCTTTGATGAGATTCTTCTTGTAATCGACGATACTGATATCCTCTTTCGTGAGATTACGAATGGTTTTATCCGCCACCTCCCACAGCTCCTCCGCGACCTGGGAAATCAGACCTAACAGCAGTTCAAGTCATTAGTGAAAGGACATGTGGCGTAGTGAGAACTGCTGCTGGAAGTTGGACTCACGGAAATCGTGCGAAACGATCACCACACCGCCCTCAAATTCCTTGATAGCACGAGCTAATGCATCAATGGACTCCATGTCTAAATGGTTAGTGGGTTCGTCTAGAGTTAACATGTATCGGTCAGACTTTGTTTTGAAAAGGGCGAGGCTATCAACGCACCAAGAAGCAAGATGTGCGGGTGTTCCATGGCAAGTTGGGCAAAGACGACTCTATAAGGATGATGCATCGGTTACGACGAGCTTCAAGAAGGAATCGTTCGAACCATACCTGTTACGCAGACCATCCGAAAGTTGCTTGATGGGGGAGGTCTGGTGGTGGCCAGAGAGACCGAATCGACCCAACTGAGATCGCCAGGCCTATGAGAGCGGAGAAGTCAACAATCAACGCCACAACTCCGTAAACAAGTTTATATAGAGCGCCATAGTACGAAGTGCATGGCGGAATGCAGAGCGGAATGCGGAAAAACTAATCAAGGTAGACAACGGGGGAAAGCACTCGAAAAGGCGAATAGCACGCTACGGAATGTGAAGCAGCTCACCATTATGTCTTTGTCGGGGTATTTCTCACTGAACAGCGATTGGAAGTATTCAATAGGGGATTTATCGTACGGGAGCTGGTCGGCAGAGTGCTGGGAATACTTGGCTAGTTTCAATTGCGAATGCTTGGAAACGCTCCCTTCCACGGGTTGTAGGGCGCCAGTGATCAAGTGGAGTAGAGTGGACTTTCCGGCTCCATTGGCACCAAGGATGGCCACGCGAGAGTCCATGCTAAAGAAGAAACGATTCAGCAAACGATTGCAAGGAAGCCAGGCGACCGTCTGTTAAACTTACTCTATACCAAAAGAAAGATTCTGATAAAGGAAGTCTTCCTTTTTGCCGGAGTAGGAGAACGCGACTCGGTCGAAAGCGATGATCGGTGGTGGTAGCTTGCGGATATCTTCGAAGTTGAAGCGGAGAGGCTTGGGTGTCTCGACCTTCTCGATCAGCCCTGCAGCTTCCATCTTGTCGATAATCTTCTGCTTCGATTTCGCCTGCCTCACGAGGTTGGCGTAGGTACCAGCCGACGCAATAAACCTGACAGGAACGTAAGCGCCGATAAATGTTTACAAAGAAATCACCGCACTTTTTGATATGGGCGATTTCTTCTTGCTGCTTATGATACGCCTTCATCTGGTTGACTTCGTTCTCCTTCTTCGTTCTCACGTACGTGGTATAATTACCCGTGTAATAGACCAGCTTCTTCGACATCGTCAGGTCCATGATGTTCGTACACACCGAGTCCATGAAATCTTGCGAGTGCGACGTTATGACGAGGATATGGTTGTACGTACTGAGGTATGCCTCTAACCAGACGACAGCCCCGAGGTCTAAGTGATTGGTGGGTTCATCGAGGAGGAGGAGATGTGGTTTTATGAAGAGCGCCCGAGCAAGGGCGACACGCATGCGCCAACCACCACTCATATCCTTCGTAGGCTTCTTCATCATGGTTTGCGAGAAACCAAGACCGTGAAGGATCGACCCTGCTTTCGTCTCAAAAGTGGCGGGATCCAGCTCTTCTAGCTCCTCGTAAGCTTGGTCAAGAGCCATATCGTTCGGTTCATCGGATACGGAGAGCTCCTCTATGTAAGCCTCCAGCTTGGCTACTTTCTCCTTCGCCGAAGCTACGATAAACTCGACAGCGTTTACCTCTGATGGTTCCGCCTCTCCGCGCACTAGGTATATATCGATATGTGGTGGGATTTCGATATCGCGTTCGGCCATAGATTGCAGGAATGTCGACTAATGGCCAGACAGTCAGCAATTGTGTACAATGTGAGGGAAGTGAAGGTCATCATGGAGCGCACCAGTCCTCCCACTAGTTAATCAAGATGCTTACCTTTCCCGAACCGTTCTCGCCCAAGAGACCATATCTTTGGCCATAATTGAGAGCGATCTCGGCATTTTCAATGAGGAGTCTGCCATGGAACGACAACGTATATGAATCGATCTTGATGTCGCGGCCCTTTGGGTCAGAAACTAATACTCCAGTCGCACTCCTACGCCAGGGGTTAGCTCAGATACAGCATACAAAATGAAGTGATTCGCACCGATCCGTTGCAATTGACAGCTTCGCCATTGCCGACAAATCATCCGTACTAGTAGCAGCGCTCAGGCTGGTCATCGGGGTGTTCACCGAGCTACCATTCCTCGATCCAGAAGGTGTGGACGACCCATCAGCAGTACTTGACCCATTGGCTACACCAGCACTTCTCTTTGCTGCTTTTTCTGCAAGCCGCTTTTGTTTTGAGGCTGAAGGTGCCATATCGATGGTAGTAGTCTAAGGTCGAGGAAAAGATAAATTATTGATCAGGCGCCCAAAAATTTGAAGCTCTATTCTGGGAGCTCCGATTAGGAAACTTCTTACATAACCAGTTCTGGGCGTCTACATGCTTTTTGGTCGAAGTCGTCCAACTCAATCTCTTCAGGTATAAGTAGTTCCATACTGATATCCAAGTGATCCTTCGAAGACATAATCATGTGGTGCTGCATCCTCGATACATGGCGCTGGAAACCTTTGGATAGCACGGGATGTTGGGTAAGTTGTGCTCAAGCCTCTTGCATCACTAGTCCGAGTGACAGAAAGCATACCTATGGGATCTAGCCCAGCGCATATTATGGGTACGTTCCAGTATGCCACTCCCGTCTTCTTTGATCAGTGAAGTATATATTTAGATTATGGCGCATTGTTGTAGTAATCTGCAACCAACGGTCAAAAAGTCCAAGCGGTTGAGTGGGTTCCAAGGCGCGGTTTTGGCTTGTCAGTCCAAGAAAAATTCAGTTTAGTCGGCACGCCCTTGTTGTATAGTTGGAAGTTCATTTCTGCAATTTAGGTAAGGGCGAATTACATTGCTTCTGGAACATGTTACAAACGACTAAATAGCCGGAACTCCAACGCTCGTGGTTCACCAACAACTGCGGCCACACTTAACTCTAGTGCCTCGCACTTTCTGCGCGAATTAACAGCCGCCTGAAGCGTTCTCCTCAGAGATACCAATAACTCACCCATCGTTTGCACGACGAAGGATTGTTTTTGTTTCGGCTACCGGAACATATTCCCAAGGATTTCGAGTGGTCTGGGCCGTGCTCGTACCTGTCATGCGTATAGTCGAATGGACTAAATGATACCACCATCCCCATAGATTGTCCTCTGGCCATCAAGTGACCATAGGTGAGTTTTTGGGAATAGTCTCGACGGAGATGAAACGATAAGTGAGGGCGATGCTACTATGTCTTTGCTACCTCCACTGCTAAGTACTTAGCAAAGCTTCGGGGCCTTTAACTCACTTTGCGAATTGATGCGCCACTCGCTATCTACTTACTTTGTATTCAAGTCACGCGTCTCAGAATGAGCAAATGTACGTTCATTACTCCTTAAGCTGAAACCTGCTCTGACTGAAGAACCTTCAATATGGCACGAACTTCACATTTGCTTCATGATCTGTACAGAGTGCGAGAGGACTCATCCAGGGTCTGCCCAGGGCAAGCTTGGCTTGGACTACATCAAGATCCAAGCTACGTCTAACTCTGTCCAGCCGTTCACACGTACAGTAAGGACCGTCGAGCAAGTGGGAAGTACGCTATAAAGGGCATACTGAGGCTACGGCCTAAATGTCGGGCGAGGAATGCCTTGAACAAAGGAGGTTTAACGAATCCCAAGCGCTTTGCCCTTGGTATCATTAATCTTAAATTCTTCGAGAGATTGCAACCTACTAACGCTCGACCGTCCTAGGCCCTGTTCCCGGCCTTTCAGGCTCACTCCCTATGAGCCGACGGCAGCTTCTGCGAACTTCCTGTGCGGCATTGTCCCTGCTATGTCGATTTGCGGTGATCGCGATCGCTACGTGGTGAAACACTGGCCATCCTCGTTCCAGATGCCAGCGCCCAGTGTAAGCGAGAAACGCCTCAAAGATTTCATAGGAAGCATCGAGGCCAGGAAACCACTACCAGCAACCTATTCGGCCATACTCAGCGGTTCGCGGACGTTGCTCCGAGCATAAGATAGAGATATGGCTTAGTGATCTTATAGACTTGCTAACTCGCATTCTATCTTATCCTCACTCCCAGGACAACATCAATCAGCCCTGCCCTCCTTAACGTCGTTACACGTCTCCGTTTCTGAACGCAGTCCCCCTTGAATGAATTCCCATCGCTGTGTCCCTCCTTCGACTCTCACACCGACGCCACATTGATGGTGGTACGAAGAACATCATCGAATGCCGCCGGTTCACGAAGCAAGTAAATTTTGCAACCATCGCCTTGTGATCTCGTCTTGATCTGATGGTCGTAACTATCCTTCAGGCTGTGAACTGTTCGCACACATCCATGCCCTCGCCGATTGTTGACGTGTCGGATCGACTCAAATGAGATAACACTGGTGACATAATCCAATGCGCCCCCCGATTACATTGTGATTAAATTGAGTGCCTATAAAGTATATAACATCAATGTAATTACGGAGGAAAGCCAATTGAAATTTATCATATTTACTTGTTTTGTCCAACATGGTAGACTAGATTACTTTAAACATGGCCACTTGGTGTGACCTCAAAAGTCTCGGTGATTCCAGTATGATTTCATTGAAAATAAAGGTTAAAAGTTACCAGAATTTTTCTCCGGTGTGTTCAAAATGTAATCAAAATGTATGTACGCTAGGATACATTAGGAAATGATGAATATGATTAAAATGTATTCGAAATTTGAGCACAAAGGCCTTTGTCTTTAATCTGTCGTCATATAGTGATCCCTTTGAGATCTCATGAAATATATTTCTCGTGGGAATATGTTGAACACAAAGAAGAAAAAATCAAAATGTAATCATAGTTTACCAGCGTCACTTTGTCGGTATTCATTATGACTTATTTCCACAGTGTAATCACAATGTATTAATGCTCGTTCATCGTGATTGTATGTTGATTACATTAATTTTGTAATTGTAATTCATGTTCAAAATTCAATCCTCTCCAACACGGTGAATTGATATAAAATATATTCATGATATATTCACCCAGTGCACGCAATTTGGCCTTGATTTGCGTTCGATATTATAAGTTATCACATTCTCAGGATTGATAAAATGTTATGTCCAGCGCTTATGATGATTACATTTTGATTACATTCAAAATGTAAGCGAACTTTGTTCCCTATATATCTGTTCTTTGTTCATCGTTCTTTCAAACAGTAGTTCAGACCAACATTGTTGCATTGTTTTAAATGTAATCTCCATTTATTCCGTCATTCATTCAGTTGTCCTCAGCGGAGGAAATTTAAAATAAAATACTCTGATGACATCCTTAGATTATCGTACATAAACTTACTTCTTTGTTTCTGACTTATCAAACCTTACTGACTTAGCTAAGATTCCCACAGCCAAAATCAGACTAGTGGACATCCAAATTTAGACAATGTCCTAGACAGATTAAGACTAACAGAGACGTCTTTGGACAAAGACTCGGATAAGACATCCTTTTCACTTACTCATCGGACATCCGGTCCCCGATGACATCCTCGACGTCCGCTGTACACTCAGGCTAGACGTCCTATAACGATATCTGGACTGCAGACATCGGTGACCGATATCGATCATGTCTACATACGTCGTAATTCAGCACGTCCACGTATACGAGTACGTCTCAAAGTATAATGCGTCGTATTGGGGGACCCACAAACCGTGGAATTCAGGGATTTGCTTCCCAGTGTCTACTTGGATATGGAGAGCTGCGTTGGTATGTGACTAAAGAAGTCCTTACTGCGTCCAAACCGAGACTTTTTAAATTCGGGAATGCACCAAATAGTCGATAATTCGCAGAGGCTCTCAAGGGAGTGGAGACAGATGTTCCACGTTGAGAATCGCGGACTGAGTGTCGCTTGAGACATACATTAAGCATAGGGAGCGGAGGTTGGGTAAATCGATGATGGGATACGTCGTATTAGGGATGAGGCCTGCTCTGCCAGTTGAGATCGCGAGGTGAGTGAGATTCCTAGGAGTAGCAAGAAAGTCGTGGAATTGATCCCAAGGCCTCGGAGGTACTGGCGGCGAGCCGAGATACGGAGAAATCGCCATCTCCCGTGGAGACGAGAAAATGTGGAGAGCAGCGTGGTTCTACCATCCACCGTGGAATTGTAGCCATATTCTACGGCGGTTGTGAGAGGCGAGCGGCGAGATCTCTGAATACAAAGGTGGCGCTCACCTTATTATCTTCCACCCC
This sequence comes from Pleurotus sapidus, assembly GCA_026743855.1. Taxonomy (NCBI): domain Eukaryota; kingdom Fungi; phylum Basidiomycota; class Agaricomycetes; order Agaricales; family Pleurotaceae; genus Pleurotus; species Pleurotus sapidus. The sequence goes on along the minus strand of JANBWZ010000025.1, from coordinate 197,579 downwards.
TTCCTCATTTACTTAGCCGTCATCTCCCGCCTCTCGCTTTCCACCTCGAAGGCTACGCGACGGTACACATTCATGTACACCAAGGGTCCCTCAGCGTCATCGGCGGAGTTGCGTGCTGCTTGACACGTTCGACGCCGCCGGCAGGCAGCTTCGAGCGGGTGCACAGCCAGAGAGAGAGAGAAGAGAGAGGGCGGCTACTCCTTTGGGTGAGTGATCATTTAGTCCCGTCCTTGGGAGTTGCTCACCGTGCCTCGTCTTCGAGTTGGCCGACGTGTGCGTTCGGGTGAGTTGGCGTTGTAGTTCAACGCTGGAGCTGGACGTCGGTCGATTTCAGCTCGATAGGGCTCTTCAGCTGGTTCACGACCGCCGCCGCTCGATTCAGGTCGACAGGCTTTTCACTGGGAGCGCTCAGCCCCGACTCGGGGAACAGCGAGAGGTGAGAGGACGAGAAGGACAGGCGAATGTGGGCTCCAGAGTGGGAGAATCTTCCCTTTTCGGATATCCGGCATTATCCGAAATTTCCTTGATATAAACCGACTTCGGACTCCGATATCCCTCTCTCTGGACGCCTCATTCTTGTACTTACAGTATGTTTAATACATTGGTTTCCATCCTCTCTGTCGTGTTTGATACTGATGGTTATATCGTCTATGAGTATCTCCTTCACCATCTCGGTAAGATCAGTGAATTGGACGCAAGGTCGACTGTTATCGATTTATAGCTGATTTGGCATCGCGGACGTCAGAGCCTATTGTCCAACGCAGTGCGCCCCGACCGCGATGGGTAGACGAACACGAAATGTTTTCTATTACTAGCCGAGAGTCATGTAGTTCTCTCGTTAACGGTTGCACCCGCACCTTAGCTTGTAGTTAATCACGATCGCAAACCGACGTCGGGATCAGATGACATCGCAATCCGAAGAGGCCAACGGTGGCGCGCTGGTCTTACCAGAGCCGGTTTCTCCTACAAGCAGAACAGGTTCGTTGAACCGCAAGTCGCGGGCGACGAGGATAAACATGCGCTGCATTGCTGAGGTCCATATAATTTGGGATGGTTCGGGGAGAGGACATCCAAGGTAGCTAACGATATCGCGGTCCATGCGATCGAACCGGTACATGGCTTTATCATCATCCTGCCTCGCGCGCTCGGCCATCAACATATAGCCGTTCTCCGCGAGTTCCTGATAGCCCACAGCGTCTCTTCCTGCCCAACGAAACAGGTCACGCAGCGTAGCAAAACCTTCCTTGCTGTCGAAGACGCGGCTTCCCTGTCTCTTCTTTTGAAGCTCACGGAAAACAGCCACGATTTTCCTGCCGTAAGACGGCGCAATCTTGCAACGCTGACACAGAATAGTTTCAAGTTCGGCCTGGGGGACATCTTCGTAGTGGACTTCCAGGAAGCGGTTGCGGAAAGCCCGAGACAGGACCTTTCGCCCTCTGTATAAGCCTGGAGGATTCTGGGCTGCGAAGAGCATGAAATGTGGGTGTGGCTTGACAACCTCGTGCGTCTCTGGGATGACGAGCTCGCGATTGTCGTCCAAAAGACGATTCAGCGCCTCCAAGACGTCGGTCGGCGCAAGATTGAGCCAGCCGAGGACGATCCAATCGCCGTGCCGCAAGGCCTGAACGAGCAACCCATCTTTGAATACGAATTTTCCTGTGACGGGATCAGAAACATACCCTAGATACTCCTGAATGTCCGTGTGTTCGTGATTGTTGATGCGAGTGAACCGATGGCCAGTCCTGCGCGCCAGATATTCTACAGAGCTAGTCTTCCCGCTTGATGTAGGGCCTTCGATGAGAACGGGGAACCGACGAGTGAGGATGATGCGAGCTAGATCTATCAGCTTCATCTCGACGGAGGGTGTCATAATGTATTCTTCCATGGGATCTTCGGGGAATGGGCCCTTTTCCAGATAGAATGGCCCGAACTTCACGTATCGATCACTGCGGGTGTATTCCACATCGGAGGGCTCGTTGGTCAACAGCGATCGCGGATTCCTCATTCCCGCCAACAAATGTTTGTGAGCAAGCGCAACGACGGTCTGCGCGCTTGGTGCATCCAACACCATCGTGAATGCCATCAGGCGGCCTTCCCAAATGGCCCGTCTGAGTCCATACACCCTCGTTATATCTGCTGCAAACGTCAGCGCTCGCGCCAGCGTCCGCATACTGAAATGCGGGTGGTGGTTCGCGCCGTCGGCGATCTGCCCAGCCTCCGCGAGCTGCTTCACTGCGATGTAGAACTCTGCGATGTTCATGACCGCCGCCTTGTCGCCGACCGTGGCGTGCCCGATGTACTGGTTGACGATGGCGAGGAGCGTCTCGCGGTCGGCGTACTCTGTAAAGCGGGCGCGGATATTCGGCGGGAGGGTTCATGCACGCGAAGAGCCGGAAGTCAGGATGGCGGGGCACGGGCTCGAGGGCGCCTTGCTCTGTCAGCGTGATCGACGATGTTGGTCCATGCAGCAGACCGGCTATGCATTCCAGCGCTTCGGGGCTCGCCAGATTAACCTCGTCAAGCAGGACCCTTTTGTGTTGATCAGTGGGGTAGGCTGAATAAAAAGGATAGTCGACGTACCACTCGCCATTCTTTATTGCGCTCACTCAGGGACCCTCCACGAAGCCGGACGCAAATCTGCCTTGGCTTGTCACGTACTGCATCTCGAAAGGACGTCCATTAATTAAGTTCGTCCCCCGCGAGCTTTCGGCGCGTTCGCGGAGCTTCCGGATTATTCACGCTACCGAAACGTCAGTAACTCGTTGAAGCGGAAGGAACAAGGAGCATTTACATTTCCTCCTGAACTTTACTGATTCGCTCTTTCGCCAACCTGATAGCCTCGCCCCACAGCGCGGCGCATCTTTTCCAGTTCTCTTCAGCGACCGCCTTCCTCACAAACTCCTCAAATTGCATGTTCTTCTCCTTCTTCCTGCTGAAGGTAGAACCAAAGAGGTTTAAGAAACGGGAGTAGAGGGATGAAGCGGGCATGCGCGCGTCTATAGCGGCCGGGAGGGCGGAGTGTCCATGGTGTGCTTGGACATGCGGGCGGGCAGGCGGGTGCGGCAGGCGTGGACGGCGACAACAAACCCGTTCGCGTCTTTTTCTGCGTCGAAGTAGGGAGAGACGCCGTTGAGCACCCACCGCTGCCTCTCGGAGTCCAACCCGAGGTGCTGCGCTATGACGCCGGCGATCGCATTGAGGTGGGCTCACCGACTCTCGCCTCTCGCCTCCCGACTCCCGTTCGTTCGTTGCGTAGATCGGGAGGGGTCGATCGAGCGCGTCGTCTGCGTCTGCGTCTGTTCGCAGCGACGTACGTGTGGTTGCGTCGGGGACTCGTCTGCGGTGATGAAGAGGGTGCGGCGGGGCCGGGGTTGGGGTGAGGGAGGATGTCGATGTCGATGTTGATGGGCGGGGGCGCGAAGATGCATGGAGAGGGGTGCGTTCGCATGCGTGGGTGCGGCGCAAGTTGGTGCGTCGTCCGCGATTGCGTATTAGAGATGGCGGGCGACAAAGTACTTGTTTGCGACGTTCGCTGTAGAACACCCTTTATACGTCTATGTCCTTATAATTAATATAAAATTGACCACCTGCCGCCGTGATTTCATTCGCTACATGACTCTCGAATAGTAGTAGAAAACGAAACTGATCTTACAGCGGCAGATATTGTCCGGGCAAATCAAGTACGCTACACGGTCGACCGTTGTAGCCTGCGTATTCACGACGCCGTTTGGCGTCGTCGTCGTCGAATGTGACTGTGGACCTAAGAATCCCGCCACGAAAGACGTAAACGGAGGCGGACACTTTCCCCGCAGTGGTAACGGAGGCGTCCCTTTCCTTGCAGCATGAGCAGAAGTAGCTATGTTACAAATATGTAGACTTACACGATATAGATAGTGTCCGCTTGCTGAAACTTGTTGCCAAACGCCGCGATTGCGCTGTTGTAGACGCCAATTGCGATATGATGAGGCATGTTTGAGGGATAGTAACCGTCCATGATGCTATGATTTGGAGTTCGCCTGCGGATGGATTTAGTTTGCGATTGTAGGGGAGGGGGAGGCTTACTTGTGAAGTCACGATGATGAAGGTGAGAGGGAGGGAGAGGGTCGATGGCTAGGGTGTTATTTAAGCCTTCTCGTCGTTTGTCATAGCTATCTACCCATCGCAGATACAAACGACAACACACGACATGGCAGACTAAGGCAGGCATTGGTACTGGATTATCTACAAAACAAGGATTCTACGAGAAACTATCCTGAAGGCTCAGCTGGTGCATTTTGGCACCCCTCCTCGTCTCAAGAGCCTCTCTGAAGTTGTCTGCAGTCGGAACGCCGGAACCACATTTGACAGGGTCCGATCATTCAAGAAGTAAACGTTTAACTTATCAATGGAGGGTAGTATCAGACTATACATGTATATTCTTTCAAGCGGAGACGCAATTAGTACCATATGCTATGACAAAAGGACTCAAGTATATGTGCGATCGCCGTTCGGTCTGCCGTTGCTCTGCATGGCAAGCCTAAAAATAATTCAATATATGGGATTGACGAGCAAACAATTTGTGCGCACGAAGAAACTTCTGGGTTGTGAGAGAAGTTGTAATCTTCGTCCTCCTGGACGTCAACATCTTCCCTATCGATGATGTTAAGTCTTGCAAGCCAGCTGGGATTGTACGCGCTCAGAGGAAGCCGCGGAACGTAGGAGTTCATCGTCGACCAGTTTTGGCCAACGACCCGAAGTCTAGGACGTGCGCCCCTTCCAGCACGAGTTTGCTCCTGTTGAAAACGACTATTGCGGTGGATGGCGTCAAAGACTCGAAGCCATACGGCCAATTGAGGGTGCCTCCACTGAGGCAGAAGGATACGGTACTGAGATAGGCCGGATTCGTGGTCCGATTCGTCCGAGCTCATTCCTTGAACACCAAGGCGCTGTAGCATTTGCATGTGGGGGCGCAAAGTCGAATATCTACGTGCGACGGCGAGCCTGCGTTGGAATAACTGAAAGCATACTTCAGTTTAGGTAGTACGGAGGGATGAAAACAGAATATACATACGTTCCGCTTCCTTTCATCACGATTTGCTCTATCTTGCCTCTGGGCTTGTTCTTCGCGGGTTGATTGCTGGATTTTATATTTCTGGCGCAATGCCTTGAGATGAGATATGAATGCTCGTTTGATACGCTCCTGGTTGACACACTCGAATGTGTCGGCATCGAGGAAGGTTCTTACGAACACTCTGACATGTGAGCGGTTCCACGGGGTACCCGGAGGGGCGTCGAGGTCGGGCTTGAAAAACACAGAGGACGCCGCTTCTCCATCTGGACGCGCGCTCCAGTTATCGATCTCTTCCCGTGAGGCTAGGTCGAAAGGCGAATCGGTGGATTCTCTAAACATCAAGCTTCTTGCATGCTGCCTCACGTCCTCCTAGTAGCGATGAATAACGATCAGACAAAGATCTTCGATCATGATGCTTACTGCAAGTCGGTTATCACCTGCCTTCCGTCGTTTAGGAGGTCCAGTCATACGCGGTTCAGAAGGGCTGTCATCATCGTCAGCGTCGTAGTCTCCCTCCCCGCCGTTATTTGAGTTTGATGGACCACATGTGGGGCGCCTTCGGGGAAGATCAAAACTGGCCTTCGCTTGCTCTGAAAGCAGGAGGTCAAATATACGCTTGTTTACTTCTGCTGTTTCGTGGACGGCAGAGGACAGATCGCTTATGCATCGCGTCATCTCGACAAAGTCTCGACGTGTCGCCGGCATATCCTTGGAGTCACGAAGAGTTAGTAAACGATCAACGATTATGCCGAAACGTACTTGATTGAGGTTCGCGTAGCCAGTGTCAGGTTCGTATCGTCGAGGGCCCTAAAGACTGTATGAGTAGACAGCGCACACATAAGCGAGGGCGGCCCACGTTTGACGATGAGCCTGGCTGATGATCCGTGTTCATGTGGTCGGAATCGGGATCTGGCTCGTACTGTTGAGGACCCTATAGATTTTTTGAGTATACAGCAGGATACATTCAGTAAGCCAGCCCACGTTCGAGTACGATCCTGGCCGGCTGGAATTTGGGTTCGGCTCTTCATAGTTGTCCCCAGCTCCAGCATACTCATGTTCTGTTGTGACGTTCGTTCCCTACATATTTGGTCAAAAATGAAAGCAAGGAATGCATCCAAATAATTACCTGAGTCTCCGTATCTGATGACTCACCATCGGTCGAGGGAGTATAACTGCTGCCAGAAGCCTATGCGTACTGGTTAGCAATCAATCAACCTGACAGAAATAGGCATATACCGAGTAATCTCGATCTCCGCCATCACTAATTTGTTCTGTGGAAATGATAGTAGAACCGTCGGGGGGTCGGCCATCTTGGTATCTGGTAGACGGACCTGGGAGATTCTGGGAAGTAGGGGGGATAATGTGTCTTAGGGCCTCCTGCGCGTGTTGATGATCAATGAACAGTTGATTCCGCATTGACTCGAACTCAGAGTTGAACATGGCGTCCAAACTCTGGCAAACAGAATTCAGCACTTCAGTCGTAGTTAGTATGAAAGCACATACCGGCTCTGGAGTTGCCGCCCACGGATCTGGACTGACACCCTAAACCAATGGCAAGTTAGATGACAATGAAAGAGCCAATTAGCGAGGCAAACTTACGCGAGGTGTACGTGCCTCCTCGATGTCCATAGCGTCCTCGGCGTCCATATAATCAGAGACGTCGGATTGACTTGGATGTGGAGACGCCATAGAGATGTAGGCAGTGAAGTTGAATGTAATGCCATTACGGTGAGGGGGAGGCCCTTTATAACGAAGCAGACGGATGGTGGATGACGGATTGGGCAAGTGTCAATATGTGAAGATGTGAAGAGTTCGCAACAAAGAGGTTGGTCGGGGTATTAACCAAATAAGGCGATTCTGTGATCAGGACGCGTCTCGACTCGCTGACGTCACGCGTCAAGACGCCACGATTGGCCACGATGCAGCCTTGAGGCCTTGATACCCTGACATCTCCTTGCGTGTAGGCACGTCGATGACATCGTTGATTGCTAGTACGCATTGCTGTAACAAAGCAATATCTTGACATCGACCAGACGCCCAACATAGTCCCAACGGCCAGGTCCAGATGTCGAAACTCGTATGACATCGAAGACATCCATGGTCTGCCTTGAGGTCTTTGTACGCTCGCTCACATGTACACCGGACTCAATAGCACCGACGGATCCCCTTGCCTGCAGGCGCTCAGATGACATCGTAAGTCCCCAACCACCACTGTAACAAAGGGATGTCTTGACGTCGGACGACGTCTATCCGACTACAGGTCTGTCTTGATTGGGACGACAAAGACTGTATGGATTGGGACTTACAGGTATGGCGTAACTGACGAGTGGCTCTAGTGCTTTAAATTCTCTGCGAAATTCGATTGTAGTTCCTCATTCTCCGTTGCGAACCTCCCAAATGCCTCAAGAACAGTCCGCAAGCCGCATTGCCCGCGCCGCTCGAGCTCTTAGTCGTTCACCCATCACTCGGGCCCAGTCTGCTGCTGCCAGAAGCACCCATCTTTCTCCTTGTAAGCTATCTCGTTTCGTCTATCAACTATCAATTACTGACATATGTTCGTTATAGTAATCCGTCGTTCTTCCTCGTTGCCTTCCGATATCTTCAGTTCGGTGGCAGCCGTCTACGGCTCTGACGGACCCGTTCCCACTCTGTCTCCTCCCCCAACACCACCCATGGCACCAGTCCCTGGCCCGCCGTCGCCAGAAACCATGAGCTCCTTGACGACTATGGACTCAGACGAAGACGAACCTGTCCACGTCGCGTCCACTCCTATTTCCCCCGCCTCTTCCGTCTATCCGACTTCGCCATCAGCTTCAAGCTACGCGCCGCCTTCTCCAGGAGTGTTGAGCTACGGCTCCTCCTTTGCGACATATGAAGATGTAGATATGGCTACCGATACTGGTATTCTCGAAGAGCCTCAAATGGATCAGCATGACCAATACCCATACTTTCCGTCCTCAGTAAGTTGTGAAACTTTTTGCTATTCCGATACTCACCTCTGAGGAACTAGGATGTTCGGTCAGAACTCCATCTGGTATCGACATTGACTCTCCTTTGGAAACAGTGAGACTCATCCCTATGTAGATCATCTCCAGGCTTTTCAAGGCCGAAGACACCTATCTCAGCACTGCCTGTGGCATTCTGACGGATGATCACTACTCTTTCGAGGTACGCAGAAACTTCATAATGCCCATGCTTCTCACTCTCATGCTCTTGGTTGACTCAGGATTCCGCTCGAATGGAAATGCACCTGGTAGATACATCTAACCTCTTAAATTGCAGCATATGATAACATGATCCTTCGTCTAGCTCACTGCCAGGCTTCGCGAGGCTGAAGACGACTACATAGCGACCGCTCGAGACATCTCCGTAGACGCGTACTGTTTACTCATGGAGCTGAGAGTTGATTAGGTATATGAGGCCAATAACGCTCCCTGCTGGTTGCTTTGGATAGTTGACAACATGTATGCGTTTTTGAATCGTGATGATTGTGCCGAGTCCTTTCTATGTCGTGCCCTCTCCACACTGCGGCTGAGCCAGTCCAAAGCGGGCTATCATGTCAAGTATGTCAATGGTAATAGGTAATAATAATAGGTACACGTAGTCCATATATAGCTATTAGCAGTGCGCGAGTAAGTGACGTGACCTATATTGCAGAAAGCGGACTTTGCCGTCCAATCCCAGGGGTCCGGAATATACGCAGACGACACGCGCACGGCTATAATATTGGGCAACTTCGCCTTGAACGTTTGAACCCGGACTCGACCTTGCCTCGGTGCCGCGAAATCTTACTATGTTGGTTAAGTGTCCTATCTGTATGGATACGGCGGCAGGGGAGAGCTTGTTCTGCTTTGTCAAAGCCTGTGGTCCGCACTCTCTGATAATGCATGGCGAGCTCGTTCACTGATCATCATCACGATTAGGCCACGTTTTGTGTTTAGATTGCATCTTGCAAGTCATTATAACGACTCGCCGATGCCCCTTCGCTTGCACTGAAATCGCAAGTATCCTGGACGTATCGGCACTTTCGCTCTCCCTCGAGTCTACATCAAAACTAGAACCCACCCTTGCACCTACTTTCGTTCGCAGGTGTGCAATACACGCTCCTGGTACGCTACCCAGAGACTCATCTACTCTTCGTGAACAGACGAGAGCAAGAACTAGCCTGTGAATTTGCAGAGAAGAAGTTAACAAGGGATGCAGGCTTCGCCAGGGTGAAAGGGCTAGAGGAACAAATCAGTTGGCAGCTGAAGAGTATTCAGACTTACGCTGAGGAGCTATCGTTGATGACAAGCAAGAATGCCGGACTAACGAGGGAATTGAATGAGATGAAAGCTGTCAATAACGCACAATCAGTCGATCGAGGTGTGTCAAGGGTGCGCTTGTCGCTGATGAAGACAGAGGTACGTACAAACTCAAATTCAAGGCCACTGGCTTATCGTTCTTCAGAAACAAGCCATTTTTCTTCAACTTAGAGAGCAGCAGGCATCCTTCAAAGCCGAGCAAGCCATTATATCATAGTCCGACGTAGTTATGAAAATTGTATAATGGTCAATCGTAAACGAGGCGCAGTGAGTTCAGCTGCATACGTAGATACACAAATTGTCCAAGCCTGGAAGTATATGACCAATGTGAGCAAAAGAAATCGTGAGCGAAACGTCGTGAGCGAAACGCTAGAGGTACTACAAGTTGACATCAACTACTATGCATCATGATCACTGCCACTTTCAGAACGACGACGTTTACTAGAATTTTTGCATAAATCGCGCTGCCTTGACCCCTGGCAATCAGGGTATCCACGCCCGCAATTTCGGCAGGTGCGAGCTTTGCGACGCTTTACGGGATTCTGATCTTCTGAGATGAACTTCATCGGGTGTGATGTCGAGCTGCTGCTGAGACTTGCAGATGGAGCACTGAGAAATTGGACATTGATATTATATGGTCAGTATTTGTGCTTGAGACGTAGATTGAAATCAAACCTTGCCGGCATGATCTGTCCCGGGAGGGTCTGATGCATAAATGGAGGCGGTCCTGATGGATAGTATTGCGAGAAATAATTTGCATGATTTGGAACGTAGGGTGCTTGTGTCTGGTAGGGAGTATAATGGTGGTAAGGCGGAACATAGGGGTACGGTGGGCAAGAGTATGGGAGACCTTGAGAGTACGGAGGACCCGGTACTGGATGCTGATGCAGACCAGCCTTTTCCAATGCCTGTTGCACGGCCAAGTCAATTTTCAGGGACATTTTATCGGCGCTGGATGGGCTGTCGTCTCTGTGCTGGCTGTTCGTGGTGGAGGTCTGAAGTCCAACAATGTGGTCATTTGTCGGAGGCTCTGAGATGCTTGATTCAGCGCTATACAGATATCAGTACGTCTTGTGTAATCATAGACACCGACACCGTGCAGGTATGGCATACCTTGTTGTATTTTGTGATGGTGCCGGGCTCTCCGTTGGGACATCCAGGAGTGGACCCGAAGGCGTGTTCGGGCTTGCGAGTAAAGATTTACTCAGCTGTGACAGCGACACCCAGCAGTGAAAAACAAGGCAACTGAATTCCAGCACATCGTTGGACTTTGAAGCATGCATGAGGGTGTTGATTTTAGAGCATCGTTCAAGGCTTTGAGGGGCTAAGAAGTCCGCCGCAAGCTTTATACACGGTGTGATATTGAAAACCTGTATAATGACATCTTGATTGATATACATTGGTTCAGGCATTCAAACAAGACTCTCACCTGGTGCGGGCTACCAGCAGGGATAAAGACGACATCGCCCTGGCGCTGCCGAAAAGTGAAAGGAGTGATGCCGAGCTCCTTCAACTCTGCGAGGTCTGTCGATGTCAAGTATTTGTGATACTGATTGAGAAACGGGTTGTCGTTAAACCAGGGGTCTTTGCACTTTGTAGCGACATATCTCTTCAGTTGATCGGCGTCTTTGCTAAGAAAGACATGCCAGAGCGCCTCGCCACGAGCCATGATGTTGACCGCGTCCGATATGTCAATATGTAGCCGTGTACTTCCATGTCCTTCATCGCCGAACTTACTTGCCATAGCAGCGTACATTTTAGGACCTTTTGAGAAAGACTGTTAGGATACGGGTGTCAATAATTACAATATCAATGGGGCATTACCAAGATCTGGAGCGTTGGAATAATTGATTGGAAAGAAGTTGGCAATGTTGAGGGGACCATCCTCGCTGGAATATGTCGGGACAGGTAGCGCGAGCTGGAAGTCGCGTGCTAAGATGAATGACTTTGACTTGAACCTCTGGTCCGTTGGATAGTCCTTAACAAAACGAAAAGCGGTGAGAACCAACGACGAGTTACAAATTGAGATCCCTACCTTGAGCTTCAGAACTCGGTCGTTCTTTTCGTCTAGCCCTAGGAGGAACTCGTCTACGAGGGCTGTTTTGAGATAGTTCTCATCCTCGCAGTCAGCCACCTTACACCAGTCCAAACCTAACACATCCGCGAGACCGGTGGGAGACCAGTCGCAGCGCAACCCAGGGGCCTGGTCGCGCACAACGAAGGGAATACCTTGATCCCAGAGCAAGTCGAAGTCTCCCAATGAGCATTTCTGCGACACAATGGGTACAGACCTGATGTTTTCGTCCAAGGCTTTGGCGATAGTTGGTTCTGAGAGGGAATTACTAAGGGCGTGGTGACTAGAAGGAGGCACCCGCGAAACGAGGTCTTGCAGCTCAGTGGATAAGCAGCGTAGCTCAGCGGGATCCACAATAGACATCAAAATCTGCTCCGAGTCACATCGACATTTCCGCGAAGCGATTTCACATGTGGAACATGTGAATCCGCCACAGCCAATGCACATCCAATAGACCAACAGTAACGTCCAGTTGCATTTATCTAGAATCCAGGTTTATAGTTAGAGTTTTAGAGTCCTCAGAAGATCATTGTGCGAGACTGACCACAATCGTCTCGATACGATGCAGACCTTGACATCGGACATGCTCTTGAGGGGAAGGCGTCGAGGATAGAAAGAGTGTGATTTACGATAGGGAGCAAAGCACGGGCTACGTAGGGCTTATAAACGAATCAGCGCACGATATATAAATGAGACAAACGGAGTTTCGCACCTGTAGGAAGGCGACGTCCTGTCTGGTAATCTCAGGGTTAAATGGGCGATTGTAAACATAATCCAATCTTTCTTTTTCGTTCGACCTTTCCGCAAAGCGAGTATATCGCCCACCCAAAAGGTCCACTACGGCGGAAGTTTTTGAAACACGGCGAATATCTAGGACATGGACATCGGTGCTGAGCAATATCAAACATCGTGCAAGCACTTACTGCGAAAACGGCACGCGTCCTTCTGGTTTTTAGAACTAGAGCATTCAACACATTTTTTTACGTGATCTGAGCGTATTTTAGTCTTCTTCAAATGTTTTTGGAAGAGAACGCAGTCTGTAGCTTGAAGCACAGTCGCGTCGTCCGTGTCTGTCATGCTGGATATGGGCTAGGTGAGTATAGTTTACGCGACGTGTTGAGGGCTAAACGTTTGCTCCGCTTGACAGAATAAACATGTTTGGACTAAGAGTTATGGCCCTTGAATCTGAGTTCAAATCGTGGGAGCCGGCAAAATCCTTGACTTTCTCCCCCCAAAACGACGGAGGACGTCCCGAGATCGATGTCACTACCATGGGACATGTACAGTACTGATCCGACGTCACAAGAAACATTGTAGGAGACATCAATATCAATATCATCGATACAAATGGAAATGACGTCACACGAGACCACACGTCCAACCGTCACCGGCCCTTTTCCTTTGTGCTCTCATTGCTTTGTTATGATCTCAAAATGACTGCTTTGTGTCGCGTGGGTGCAAACCAGTTATAAGGAGGGCACTCAATGTCTATCCACAATCACCCAGTCCGGTCCAACTCCCCGCCAATGGTACAGTTTCTACCATATCCCAAAGGGCGTCCATTCTCACAACAATCTTTCAGAGACCACAGCTCACAGTGATATTAGAGCACGAGGAGACGCCGCCAAGTTCTGGTGGCACCCGTCATGTTTCTCGTATCAACAGACAGATATTTCTAAAGAAACTACGCTCAGACATTGTTCATGAACAGAAAGCAGGAAGAAGGTTAGTGCGCTGTGGTCACCTTATGCTTGTTTCGGCTGAACTCACACTGAACTTATATTATCAAAGCACTACTGCTCATCAATTCTCGGACTCGGACGTCGTTTCTAGCCACTACGCGGATACGGAGGTCAGTTTATGTGTGCGTCACAGTTTACACATGTTCATCCATATTCAGCCGCAGCCCATCAACGTCGACCATCAAGAAGATGATACTGCCAAGAGCACACGATCCTCATCACCATTTGATATAAATCCTTTCACCCTTCACGGTAAGACGATGGAGATCCCACCTCCTCGCGATGCTGTTCGCTCGGGCCTGGGGAAGTTGAATACCGGGCATGATGGACGTCGATCAGGGCTACGGTTCAGTTCTGAACCCCCGCGCAAGCTCCCAGAAGATTTGACTTTCCGAGCTCCCTCCACGATCGCCAAAGACCCCGCTCTACAGCCACTACGCCGCCCGTTCAAAGACAAAGATTCAGAAGGCTGTACAACATGGTATACTGGGAGTTCCAATTCTCCCATCGCCCAGCCTCCCTCGACTTTTGGCGTCTATGGGGATTTGTACCTGCACAGCATCCGAGGGACAAACAGACCTCCCCTTATCTGGTTGATGGACGACCATTCCACTTGGCAGAGGATAGAAGAAGGTTGCACCCATCCGTACATCACAGATCGCTGCCTTCGTATTCGTGGATCAGGTGAGCCTAGCTGGGTATTGAAGGCTAGTCTCGCAACGATGCGCCATAGAAAGGAGAAAGTTACTCGGTCGTAAAGGTTCAATTACTGCCTCAATCTTTTGTATGACAACTATATACGTCGAGATAGACAGTTTAGGTTGCTATTGTCCCATGTATACGTATGCCGTATAAACAGGTGTAATCGTAATTGCCCCAGTTATTCTTGATGCGAAGTACTACAGATTGAAAGCGGATTGCAGCTAGATGAGAAGAAATAGCGAAAGTTTGACTTGGGCTAGCCGCCGCGACGTCGTAACGAAATTGTGCGATCAATAATGAAGAGGTACCACGAGGAAGCGTCGGGGAATCGCTGGTGTCAGCACCTTCCTCTGACATGGACGATGGCCAATTCGACGGGGGGGGGCCCTCCTCAACGCCCCAGAGCTCCATATCCATAGGCGCGCTGCTTATGTCAAAGGATAATTGACGAGAGATATGCTCAATCACTACCTCCTGTATGTATATCGGTCTGGCCAGTGCGATGGCAAGCTGCCCAACCTCGCCCGCGAAAGGCCAACAATTTCCGTTGTGGAGGTCAGGTTGCAAGGCGACCTCTGGCGGGTTTCCGAATCGGGGTGAATGAAAGAAAGATGGTAGCCAAGATCGTGAGGATGTGGTCAATTTCAGGGTGGGGGTGGTCCAAGCCGGAATCACGCGGGCTCCGGCGGATGATAGAGCAAAGTCTGGTCGGTCTGCTTGGAGCTCATCCTGTGGATCATTCTGATGTGCGGCCTCGTCAGATAGTAGTTCAAGGGAGAGAGAACCAGGGCTCTCACCGACAAAGTTTGGTTTTCAAGAGATCGGTAACGATCCTCGAGGACAGCTATGCGATGCTGCAGTTTCTCTATGACATCGTTCCTTTCACGAGTGGCCTCCTTCCATTCCCGAGCCAAACTGTAGAGAGATTGATAATCATTCTCCAGCTCGCTCGTGCGATGCTGCAATCCCAATAATGTCGCCTCCGATTCCCCGGCTTTCTTCGCGGCCTCGCTCCGTGCCCAATCCGCCTCCTTCCATTCCCGAGCAAAGTTGTTCGTATTCTCTACCTGTGGCACGATCCAAGCCAACTGTTCTCGGAGCGATGCTACCTCACGAGTGACCTCTTCTAAGATACTAGCTGTTCGTTGCAACCCAGTGCTGAGGTACTCGATCTGCGTCTTCAAATTCTCCACTTGTGCGTATTGCTGTCCCTGGGTCTCCGAAGTCCGACTGATATCTTCAACTTGAAGGCTGACAGAAACGAGCCGAGCGGTTAGATCGTCCAGAATCGTATCATGGAGCTGAAAGGAGCGCTGCAGAGATTCCGACCTCTCCAGGATGTTTCGATGATGGATTTCTAGTGCTTTGCATATATCGGTTGCCTCTTCTATCCTCTGGGACTGTGCAAGTAATTGTCCCCGTTGCTCGCTCGTTACTATACCGAGAGTGTGTATTTGGGATGGAAGGGAAAATGTATCACTAGAGACGTGCCCGACTGGACGCGAATAAAGCGACCATCCAAGACCTATTGCACAAAATGCAATTATGATCGAAATTTTCGGCATGCTGAGAGGCACCTAAGAATAGCACGTAAGATAGAGTTCTTGACCGCTAGGATGCACATACCGCACGCCATAATCCCGAGCCCCGATTAACAGGACCATCCCCGTCTTCTTTGCTTGGTAACACACCTCGTGGTAGTTCATGTTCGTCGTCTTCATCGAGACTATTCGATCTTTCGCGGCGGACGATGTAGCCAAGCGGATTGGCTACCACTGGAAGATCCGAAGTAGTTATCCTGAAGTTGAGACGAGGGTCTGATTCTTGTAAAGGTGCCTGCATGGATTCGAACTCCAAAGCTATCACCAGTGGGATGCAGAGTAAGTCTGAGACTGAGTTGATTTGTCGGCGGTCGGCGTCTGATACATGATGCATGATGACCCTGCGTCATGTCATGATGTACCGACTGGACACGCCACAAACACGCGACTGGATAACCTGAACATAATCATTGGTACACCGCTCTAAAATATACCAACACCATGCTAACGCCAGATTCTGTTGCCGACATCAGGCAGCAGTTGCAGGATATCTTCCTCTCTAACCCGAATTCTACGATCTCCGAAGGTGTACTAGCCATATCTCTACGGCACCTTGACTCAATCATCACCGCCTATGAAAACCAGAACAACATCCAGCTCATGTCCACTGAAGACATGTGCCAACTCAAGGCGCTGATGGCCGAAAATCCGGAACACAAAGTCACGCCCGACGAGATTTCTGAATATATCACTGGGATCCATGCACCAACGCTGGCCGTTGAAATCGATCGACCCCAGTCTAGACATCCGTCCGACTCCCTACGAGAGCCCCGACGCCAGCGCGCAAACATTGGAACCCAGCATGGTACCGTAAAGCCATACCATTTCCGGCGTTCGAAGTTGCAGATACATACTGAGGAAGTCGGTACAGCAATGTAAAGTACACACCAGACTCACGATCAGTCTTCGTCTGATGTCAAGGTAATATAGCGGTAGCGTATTACGGCGGAATCATCCCCAATTTGAAGAGATGCATCATCAATTAGACGAAACTCGTTCCACTATTACTCAGTGCGAATCCAAACTTGAAAGCCTTCGGCTTAGGCTGGACGACGTACAAGCAAACTTCGAGTCGTCGCATTCAGATCTCAAAGTCCATCTTGCCAATATGACAGATCATCACGCCAACATACGAGCTGCTCTCGACTCCACGATCTCTCAACAAGAGAATGAACACGTTCATCTCCATGGCAAAATCGAGGAAATCCAGTCAGATATACATTCATTACGACGGGACGTCGGTCCGCTTGCAGAGGTCGGTTTCGTCATATTCTTTTATTGTGTTTGATGCATTGTGATCTCTTTCCTGTAGTCTTGTCTTTCTGACCGTATCATCCCTCTTGAAGAATCAATCCGATCGATCCGTATGGACCTCGAGTCTTGTGACGAGAAATACGGTATCACTTTCGTCTCGCTGCACAATTTTGTTCCGCTCACTCATTCATCTTAGTGTCTGTTACGCGATACACTCACAGTGTCGACTCCTTAGAGAGCCGCTTCCATGATTCCAATATTCGATGGAATGAGATGTCAGAGAAATCACGGTCAGAGTACGCCCGATTGGAGAAACGTATCTCTCAATTTCATGCAAAGCTGCTTTCCGAGATTCGACAAATTGCATCCACCCAATTACATTACCAGAAATCCCTTGATGAGCTTGTTGTGCAGATCGACTCCTTAAGGTTGACACCGGAATTCCCTCCAAGTCGCAGAAATAGCAGTGACGATGAATATATCCCAATGGATAGACACAAGACCTTAAGTGACGAGTTGAAAGATGCCAATATCGAGGCACAGCTGCCCTCAGAACTAGTGTGTATGCCACCTGCTCTGATCGCTCAATCAGCCCTGACTAGATTTGCAAGGCGTATATGTCAAGTTGGCGTTATGACGACACACCCACTCACGGTTCTGACCCACTTCCTGCTTACTCAGACGGAATACAGCCGTCGCCGAGTTGTAGTAAAAAGCCGTCTAAAGCGGCCTTGATTGTGTTGGGAGTATGGACAGCGGGAATGGCCAGTTTATTTCTGTTCGCAGTCGTTATAATTTGGTGGGTTGTCGGATTGATGTCATGCGACAGAATTCCTAGCAGTGCAAATTGGCCAACATGATGCTGGCGATGTACTATCATTCGTAATGTAAATGTACAACTAGTGGCTCAGAAACTCGGTGAGAACTTGATGGAGAGGAGGTACAGGTATGTCCAAGATCATGATCATCGGTATGGAAAACTATCGTAGCGATACAAAATGGTGTTATTGGAACAATGGAATGTGATGTTGCGTAGCGATGTTCCGGATATGTAGTACAAGAGGTGGCAAATGATGATGCGATGTAAACAGTGCAGGAAGCGAGAGGAAAACCTAGTGATCATTCAGGCGAGTGAGTGCCTGGGTTCGTCATCCAAAAACAGCCACCACTTACGTTGTTTCTTCTAATGTGGACTTCGAAGAGAGGTAAAGATTTTGATTGGGCGAGGGGTTGTGTCCTTTACTGGACATGTCACTGTCAGAAGACCGTTCTTCATCCAAGCATGTATGTCCTCAGCCTTGTCATACTTTGGTTTAGCTTGGAATATCGACGGGCAGGTAAATAGAGGCTTACCTGAATCCCCTTGGCGAGCATCTTCTTATATTCAAGCCTGACGGTCTTATGCTCTGTGACTACGGGCCCTTCATTAAGTTTGACTAGAGCGTTCTCGACGACGATATTTAGAGCACCATCAGCGAGGGTGACGGCGACACCGTCCGCATGGATGCCGGGGAGGACGACCACGAATTCAACGGTAGTGTTAGATGTGGATTCATAAACGCTACGATGAGTCTGATTAGACCACTGATGAACTCGTCCAATAAACGATAGAACATACATGGGCTCATGAACGCCCGGCCGATCACCCACTTGGTGGTATGGCTTGATGGAGTCCGTAGTCGTCATAGCATTGCTGTCGTGGCTGCTTCCCATTTGCGGAACTAGCTCAGCCTCGGGAGCTGGAGTCGATGTAGTAATCCCTCCGAGTGGTGCGCCCGGCCAATCACCCACTTGCTGAACTAGCGCAGCCTCGGGAGCTGGAGTCGAGGTAGTAATCTCTCCGAGTGGTGAAGGCTGCGGAACAGGTTGAGCCTCGGGGTTTATCCCCGAAGAAGGCTGCGGAACGGTTCGAGTCTCGGGAGTCGCCTCTTCAGCATTATCGCCGTTGCGCTTACGCCTGTAGTTCGGGGTGGACACAGAGGATGATATCGCATCAGAGAGGTCCAGAGTCGTCCCAGTCGTCTTGCTTGATCCAGCGGTGAGGGAGCGACCGTTCTTGGTGACCTTCGCCTTCGATGATTTCTTAGAACGACTGCCCTTGATGTCCTTTCCATTCTGTTGCACCGACGCCGATCCCATAGCATCCCGAAAGAATTCAGTCATTGCCTAGATATAGCACGTATATTAGTGCTCCTGTTGGTTGAGGTACGAATATACTCACCTTCTTTACCCCTGAATCCAAGGGCCAGCGCTCTTCCCAAGCAGTATACAATGATTGCCGCCATTCGACCCTTCCATTCGACCGTGGTGGCGTCGTTTTCAACGTATCCGCGAATTTAGACAAGAGCTCTCGTTGTTCACGAGTCCAGCGCATTATATCAAGCTGATACCAGATACGAGATATATGAGTTGGTTGTGGTCGAACGCAAGTGTTCGGAGTCCCAATATTGGTGGGAAAAATCAACAGAAGCGAGACCCCTGTTCACTCCTGTCTGACTTGTTCGTCTTTCGCAATGTACGCGTTACTCCACACCATGATCAGTGAACAGAACACAAACATCGAGGTTCTTCAATCTACTCCCCCTCAGAGTACTACACTGGGAGATAGGTAGGCCTCCATTTTGTTAAAGTAAAATGACTTCCACGATTTTGACCCATTGCCCAAGGTTCACAAATGCAACGAACAATAGAATTGTCATCGACGCACCTGGATTCGAATCCTCTGAAATCAGCGCAATGCTAATTGCAGGGACTTTGTCGATTCGTGCTGAGAAGCTCGACTTGAAGGGGAAAGGAAAGGAGAACGAGGGCTGTTCCTCGCGAGGTCCTTCCAATGTGCGCCATCTTGAAGCAGATATAGACCTTCCAATGGGTATTCAGGTACGTCTGATCTCGATCCATATATGAAGCCCCAAGATGCTTACGATGCTTACTTTTGACGTCGTAGGCTGAAGATATCGAGGCAGTCTTACGTGCTGGTCGTTTGACTATCCAGTTGCCGGGTGCCTCGGCGTGTCGTAAACGAAGCATTGCTGTGCTAGAATTCTATGATAATGAAGGCGATATGAATGAGGAGTAGTCAAATACAGCGCAGCCTACATCCACAAAGTTGTGCTGCAATCACTCACACGCCCTTCGCATCTCTCGCAGTCTTTTTGCTTCATTTGTTTGCTACTTGGAATAAACTACACTCTACGTCCACTCCTGTACTTTTGTTCTCTGCATTCATGCTCCAGAGTTCGACTTAAAACACTATGTCATCGCTTCGCTCAACAGTACGGGTGTTCAGCCAATGTCCTATGAGTTGACGTATTCGGCCTAACCATTACACTCAATATAATTATGAGTTGACGTATTCGGCCTAACCATTACACTCAATATGATAGTTCGAGTCTAAATATGTATAATGTTTGAAGCGGAGTGCAGGGCTTTAACCTGATAATTCCTTGCGTCGTCCAAGCGGGCATTTAGGTAGGAGAGAAATCACGTGACATGGCCCGAGAACTCTTGAAGACAACGCCGTTGTCACTACGTTTTTAAGTCCCCGACTAATCGCAGAGTATGCTCCCTGGTGGCAAAGAGGGGTCGTACACTTATCGCTCTTACGCAGTCGGTACATGGCGCCGTGTTCTTAATTAAGTTGCACACTGACTTAAAAGACATTAGACCTTCAAGGCGGCTCTAGCCATGACTCACATTACAAATACAGAGAGGACGACGCCAAAGAGTTGAAAAGAATACAGCCACTCTGTTGGCCTGATAATTTGAGTTCCCCCCTTGCGGAAGATGGGAAACCACGCCTTCTTCAGTACTTGAAGGGGAACAACCCATCCGTTTGGCGCGTGTTGGTTGAGGTAAGTCATCTACACACCCAGCGACGCAATGATTTATTCCTCGGCAGCCGATGAAAGAAGAGACATTTGTCGCGTCTGTCGTTACGCTGGACAGGAACGACGTCACCTCAGCTTTCTTCCATCCAGATGTCAGGGGAGCCGTATACGCTGTGGGTGAAGACTCTTACGACGTTGATGATTTTCTCCACCAAGGTCGTAAACAAGGTTTAAAACTCTCAAAATCTGGGAGCATCATCAAGGAATTACTCACTACCACTGAAGCGTACCTACTGTTGTTCAAAGATACGGGGCCTGTTGCTCCTGAAGAAGGGACCTTCGTCAGGCTACTTCCCTCTTCCAACTATCCGAACGCATTGGCATACGTCATCAAACGCGAATTCGACATTCAAGTCGCCCATATACTCGTACTCCCTGTTCGTATCGAGTTCATTCGAGGGCCAGGTATCGAAATTACGATGACGTCAATCGCGCAGCTTGAAAAAAAAGGGGGAAAGCCCGCACATGATTTTCGGAGGACGGCATACGGTCTCATCAGAGGCCACACGGTCTTCGACTGCCTTCATACTCGAAACATCAGTCCTAGTCGGCAAGAATTGGAAGCATTGGAAGAATGTGGTTTCGAACCTGTGTTGGAAGCCAGCCAGATATTGAGACGTAGCTTGATCGACAAAGGAGACAGGGTGCGAGTCATTTCAGGAGAATTTATGGGTCTTGTCGGTTGGGCAGCGGGTCCCATGGTGTCCGATACCGTCGAAGTCATGCCGATGACTCCCATATTGAATCACGACATCGTCGGCATCGAAGTCCTATCGATGGACCTCAACAGGCTCGATCTGAGAAACGGAGATGAAGCGATGGTGATCCGTGGTCCCTTCGCTGGTGTCACCGTTGAAGTGATAGAGTATCTCGACGACGACATGGTGCATGCAAAGGTCAAAACACCCATGTTATTCGATCCGCGCGCCAAAGTATATAACCACGAAATCATTCGAATAGTCGAGATCGGAGACTACGTAGAAGTAACGTACGGAATTTACGAGGGATGCATGGGCTACGCAGCTGAAGACAAATGGCAAAGCTGTCAAATTTATGTTGACGCGGTCAGAGAAGCTGCGGACAGCAAGTATCGTTCAATGGCACTTCTACAGACATGGGTAAGGTTTGAATTACTCTGGTCTTCGTATTTCTGATGAGCATAGATTGACGTTGATTACCACAATCTACGTGTTTTAAGACCCTTTCGGCCTCAGCTTCCAACGTGTCTACCTCAAACGACGGACGACAAAGAATTCACGTTGGACGACAGATTTAGCACCCGATTCATCGGCATGGAAGTGTATATCGTTCACCACAAACATCTGAAAGGATCCCTGGGCAGGATACTTGAAACATTTCATACTCATGCAGAAGACGGTCGTGAATCTAGACGATTTAGTGTCCTACCCGCTCATAGTATGTCTGCATACACTTATGAGATGAAGGAACGGGAACTACTCGAAGCTTTGTACGTAACTCTCACCACTCGCCGTTCTTATTTCCTAAACCTCGTAGGACTCTACTACCCATTAGGGTAGCCGCTAGGCGCCTGATGGGGCATCTGCCATCTGACTCTGGACGGTCATCCACCCCTGACAACACCAACGACTCGGATGTAGTAACTGCATTGCGCGATACCTTTGGAAATCTGTACGAAGAATGTCCTAGCGACACCGATTCTGCCATCGATGAGATAAAGCAAAGAGCCATCCAGTCGATGGTCTCTGATGGTGAGTGGTTTTGCATCTATAACTATATATGCTTGATCACAAAATCATACAGGAAGCTGGTTATTGGATCGGAGACTCATGCACCGAAAGCTCGAGATAGAGATAGCAGGCACCAAAGGCAGTGGAACCTTTCGGAAGGGTATCTACGAGGGGTGCAAGGGATACACGATAATAACAGAGCCGATTCGCAGCGTCGCATGCGACATTTTTGTCAAGGTAGACTCGATGGAGTCATCACCCATGACGAGGATCCCCATCAAGTATTTGTGGCCGAAAAGCTCGATATTTCCACCCTCTTGGCGAGTTGTTGTCAAAGGAGGCACACTTGAAGATAACGAGTCGTACATTGGAAGCTACGCGTTGATTGCTCCATGCACATATGAACTAGAGTATAATGTAAGATTGGCTTACATTCTTCCTTCCGGTCCATACGAGTATTTTAAAATCTCCTCGTTATGTTCATCCGGCACACTGGTAGAATGGCTTGGTTATAGGTATTAGATATGTTCATCCGAGGTGCAAATGGCGCGAGCAATTGCGCGAGGTTGTACCGATTAGAATGGCTATGTACAAGTATGTACGTCGGTGTTGACTATATCTACATCATTGCAATCTTTGCGTGAATGTGGAAGCGATATATGTAATGCAAGGGTATCAAGATGTGGTTGAGTAAACAGGTAAAACTATGAAAGATTTTGCTTGTATCGAGACGATTGAGAGGATGATGATTTAGAAGGACTCTGGGATAGAGTCTGTGCCCGAGTAAGTGGTGACACAGAAATCATCAAAGGAGCATACTTACCTTCGACAGGGATGTCAAGAAGTTCGTCGTCTGATTCTTCGATAGGAGCAGCAGGTCCGTTGTTCGGGCCCGACATGTCGAGAAGTTCGTCGTCTGATTCTTCAATAGGAGCAGCAGGTCCGTTGTTCGGGCCCGACATGTCGAGAAGTTCGTCGTCTATTTCGTCGCCGGAATCTGGGGTCTGGGCGTTTGGAATAGGCATGTCCAGTAGCTCGTCATCGCCCTCCTCTTCATTGTCCTCCTCCTCATTGTCCTCATTGTTGTTGTCGTCGTCCTCGTCCTCGTCCTCGTCCTCGTCCTCGTCCTCGTCTTCTTCGGCGGCCTCATTGTCCTCGTTCTCATTGTCCTCCTCCTCGTCCTCCTCGTCCTCGTTGTCTTCTTCGGCAGGAGCTTGCTGAATGTTTGAACGTCGTGGACGACGAATGTTTCGGAAGTGAGTATTGAACATCTGTCCAACTTTCAGCCCGGTCATGCTGGAATCAGTGGTTTAAAGAGTGACGTACACGTTTGCATTGTTGGGTCAGAGGCCAATGATCCTGCCAGGCGTTGCAGAGATCGGCGTGCCACACTTTCCGTTCATGCGACCATGGCGCCGTCTTGGTAAAGGATGGGAGAAATCCAAGGAGAAAAACTTTCTGCTTAGGCGTAAAGAAGGATGGGCGGCTCATTCTATAAGTCAATGGCGGCAGCTGAAGGTCGCATCCCTGGGCCAGGGGTTGAATATTGATCGGTGCATCACGTGATACTTCTCACGTTCGGTTGTGCACAATCATTCGTTGCGCTGCCAAAGAGTTTCAATACATAGTATCGAATAAAAGGACTATTTTATGCGTAGTATTGTTTCGACTACTGAGATGGATCAGGTAGCTGCCTATGTAAGGCCCCAAGCTATGCGGAATTCATTAGTTTTAAAAGCATACGACACAGAAGGAAACGAAGCTTACTTCCTTGTCTGCCTGTGTAGTGGTTGAACTCCTGAGCCGTATACAGTTGTTTCTGCAGACCTTGGATAACCGCCTGGTTCTGGTGGAACTCTTTTTCTAAATATGATATCCGTCCCTCTTCATAGACAATGTAGGTCTCGAGATTGTCCATCAGACATTCCTTTGCAGTCGTTCTAAACAAATAGGTCACGATCAGTGGCATTTCGCGTGTCGTTCTCAAGACACACTCACAAAGCGGAAACTGCTTTCTTCATGTTTTGGTCGCAGGGCCCGACGTTGAACATAGGATACAGCTTCCTCTCATCGATGTGAGGTCGAAACTCTGCGCTGCAGATCGGACAAGGTACTTTTCCGTATGATGTCGTCGATGGCAACCGCCGCAGCTTGGCTAAGCACAGCATGCAGATAGCGTGTCCTAGGGATAAGATATATATGTGAGGTTCCGGCCAATACCAGCCGACACTACGACAATATGCCCTCACCGCAAGGCAGGCCATATATTGCTGTTGTTTCAACGAATGGAAACCTGCAAGAAAGGCAAGAAAAACAGAGATGGGTGAGATCGTGTTGATATTCAGTCTCGATGTCGGACATCGTTAGTGGGGATCAAGTGGAAGGAAAGATAGATCCATAGTATATATTCACCCGTGCTACGGACCGAGCTGCGTTGGAATATGTCCCCCTGATCAATCTACAAGGGTTGTAATGCGTCGATGCTTGACCGTCTATTCTCGCGACGGGGTGTCCCTGAAGTGGGGTGCGAGCGATGGGCTATGTAAAAAGATATCAATAGATGTCGGCAATGATTAGTGAAGCTGAGTACTAATGCGTCGACGAGCCTTTGAACTGATTGCATACAAAGATTCCTGTACATATACTCGGACAATTGTACACGTATTTTCCGCCAAGTGTAGGGTCGATTCACCCAAGCCAATTCAAATCAGGCGTGATGCATTGAGGACAATACATTGGCTGAATGGGTGCTAGGGACGTCCAGAGACGCCCCTGTGATGAGACCATTAGGTTCGGACGTCCAAGACGATCGCGTTGTAACCATGAAAGGGACCGACCGTCCGTCGGTTTTACGTCTGTCAGTGAAAGGAGATGAATGGACCCGGGTTACTGTATATGGACTACTCATTGCTGTGAAAGGAACATGGACTAACTTTATATGGACTACATGCAGCATCTCCGCTCAAAATATTCAAAGTTACAGTAAGTATTGGCTTTATTTATCAATAGCTCGATCATACACATGCCTCCTCGTCGTTTCTTGTGTCGCTGCTGTGTTTGCTTAAAGGAATGCGCTGATGGGTGTTATTTAAACAGTTCAGCTACGTACTACGCTCATCAGCGCGAAGAAAAACTTCTCAGCTTGGATGGGCAATTCGAAACAAAGACCCAACCGAAGAAGCGAGTGTCAGAAAGTGTAGATGGACGATCTAATTTGAATAATTTGAGTCCGCCTTCTGTGCGAGAATACCTTCTCTATCTTTTGTGTGTGTGTTGATTTTGTCTGATCAATGTAGGAACACACGATGGATGGTGCAGAGCAGGCAGCCGCCTCGCAACTCCGGAAGCTTCACAAGGAATTTACACAGCTCTCCGTTGACTACGTCCCTTCTGGGGTATTGAAATTCGCTCTTGATCCTATGGACTCACCGACGCCCCTGGAGGGCAGACAGGCCACACAAAACAGTGGGCTGACCGCACTGTCACCTTCTCCCCTTAATGCCGACTTTCTCGCCAACGAGGGTTCACTATACGATCTACAGAACGTTGTTCACAGTCTCATAGCCCCGAGGGAAGTTGAGGAAGAAAGACAAAGTCTCCTCCGCCGTATATCCTCAAAGTTGGACGCTCTGCATGCGTACAAGCGTCAGGAATGGACAAGACAGCGCGCCCTGAGTGACCGGGCTGAAGAAGAGGCTCAACACGCCCTATACCGTATACATGTCAATACTGGTGCGTGAAATGAGTATGCTAGAAGAGCAGGTGATCGATGATGCTTTCTGATGTCAAGATGAATACTTTGATCGTTCGTTGGCGGCTTGGAACCCAGTAGTACTGATATGCCACGTGCTCGTCCTCATCATGCACTTAACTTGCAAGCTCCCTCGCCGATCCGCGGGTGTGCTTCTGGCAGGTCTACGATCCGTGGTCGCGACGACGTTGACGGCTTGTAATGGGTCGGAAGCGGATCTTCAAATGATTCTTCAGGGCTTACCGCAAGATCCACGCACAGTCATATCGGCATTCGACATCGACCCTCGTTTCGACTCGTATGTTATGTGCCCGACATGCTATCATCTCTTGCCCGACCAACGACCCTATCCTGAAAGCTGTCGATTTCAAGATACGCCATCAGATCCCGTGTGCGGCGCAAACTTACTGGACAAGCAAAGGATAGGCGGCAAGGTTATATGTCGTCCTGCGCGCAAATATCTACAACAGGACATGAAGCACTGGATGGCCAGGCTACTTTCCCGGCCTGGAATCGAAGAGATCATGGATAACGCCCCCCACGTGGGTGACGGCGGAGGTAAGATGAAGGACATCTGGGATTCCCCGGCCATGAAAAATTTCATGGGGCATGACGGGCGTCGCTTTTTCCTGGCGGACGGGAACCAAGGTCGATACGCCTTCGGACTTTGTTTAGATGGGTTCAACCCCTCCGGCCAAACCACAGCCAAAAATGTTGCGTCATCGACTGGTATCTACATGGTCTGCCTCAATCTTCCCCCACAGATGCGTTTCGAGCCCGAAAATATGTTTCTTGTAGGCGTCATTCCAGGTCCAGGAAAGCCTTCTCTTCACCAATTAAATCATTTTCTTCGTCTCCTCGTGGAT
This sequence comes from Pleurotus sapidus, assembly GCA_026743855.1. Classification (NCBI taxonomy): domain Eukaryota; kingdom Fungi; phylum Basidiomycota; class Agaricomycetes; order Agaricales; family Pleurotaceae; genus Pleurotus; species Pleurotus sapidus. The sequence continues at coordinate 170,636 of JANBWZ010000025.1, read as the reverse complement.
GTGCTTCTTGTCTTTTGGAATCCTGGCGTTTATTTTTCTAGGACCGCCAAATACGCTAATGGACGTCTCGTTTTACTCGCACTCATCCCCGTTATATGCGACAGTCTTGCTGCACGCCAGGTGTCAGGTTTCCACGCAATAACATCCGCCTTCTTCTGCACATGTTGCTATCTGATTATGGATCACATATCAAATTTTGACAAAGTGACATGGCCCCAGAGAGAACTATCGCAGCACCTACGCGTAGCAACCCAATGGCGGGATGCAGGAAGCACTAAGGACCGAGAGGACATTCTGACGAGGACTGGCATACGATGGTCTGAACTTCTACGACTTCCGTATTGGAACCCGATCCTATACACGGTTGTCGATTCGATGCACAATTTGTATCTTGGACTATACCAGGCCCACTGTCGAGAAATATGGGGGATGGGGATCACGAATCAAGATGGCGATGCTATGGAAGATCACCACGCGCCACCTCCGATGCCTTCGGCGGAGGCAATGGAAAGAGGACGTCAACTTGTTACGCGTGGTTCCTGGCTTGAGTTGTCATCATGCCGCGCGGAAGTACTGCATTACCTCTGTCAGGAAAGAGGTATCAACGTCAACCGTCTGCGTCACAAGAAGCCACGCGCTAAGGCATTGATAGAACAACACCAGTGCCCCAATCAGGTGTGTAATGGCTGTTGGTCGAGTTGAATGGTTGCTTACGACTTTGATATAATACAGAATGCTGATTATATGCTCCCGCCGATATTTATTTCGAATCCCGCCGCGTCCCTCCCGGCGCCAATGCCCGCCCCCAACCGTCCGCCATCAAACACAATGAATGTAGACGGCTTGGTTATAGAACAGAGCATTCAAAATGTTCTTCGGCAAGCACGAGAGAATCGATCAGTGAATACTATCATAGCCGCTTCTAAGCCTATCCTGCAAGCTGCGTGCCTTAGGATGAATTTGGAGGATACGGGTACGAAAAAGGAATTGGCCCAACGATTGAAGGTCTGCAGAACGAATCCTACGCATGCGACTACAACTTAGACCATATTTTTTATACAGACTGCCTCTGCGATAATATCTCCTCTGACATCCATTCCAAGTGATCCGACATTGGCTAACGTACAGCAAGTGTCGACGGCAGATCCTGGAGGGAGCACTTCGGCGCCATCTGGTCCTACCAGTAAGACCAATACAGGAAAGAAAGGTCGCAAGGCAGTACTCGGCCGCACTATCCTGACTGCCGCTCACGAAGACATGGAGCATATAGAACTTCCATCCTGGGTTACAGCCGCGCCTTCTGGATTTGGTTCTGCTGGCCGGGGGAAACTTACCGCAGATCAATGGCGGACCGTTTGCTCGATTAATCTCCCTATCACGTTAATCCGTCTTTGGGGCGACCAAAATTCGCCCAGCGAAAGGGAAAAGGCAATGCTGGAAAACTTCATGGATCTTGTATCCGCCGTTGAAATTGGAAGCCTCTTAGCCATCGATGCCGCCCAGATTCAGGCTTACAACGACCGGATTCTTCGCTATCTAAATACAATAAAGGACCTCTACCCTCATTTCCGGCTTCGACCAAACTTCCACCTGGCAGCGCACGTCGGGGACTTTCTAGAATTATTCGGCCCAGTTCATTCGTACCGAACTTTTGGGGCCGAACGATACAATCACGTCCTACAAGGCATCAACACCAGTGGGAAACATGGTACGTAAAGCGTCCCTATGTCCTTACCTCCTTTTTGACGCGAAATTAGGTGAGATTGAGATGACGTACCTGACTACCGCATCTCGGGTGGCCAACCTGCATGGTATTCTTAGTGATTATGGCCCTGCTGTCGAACCTGGGCTTCTTTCCGCCTATAGCAAATTCATGAATTACGATGGACGAGGGACTAGGATCTACGATTCCGTCAGTCTACGGCCTTCAATCCAGGAAGCCGTGGGGGATCCCGGGTCGAAGAAGAATGAAATACGGATGACGCCACAAGTCTTCAACGCTTTCATATCTCGTCTCAATGCTGAATCTGGGAATACACGTTATGTTCCTGCTTTACATCCCAAAAAACAGCACCAACTCGGCCTCGGTGATCGTGCGGTTCGTTGCACCAAAGTGATGGTGCGTGGTGTACGGTTTCAGCCGTTATCATCGTCGTCCAGGAATTGCCACATTATCTTTCGGCTCGATCAGAATGCCCAAGAAGAGCGCCCCGGCCGAGTTCAGGAAATTCTCATCCACAAACGTCGATTGACCGCTGGCGGCCCTCTGATAGAAGAAACTTTCCTCGTTATCCAAGTTTATTCTTCATTGCTTGGAGTCGATATATCCAAGGACGACTATAGAAAGTACCCTATGGCGGGGTCGCTTTATTATGCCCATTTTGAAACCAATGTTGTGGTCATCAGACCGCAAGATATTGTCTGTCATTTTGCGAAGACAACACTCTCGAGCTTCCCGCTCGAAAAGCCTTGTATCCATGTTTTACCTCTCGATCGGGTATGTGGAATCATTTAACAGCCGATGTATGCTTGACCCATATTATCAGCTGATGGACGGAATGCCCCGCGAACGACTTGCACTGGCAGACATGGACGCAAACTAGCTATAGGAGATAGGCGGCCCATAATTGTTTGTTCATGTCACAACTTCTATGTTTCTGCCCGAGGGACCACTTACATAATACAAAATTCACATAATTAGTCTACATATAGTTACTCGGGTCAAAGTTTAAACTAAGTCGGAGAAGAAAACGTGATACTACTTGCATACAACGTGTTCTTGCTGTACATTGCCATATTATGCAAAAACCCCCCATCTCCTACTCATGTGCCTCGTCTTTCACTTTTTGCCATACGGACTCGGTCAATGTCCTTAGCTTCTCACCTTGTGGGAGGTTCCTTGCATCTGGCGCCGACGATGGAGTCGTGTACATATTCAATCCCAGGCAAGGCACCAAATTCATGAAGGTAGTTGCACACCACGCCGTTACGACATTGGCGTGGCATCCGACGGGCAATGCGCGTCTCTATGTTGGGCGTGAGGATGGAAAAGTTGTGGTTTTAGATATCGTAAGTTATGCGTCGCCATTATCTGACTATTCCTTCATCATTTCTGTCTAGCATGATGGCGGTCTCTCGGGCAGTTACAAACTACCTATTTCGTCAGACCACTCTGACTCAGTCGTTCGAGCGTTGGCTCTGGACCACTCTGGGATGCACCTTGCTGTTGCGAAGGGGAATGCCGTTGTATTGTTGAAGTCGAACGGTGATCACGATCAACACGGTAACACCCACCCTTTCACGAGTCTTCTAATTGTGGACCTCACATATACCTATGATCATGATTAGTTCCGTTCGTCAAATGGAGGACCATATTGTCACCACCATTCGTCGAAGGACTTTCGGACGAAGCTCCAGTACCCCATTCTGTTCAGTTTTTAGCCTACGATGGAGGCATCTTGCTTGTTGCATCCTATCTCTGCCACGGTGTCATGCAAGTTTGCCCACGGATTCGTCATGAACACGAACGCTAATCCTCATCTTTGTAGATGTGTTGACCCAGCGCAACCACGCGAAGCTGTACGGTGGCACCTCGTACCGCCTAGCTATCGAATGTATGTGCCATGACTCTTGTCTTGTTTGTCTCTACTGAAGATGCTCGCGCGCAGGGGAAGACCCGCAATTTCCCCCGACCAAACCCTACTCGCGGTGTTCAATTGCCTGGACGGTTTCGATATATACTCCATGGGGTCGACGGTAGAAATGCCTCAGCTTCTCCATACCTTCCGAGTTGAAATCTCCAAGAATTTACTGCTTCCAGTTGTTTTCATCAATGATGGGAAATCAATTGTCCTGGGCTCCGCCAATGGCTCCGTCCTGATTACAAGTATTACGAACGTTACGTCTAGGGTGAAATTGCCCCATGGTCGTAGGTCTCTTACTTTATATCACAAACACAGCCAATCGAGGTAAAACCAGGTGATATTATCCAGGCGCTGGTAAGTTATAATTATGCCCGGTCTTGTTTCTCATCCCAATCCGTGTTTGGAAGGCGTACCATCGGAGTGGGTCAGTCCACTATGTGGCATCGGCAACATCGGAGAAAGGTGTCGACACTTACGTCAAAATCTGGAAGGCCACACTTGATTTTCGACGTCCAAGACCCCAGCTTGGTATACATTTTCCCGTTGCGCCTCTCAACCCTCAGTATGACATCTTTAAGCAGGCCCCCTTTACTATATTTCCGCAGCAGTGACAATCGCATTGATTACGATCGTAATCGCTTACCTCGACGATCTGAAGGTGAGCTACCCTTTCTTAGCTTCGGGCTTGTTAACTCAGCAAACAAATACTTAGCCATCAATCGATGTTTGGGTTGACAAATTTAATAGTACAACTTCGCGCCTGCAAACCGAATTCTCCCAAATTCTCAGTGGCTGGAAAACAAGGATTATTCGGTGGTTGCTTCAACTCCTTTCGGATTTTGATGTCAACTTGTAGTACCTCTAGCGTTTCGCTCACGACGTTTCGCTCACGATTTCTTTTGCTCACATTGGTCATATACTTCCAGGCTTGGACAATTTGTGTATCTACGTATGCAGCTGAACTCACTGCGCCTCGTTTACGATTGACGACTCGCCGATGCAATCTAAACACAAAACGTGGCCTAATCGTGATGATGATCAGTGAACGAGCTCGCCATGCATTATCAGAGAGTGCGGACCAACAGGCTTTGACAAAGCAGAACAAGCTCTCCCCTGCCGCCGTATCCATACAGATAGGACACTTAACCAACATAGTAAGATTTCGCGGCACCGAGGCGAGGTCGAGTCCGGGTTCAAACGTTCAAGGCGAAGTTGCCCAATATTATAGCCGTGCGCGTGTCGTCTGCGTATATTCCGGACCCCTGGGATTGGACGGCAAAGTCCGCTTTCTGCAATATAGGTCACGTCACTTACTCGCGCACTGCTAATAGCTATATATGGACTACGTGTACCTATTATTATTACCTATTACCATTGACATACTTGACATGATAGCCCGCTTTGGACTGGCTCAGCCGCAGTGTGGAGAGGGCACGACATAGAAAGGACTCGGCACAATCATCACGATTCAAAAACGCATACATGTTGTCAACTATCCAAAGCAACCAGCAGGGAGCGTTATTGGCCTCATATACCTAATCAACTCTCAGCTCCATGAGTAAACAGTACGCATCTACGGAGATGTCTCGAGCGGTCGCTATGTAGTCGTCTTCAGCCTCGCGAAGCCTGGCAGTGAGCTAGACGAAGGATCATGTTATCATATGCTGCAATTTAAGAGGTTAGATGTATCTACCAGGTGCATTTCCATTCGAGCGGAATCCTGAGTCAACCAAGAGCATGAGAGTGAGAAGCATGGGCATTATGAAGTTTCTGCGTACCTCGAAAGAGTAGTGATCATCCGTCAGAATGCCACAGGCAGTGCTGAGATAGGTGTCTTCGGCCTTGAAAAGCCTGGAGATGATCTACATAGGGATGAGTCTCACTGTTTCCAAAGGAGAGTCAATGTCGATACCAGATGGAGTTCTGACCGAACATCCTAGTTCCTCAGAGGTGAGTATCGGAATAGCAAAAAGTTTCACAACTTACTGAGGACGGAAAGTATGGGTATTGGTCATGCTGATCCATTTGAGGCTCTTCGAGAATACCAGTATCGGTAGCCATATCTACATCTTCATATGTCGCAAAGGAGGAGCCGTAGCTCAACACTCCTGGAGAAGGCGGCGCGTAGCTTGAAGCTGATGGCGAAGTCGGATAGACGGAAGAGGCGGGGGAAATAGGAGTGGACGCGACGTGGACAGGTTCGTCTTCGTCTGAGTCCATAGTCGTCAAGGAGCTCATGGTTTCTGGCGACGGCGGGCCAGGGACTGGTGCCATGGGTGGTGTTGGGGGAGGAGACAGAGTGGGAACGGGTCCGTCAGAGCCGTAGACGGCTGCCACCGAACTGAAGATATCGGAAGGCAACGAGGAAGAACGACGGATTACTATAACGAACATATGTCAGTAATTGATAGTTGATAGACGAAACGAGATAGCTTACAAGGAGAAAGATGGGTGCTTCTGGCAGCAGCAGACTGGGCCCGAGTGATGGGTGAACGACTAAGAGCTCGAGCGGCGCGGGCAATGCGGCTTGCGGACTGTTCTTGAGGCATTTGGGAGTTTCGCAACGGAGAATGAGGAACTACAATCGAATTTCGCAGAGAATTTAAAGCACTAGAGCCACTCGTCAGTTACGCCATACCTGTAAGTCCCAATCCATACAGTCTTTGTCGTCCCAATCAAGACAGACCTGTAGTCGGATAGACGTCGTCCGACGTCAAGACATCCCTTTGTTACAGTGGTGGTTGGGGACTTACGATGTCATCTGAGCGCCTGCAGGCAAGGGGATCCGTCGGTGCTATTGAGTCCGGTGTACATGTGAGCGAGCGTACAAAGACCTCAAGGCAGACCATGGATGTCTTCGATGTCATACGAGTTTCGACATCTGGACCTGGCCGTTGGGACTATGTTGGGCGTCTGGTCGATGTCAAGATATTGCTTTGTTACAGCAATGCGTACTAGCAATCAACGATGTCATCGACGTGCCTACACGCAAGGAGATGTCAGGGTATCAAGGCCTCAAGGCTGCATCGTGGCCAATCGTGGCGTCTTGACGCGTGACGTCAGCGAGTCGAGACGCGTCCTGATCACAGAATCGCCTTATTTGGTTAATACCCCGACCAACCTCTTTGTTGCGAACTCTTCACATCTTCACATATTGACACTTGCCCAATCCGTCATCCACCATCCGTCTGCTTCGTTATAAAGGGCCTCCCCCTCACCGTAATGGCATTACATTCAACTTCACTGCCTACATCTCTATGGCGTCTCCACATCCAAGTCAATCCGACGTCTCTGATTATATGGACGCCGAGGACGCTATGGACATCGAGGAGGCACGTACACCTCGCGTAAGTCTCTTCTTTGTGTATTTTATTCATGTTACTATAACTCACGCCATTTTGTTCATTGATCATCAGAACTGGAACAGTACGTTTGTGGCCGAGATTATAGCCGAATCCGGGAATACGTCTGATGGCTATGTGGGGAATCACGACGAAGACGTGAATCATGTCCAGGTATGTTGTTGGACACATCGTCTTCATTCCTGAATGTCCACTTATTTCAACCTATTTCAAGGATCATCCTATGACACGTCAGGACTTTGTTGACATATCCCAGTACCTTGGGGAGCTATCGTCGGCCGTCCACGAAGCAGCAGAGATCAACAAACAGATATTTGATTCGCTACTTTCTGAAGTACGAACGAACCTCAACGCTACGAGCCCAGTGGGGGACTCTGGACGTCGATTCCCCGCATTCGCTGGTAGCGCTGGGGAGGAAGCAGTCTTGCTACGAGTTTTTGACGCTATTGAAAGTAATAGTCAATCAAAAGGAACTCTCGAGAGGGGGGCTGCACGAAGTAGACTGAGGGCTGCCGGTCGCGACTGGTCGATCCACCACGAAGAAGACTACAGCCCCTCCCAGGACGAAGAAGACCACAGCCCCTCCCGACACCTGGAGGTCGCAAGATGCCTTTATTTGCTCATACTTTTCTCTCACATCATCCTTTCCTTTCACATCATTCTTCTTCATCTTCGCTGACTTCTTGCTTAATGACGGTCTTGGTGCAGATCACGAGCCACAAACCTTACTATCGAATGAAATTGTTTGACTACAGTCCTGTACATCTAATTGCGTCTCCGCTTGAAAGAATATACATGTATAGTCTGATACTACCCTCCATTGATAAGTTAAACGTTTACTTCTTGAATGATCGGACCCTGTCAAATGTGGTTCCGGCGTTCCGACTGCAGCCAACTTCAGAGAGGCTCTTGAGACGAGGAGGGGTGCCAAAATGCACCAGCTGAGCCTTCAGGATAGTTTCTCGTAGAATCCTTGTTTTGTAGATAATCCAGTACCAATGCCTGCCTTAGTCTGCCATGTCGTGTGTTGTCGTTTGTATCTGCGATGGGTAGATAGCTATGACAAACGACGAGAAGGCTTAAATAACACCCTAGCCATCGACCCTCTCCCTCCCTCTCACCTTCATCATCGTGACTTCACAAGTAAGCCTCCCCCTCCCCTACAATCGCAAACTAAATCCATCCGCAGGCGAACTCCAAATCATAGCATCATGGACGGTTACTATCCCTCAAACATGCCTCATCATATCGCAATTGGCGTCTACAACAGCGCAATCGCGGCGTTTGGCAACAAGTTTCAGCAAGCGGACACTATCTATATCGTGTAAGTCTACATATTTGTAACATAGCTACTTCTGCTCATGCTGCAAGGAAAGGGACGCCTCCGTTACCACTGCGGGGAAAGTGTCCGCCTCCGTTTACGTCTTTCGTGGCGGGATTCTTAGGTCCACAGTCACATTCGACGACGACGACGCCAAACGGCGTCGTGAATACGCAGGCTACAACGGTCGACCGTGTAGCGTACTTGATTTGCCCGGACAATATCTGCCGCTGTAAGATCAGTTTCGTTTTCTACTACTATTCGAGAGTCATGTAGCGAATGAAATCACGGCGGCAGGTGGTCAATTTTATATTAATTATAAGGACATAGACGTATAAAGGGTGTTCTACAGCGAACGTCGCAAACAAGTACTTTGTCGCCCGCCATCTCTAATACGCAATCGCGGACGACGCACCAACTTGCGCCGCACCCACGCATGCGAACGCACCCCTCTCCATGCATCTTCGCGCCCCCGCCCATCAACATCGACATCGACATCCTCCCTCACCCCAACCCCGGCCCCGCCGCACCCTCTTCATCACCGCAGACGAGTCCCCGACGCAACCACACGTACGTCGCTGCGAACAGACGCAGACGCAGACGACGCGCTCGATCGACCCCTCCCGATCTACGCAACGAACGAACGGGAGTCGGGAGGCGAGAGGCGAGATTCGGTGAGGTGATCAGGAAGATCAAATGGACAACGACGTTGACATGGATGCTCCCCAAATCTCGACGCTGCGCGAAGAGGAGACGCCTCCGCCCCCGAAGGTGACCACCAGGCGAATCAGGCTCGTCGTAAAGGAGAAACCTCCTGCATCGCCCGCACCGTCAGTCGCTATAACACAGGCAACGGAAGACGATGCCGACAACGACAACGACGAAGACGAGGAGGACCAGCTCATCGACGATGACAACGACGATGCTGCCTCTGTGCCCCCTGTGGTCGAGACCCCGTCACCGACAAAACGCAAAGCGGCAGCCAAACGTAAACCACGCAAGTCTGAGAAGCAGACGCCCCAGGCTACCCAGGACGAGAAGAAGGTGCGCGAGAAGGGACTAACAGCGCATGAAGGTGCGGAATTCTTCGTTCTATCCTCCCTTCGTGCAGTACTGAACCGCGACCCCTACTTAGAGCCCGAGGAATCGAAGCCAGCGCCCGAAGCCATTGTCCCGCTCAGCGCTGTGCCTCCTTCGCTGTCTCCGGCAAAGGCTGGTCGCAAACGTGCGCCACGCAAACCTGCAGCTAATCCCCGTCCTAAGAAGGCTCCTAAGTGAGTAACACCCATGCACTGAAGTTTACGATGCTCAGACCCCTCTGAAGACTTATGAAGCCTGTTATTCCTCCCGTACCTCCTACGGAAGACAGCGGAATGTACAGCGATGGTGCGTCTCTCGCTCTCCCGATCCCTGACTCCCATTCAAGCTACTTGCTACAGCTGCTTTCACTGGCACGGCCGCCTCGTCTCCGGTAACAACCCAGATCGACGTTGGGTCGCCCGATCCAGAATCCGAACCGATTCAACTCCCTCCGCCCGCTGGCGCCACTCCAGAAGACACCCCACTCGACGCTACACTTGAAAACGTCGCCCTCCCGATCTACCCCCTCCCCAACAAACCCTTCCCCGTCCAGCACCCGCCCAAAATCGCCACCGGATTCGCGCCTGTGATCCCGCTAGACAGAACCGGCAGGAAGGTCCGCCATTGGCGCGTCGCCAACCGCGAAATCCGCGGCATCGCGGGCGGGCGGTGGTTCGTGCACTGTTGGGTTGGTGATAAGGAGTCTGAGTACGCTTCGCGTGCCGATGGACTTCTTGGGTCTGGCGCGATGTCTCTACCGAAACTCGTCGCGTCATCGTTGTCCGCCCCGCATTTGGGGCGGGGCAAGTCCAAAGGCTTGAGGGGTGGGATGGTTGGCTCCGCTGGATCGTCTCGCGCAGGCTCAGCTGCTCCGGATGCCACCGCTGTCCGCGTCCCAACAAAAATGAGGAACATCGTCAGCGCTGCTCCATCAGAGCCAGACCCAATCAACGATATGGACCCTCGACCCATTGATTAGTAGGTTCTCGTCTATTATCTAACACACCCATTTCCATTTGGACTGTATCTTACGCGCCATGTCATTCGTATAATCATGTATCCGTGTATATATATGGGCTTTATTCGTTCTGCCGCCAGCTACCACTCGTACTCGTAATCTACGTTACTCTCCTTCATGTATAGTCGTTGCATTGAAATCCATTTCATTGCGTGTCCCACATATCTCGCTCGTGACAATTACAAAAGAACTCGATGGATAAACATTTTAAGCCGTCCGGAACCACTGCTCGATCGCCACTTTCGCAGCATTGGTATTGGCGAACCGCACAAAGTCCTGTCCCGCAACCTTGTTGTTCTCCAAGTAATTGATCAACGCCAACAAGAACGCTTGGTTGTTGAAGCAGTAATACCACTCCTCTCCGTGCTGGATGTGTTTGAACACCTCGCCCGGTAAGCCTGCGGCAAGCATCCGTGCAGGTAAGCCGCCGATGACGTCGATTTCGAGCTGCTTTCCCAGCGTTCTGGTGTTGTTGGGCGCAGGCGGTGCAACGTAGTTCGTGACTTCGATGTTGCTCCAATAGACTAGGGTAAAGAGACGGATGTTAGCAGGTTTTGTGGGCGGAAACGGGAAAGGAAACATACATGATGGATTGGCTCGACGGTACGAAGCTCTCGCCCCATTCGCGCCTGTCTGACTGCCGATCTTGATAAAGAAATTTCCGCCTGGGGGAGCAGCGATGGGCACGGTGCTCCCAGGTATCTGGGCATGAGCTGGCTGAACTGGGGCCCAATGCCTGGGATCGGGCGAGATCACAACGTAGCAGTGACGGGTGGCCATATCTTCTAGCTACTGACCAGCCCGAACAAATGAACAATCAATATGGATTAGAGGAACGATTGAAGATACGACTTACTCGAATTTATTGGAGGTCGAGACTGATGTTCTAGCAGGAATCAATCCTCGCTTTAAATGTTCTTCAGTCCATCAGTGGGCTCAAGGTGAGTACCACATTCGTTCTATCGGCCCAAGGTACGATGCGAGCCGTCTGCGCAGTCAGCTACCGTTCCTTGTCCTCTAGAACTATGACCCTCGCCGCACAGGACGATCTCCGCCTCTTGTCGAAGTTTTGAGCCTTTCCGAAGGATGCCTGGCAGGACTCCAGGAACACTTCCGCTGCAACGCATGGACAAGGATTGGATGCAGACCTCCGTTTGGCCAAAAGTTGACGAAGATGAGATTCGCGGTCAGGCCCCAGGAGAATCACCATTAGAAATCAGCAGAAATGAGGAACTCGCTGGTTGGATGAGTGATGCGCGATGTGCCTTACTCCTTCATACCTCCGTTGTGCGCTGTTGGCGTGCTTGTTAGAGTGCTGAGCGGAGGACAGGCGGCGCTTGGCTGGGAGCGATTCGACCCCTGAAAGGGCCCCTGGTCTAGATTCCACTTGTTCTTTTGCTCCTTCCAGTTCGACTCCTGTCGCGTACACTTTCATTGGAGTAGCGGGACGCGTCCCATGTTCCTGTCCTGAGTAGAATCATTAGATATGGTATAAAACCTCAGGCGGAGTTCTCGCCATCATCCAGCAATCCCCCAACACCCGCTTCAGCTTCCAGTGAGTCTTCTTCATTCGCGCATGAAGTATATTGGCTAACCATCACGTTTCCGATAGACACAGCCCTACTCCTTCAACAATGGCTGAAATGGCTTATGTCCTCATTACACCAGACCCAAGGCACTGGCAACCTCTGAACGCCACCGTTGCCCAATTGCCAGGTGCCCCGCCAAACGGTGTGGTTAACGCTGCCGGCACCAACTTCTACGTCAAGATAGGCGACCAAAACGCTGACGGCCATGGGGCCATAGCAGACTACAAACGGGCGAATCCATCATGTTTGTCTCTTCTTTCTCGCCTGACTAATAAATTTGACACTGTTCATTCGTAGTCTTCTGGGTCGACTTAGTGATTCAACAGCATAACGGCTTCCCGAACAACGCGGGGAAAACGCTCGAGACGATGATATTCGGACAAGTGCTCCCCGGAGCGCAGGTGTTCAAACACATCGGCCACGGCGAGGAGTGGTACTACTGCTTCAACAATCACGCAAATTTGATGAACTTCATCAATGGCTGCCTCGCGAATGGTGATGATTATCTGACCTACCAAGACGTGCATGCTGCGTACAATGATATACAACATCATTTCCGCACTGCGTAGAAGGAGGAGGTTACAATATATACTTTGCATGGGGTTCAGCGGTTGTATTATTATGAATTCATAGTTGAACTTCAGTCAGCTCTTTCATTTGCTCTGCGAGCTGGCTTATTGAGATGGATCGTACGCATTAGTAAATGGAGTTTGCTACAAGCTTGAGATAAGTCCCTTTAACGGAGCTGCGGCCATACGTTTATCGCGGTCATGTGGCCAGATGCAGTTTACATGATTCGAAATGGCTACGCGTTACAAACAGTTTCGTCCTTTTGGACTCATCAGGAGAGGCACACACCTCCCAACGCAAAAACACCTACCTTTACGAAGCTACCAGTCCCCGTGGCCAGCCTGTAAGGTAGGAGAAACTAGTCAGCCTACGGCGGCGCAAAGCGGAGAAAAAGGAAATATAATTATCCCCATGCCAGCCTCCAGGACCCGCCAAAGCCAACTTGAGAATCGCCTAGTATGCCGTCCGCTTGCGAGGCTTCTGAGCTACTCAGTCGAAGTAGCTCTCGATGATCTTCATCGTGACTGCTCCTCGACGGCCGGACCCGATCTTGCTGCCCTTGAGATGGTGAATGCTCTTCTTGCGCTGGAGGCTGACACTGCGCTCTTGACGGCTTTCGAGTGCGGGCACCATACTTATCCCTAGCCCCTGACCTACCTTTGCGGTGCTCGCAGACACGAAGCCACGCTCTTGACGATCTTGTTCCAATCCGGGCACCATACTTATCCCTAGCCCCTGGCCTACCTTTGTGGTGCGCCCGGATAGCAAATAGCGGGTCTTCAGGACGATGAGGGGTACATCCTCGTCGTCGTCGTCATCTTCATCTTCGCTCAAGAACTTGGAGGACGACGAGGAAGTGCGGCGCATCGCCTGGGAACCCTTGGAGTCGAGGGAGAAGGGGGAGGCGTTTGTCGAACCAGCGACGAAAGGCGAAGCGTAGAGGGACGTGGAAGGCATTGCAACTAGAAGTTCAGGTCTAGAATGTAAAAGTATGAGTTCAACTCGCGATGGGGGATCCTGCGTGGAATCGAGGGATTATATATGCCTCTACAGGGAAATTAGGGGTCTCGATTTACTTCCGCCAGTGTCAGCCTTCGCGTAACAGGGGCTGCACTCGCGCATAGGGGCCCAGGACAACCAAACAAAAGCAAGCAGCAGCCCTCTAAGCGCCCATAGAAGTCCTGGCAGCACTACTTGCAAGAACATTCACCGCAACGCATTTGACATGAAACCCCAAGTCGAGGAAGTCGAAGACGATTTGGCCGCAGAGGAGGAAAATAAGCTCATTAACGAGGTGCGTCCCTCCACGATCATCCCTGTTGGTGTATATTTATTGTTTGATAGGAATATAAAACATGGTGGGTGCATCGACGCGTCGCTATCTTGTTCTTCGTGTTATCCGTGGATTAAATGAACTTTCTAGGAAGAAGAATGCGCCATATCTCTACGATGTTGTGATTACGCACGCACTCGACTGGCCAAGTCTGACATGCCAGTGGTTCCCGGACAAAGAATCGTGCGTTATCCAAGTATTGGCTGATGTGCGCTGGTCAGTAACGAGGTAATTAGACCGCAAAACAAGCCGTATACTACGCACAGACTGCTTCTTGGTACACACACGTCCGGACAGGCTCAGGACTACCTTCAAATCGCCACTGTACAGATGCCTAAGAGGGACTCCAGCCCTACCTCGGACAAGCTGGACCGAGGGGACTACGACGATGACCGCGGCGAACTTGGCGGACACACTATACCCCCTCAAGCCAAGATCCAAATTATACAGAAGATTAATCACTCGGGGGAAGTCAACAGGGCGAGATACATGCCTCAGAATCCTGACTTGATTGCCACAAAGGCCGTTACGGGAGAGGTTCTAGTGTTTGATCGTACGAAGCACGAGTTGGTCGGGGAGTGGATGCGGGGGCATACGGCGCACGACATACCTGTGTTTCTCCCTGATTCAGAGGTTGTGCGGCTGTGTGGCGTCGATATTCTGTTCTACGACGTCGCCATGGCTCGTCGGTACGGGCATCTTTCGTTGGGGGACTATGCAGCATACCAAGGCGCTGCGGCGATCGAAGAATCGTGCAAGTACGAGCTCGGACGTGCCCACACTCGTGCACGACTGCAATCTCAGCGTACTCGGCGGAGCGGAGAATATACAAGAGCTCTCCGTCTGGGGCCCATGGTCTGCGTCCTTCGAGCAATTTATCCTCCAGCCCTTACATACCGCCCTCTCCACCCGCCCTATTCGAAAATTGCACGTCGAAAGCGACAACCTGTGCGACCTCCTGCCTTTCGCGGAATTCTTGGGATTGGAGGAGGTGAGCATCGAGATTATGCACCCCAAGGCGGAGCCGTGAATTGTCGATCCCTTTCATGCCTACAGCCGCAGCCACCGACACCATTAACTCCAAATTCTCGCTTCTCACGAAGCTCGATCTCGAGTTCCTCGCACCCACGGCGTCCCTGGCGCTGCAGAGTCTGCGCCTGCCGCACCTGCGCACACTGTCGCTGACCTTCCGCAGAAAGGAACATACTCATACTACGGGCTTCTGGGCTGGCTCGGCCTCCGCGCTTCCTCAGCTTGAGCAGCTGCGCGTGTGCGGACGGCATCTACCTCCAGGCGATGTCGCGCAGTGCGCACGGTTCTTCAGCGAGTCGCAGATCACGCGGCTACTCCTCCGCGTCGGTGTACTCGACGGGCCGCTTGTGGCACACACATGGTATGTACGCCTGAGCTATGGATCATTCGCGCTCGGTCGCTGACGCCTTCGTGTTTGTTTGTTTGGTACAGAACGTATTTCGCAGGGGCTGCGGGTCTGGAGAGGGAGAAGAACGGGGGATAGCTCGAAGCGGACGATGGGTATAACGCCACCAGCACGCCAACGCGCCGCCCTCTTTCCAAACGACGACGACAGCGCGGGCAATGGCGATCGCAGTGGACGTCGACCTAGATACGTGAACACGAGCACATGGAAATGTTAGCAAGCGACAGGAAGAGGCAGACGCTGGGAAAGGACGGAGACGTACCAGATGACCGCAGACGACGTCGATGAAGACGCCACATACCACGGCATCAAGAGAGTCGATGTCGATGCCGACGAGGTCAATGGCTGTTAGAAAGACTAGGCCGGCGCTGAAAGGGTGAAAGATGAGCGCGCCACCGTTGGCCTCTTCGGATTGCGATGTCATCTGATCCCGACGTCGGTTTGCGATCGTGATTAACTACAAGCTAAGGTGCGGGTGCAACCGTTAACGAGAGAACTACATGACTCTCGGCTAGTAATAGAAAACATTTCGTGTTCGTCTACCCATCGCGGTCGGGGCGCACTGCGTTGGACAATAGGCTCTGACGTCCGCGATGCCAAATCAGCTATAAATCGATAACAGTCGACCTTGCGTCCAATTCACTGATCTTACCGAGATGGTGAAGGAGATACTCATAGACGATATAACCATCAGTATCAAACACGACAGAGAGGATGGAAACCAATGTATTAAACATACTGTAAGTACAAGAATGAGGCGTCCAGAGAGAGGGATATCGGAGTCCGAAGTCGGTTTATATCAAGGAAATTTCGGATAATGCCGGATATCCGAAAAGGGAAGATTCTCCCACTCTGGAGCCCACATTCGCCTGTCCTTCTCGTCCTCTCACCTCTCGCTGTTCCCCGAGTCGGGGCTGAGCGCTCCCAGTGAAAAGCCTGTCGACCTGAATCGAGCGGCGGCGGTCGTGAACCAGCTGAAGAGCCCTATCGAGCTGAAATCGACCGACGTCCAGCTCCAGCGTTGAACTACAACGCCAACTCACCCGAACGCACACGTCGGCCAACTCGAAGACGAGGCACGGTGAGCAACTCCCAAGGACGGGACTAAATGATCACTCACCCAAAGGAGTAGCCGCCCTCTCTCTTCTCTCTCTCTCTGGCTGTGCACCCGCTCGAAGCTGCCTGCCGGCGGCGTCGAACGTGTCAAGCAGCACGCAACTCCGCCGATGACGCTGAGGGACCCTTGGTGTACATGAATGTGTACCGTCGCGTAGCCTTCGAGGTGGAAAGCGAGAGGCGGGAGATGACGGCTAAGTAAATGAGGAAGGGGTGGAAGATAATAAGGTGAGCGCCACCTTTGTATTCAGAGATCTCGCCGCTCGCCTCTCACAACCGCCGTAGAATATGGCTACAATTCCACGGTGGATGGTAGAACCACGCTGCTCTCCACATTTTCTCGTCTCCACGGGAGATGGCGATTTCTCCGTATCTCGGCTCGCCGCCAGTACCTCCGAGGCCTTGGGATCAATTCCACGACTTTCTTGCTACTCCTAGGAATCTCACTCACCTCGCGATCTCAACTGGCAGAGCAGGCCTCATCCCTAATACGACGTATCCCATCATCGATTTACCCAACCTCCGCTCCCTATGCTTAACGTATGTCTCAAGCGACACTCAGTCCGCGATTCTCAACGTGGAACATCTGTCTCCACTCCCTTGAGAGCCTCTGCGAATTATCGACTATTTGGTGCATTCCCGAATTTAAAAAGTCTCGGTTTGGACGCAGTAAGGACTTCTTTAGTCACATACCAACGCAGCTCTCCATATCCAAGTAGACACTGGGAAGCAAATCCCTGAATTCCACGGTTTGTGGGTCCCCCAATACGACGCATTATACTTTGAGACGTACTCGTATACGTGGACGTGCTGAATTACGACGTATGTAGACATGATCGATATCGGTCACCGATGTCTGCAGTCCAGATATCGTTATAGGACGTCTAGCCTGAGTGTACAGCGGACGTCGAGGATGTCATCGGGGACCGGATGTCCGATGAGTAAGTGAAAAGGATGTCTTATCCGAGTCTTTGTCCAAAGACGTCTCTGTTAGTCTTAATCTGTCTAGGACATTGTCTAAATTTGGATGTCCACTAGTCTGATTTTGGCTGTGGGAATCTTAGCTAAGTCAGTAAGGTTTGATAAGTCAGAAACAAAGAAGTAAGTTTATGTACGATAATCTAAGGATGTCATCAGAGTATTTTATTTTAAATTTCCTCCGCTGAGGACAACTGAATGAATGACGGAATAAATGGAGATTACATTTAAAACAATGCAACAATGTTGGTCTGAACTACTGTTTGAAAGAACGATGAACAAAGAACAGATATATAGGGAACAAAGTTCGCTTACATTTTGAATGTAATCAAAATGTAATCATCATAAGCGCTGGACATAACATTTTATCAATCCTGAGAATGTGATAACTTATAATATCGAACGCAAATCAAGGCCAAATTGCGTGCACTGGGTGAATATATCATGAATATATTTTATATCAATTCACCGTGTTGGAGAGGATTGAATTTTGAACATGAATTACAATTACAAAATTAATGTAATCAACATACAATCACGATGAACGAGCATTAATACATTGTGATTACACTGTGGAAATAAGTCATAATGAATACCGACAAAGTGACGCTGGTAAACTATGATTACATTTTGATTTTTTCTTCTTTGTGTTCAACATATTCCCACGAGAAATATATTTCATGAGATCTCAAAGGGATCACTATATGACGACAGATTAAAGACAAAGGCCTTTGTGCTCAAATTTCGAATACATTTTAATCATATTCATCATTTCCTAATGTATCCTAGCGTACATACATTTTGATTACATTTTGAACACACCGGAGAAAAATTCTGGTAACTTTTAACCTTTATTTTCAATGAAATCATACTGGAATCACCGAGACTTTTGAGGTCACACCAAGTGGCCATGTTTAAAGTAATCTAGTCTACCATGTTGGACAAAACAAGTAAATATGATAAATTTCAATTGGCTTTCCTCCGTAATTACATTGATGTTATATACTTTATAGGCACTCAATTTAATCACAATGTAATCGGGGGGCGCATTGGATTATGTCACCAGTGTAAGTAGGTCGACATTCCATTTCTTACATTCCGGGGCTGTAAGTTACGGGCTTTAAGAACTTCCATACTACCATGCTGAGTAAGGACTCTTGTTTACATGAAGTAATTTACGGATAAGTAGATTCAATGGCGTTTGGTAGGGCGTTAGAAATTAAGAAGTCGCCGTCGAGTTGATTAATCGAGTATTCTTATTGTGAGATGGAACACTCGCCAGGAGACCTTCGTGATCATATGCAGATGCTCAATGCACCTACGTTGATTGCCTTTCCGAAATTACTACTCACACGGGCTAGCTGCAGAATTCCCTTCATCGTTGATTCGAAGGCATCGACAGGATCGAATCGCACGCGGTGTCTCTCGGATGTCTCATAGGCAACATGAGGAACATGTACTTACTTCCGTCTACCTAGAGTAATGGGTTTCTGCGTATTTATGATCTTTGCGCCTTGCTCATGGCATAATTTCCGTTGAGAGGAACCGCCGAAGACTTCCCTGAATGTAAGCAGTTCGGATAGAACTGCGGCGTGCTTGCGAGTAGAAATTCCGTGGTAGGGTTGGAACTCTATGTGTATGCTCATAAATTGAACTACGTACTTGAATACAGAGGGCCCGTAGGCGACTTGCGATGTCGGGGTACAGATACATGATAGTGAATGCATATGATAACCAACAACAGCCACGACAACCTCAGAGGTTGGTCTCGAATGCCACGTGCTTCAACGAGGTGCGAGCAGCTAAGATAGCTTGGTGAACTACTTGAATCGAGGGAAACCAGGTCGCAACACAAAGGCACGGTGTACAATCGTAGTCATCGTCTGTTTCGTTGGTGACCTCCCGAGCCCGTGAAGTAAGCCGGTAGCTTTTCCGAACGTAAATGACGCGAGAGAAGTCCGATGACGTGAAGACTTTGATAGTGAGAACCGGTTCGAATACGGTCGTGAGCTCGACGACCTCCAACCGAATCTCGCACAGATCGAAAAAAGGTTTGATCGCTTCCGATTCGGCTTCCGCTTCGAGACCGATGTCCAGCTTGTGGAGAGTACATCTAGTAAATCTCAGGAAGGTGGTGCATCGGTCAACGTCGTCCCACAGTGCCACTTGGCGGAGGTTAGGCATGGTAATCTCGCGAGCGTTGGATGGTGCGGCATCTGGCAAGCATCCAAAGAGCTCTAGCGACTCGAGCATGGGCATTTGGATGAGCATGGCATGAAATCGGGAGAAGCTCGGACGCGTCGGTTGGTTGTGCAAAGTAAGGTCCGTGAGGTTGGATAACAGCGGCGAAGTCCAGCTAATGCTACAGCCTGCCAAATTCAACACCTTGAGGCGGGGTGGCTGCTCCATATTGAAAAGAGCAGCAGGAAGAGTGGGGACATGACTACCAAGTTTCGTCGGAACGGCTATGCACAGTGATTCCAGGAGCGGCGCGTTATTGCACAGTAAAGTCGAGACTTGTGGCCACGAGCTCTTGGATATGTTGGTCTGGAATGCAGAAAGGCGACGTAGCTCCCGGAGAATCCGCACAACTCCCGAACTCGGCATTGTACTGTCGTCGTATAAAGCATCCAAGGAGAGGGGCGCATGTTTTGAAAGGAGTACAATCTTTTCGACCTGTTCGAGTGTCTCCGTTCCGCAGAGATTTGACCAGAGCGTGCAGGAATTATCGATAGTCGCGCACCAGGCCTTGCATACCAGCCGAAGCTCGCAGAGCTCCTTTGGGATAAACACTTGATCTTCGACATAAATTTCGACCAGTTCTTCGAAGATACTGGTGACGAGTTCGTTGGGAAGGCTTTGAATTTTGGTCGGGACAGAATACAGAGGCATTTGAGTCAATCTGGTACAAATACTGATGAGTGATGGTTGTAAAGGACGAAGTGTGGAGGAAACGAACGTGCAGAGGAACTTTATATCGCTCGCGTGTGTGGCATTGTGCGGCTTTATTTGTGGGTGGAAGTATGTGGAATACAAACGAGCCACCCCAAAAAGTCCACCTTGGACTCGACCTTTGGCATTCAGTGGACCGAAATCGCGAATCACTGACGCGAACCTTGGTAAGCCTGTCGTCAAACTGTAAAGGCCGCTGTAAAGCGAGAATCTCTTCCTCAGATCGTCAGAGAAGTGGTGTTCATCGAACAATAGTGATTCACGGTAATACCGCCTCTCTGTCGCATCGCCAAACTGCCTTCGGTGAAAGAACTTAGCACGAAGGCGGCAACGTAAGAACACAACAGCGAGGATACCACATATATAGCGGGCATACCAAAGGCAGAATTTGCAGTCTCCGACAAGGAGGTGTGATGATGTATACGGTTCAACGCTTCGGCAGATTGATGGTGCTTATGCAAAAAGTTTGGCTCAATAAGGGGGAATCCGAGCACCTAGGGAAAATAGAGAGAGCCGACTTGTCAGCTCAGGCGTTGAGGACGTTGAGGCCTTTAGGTAGGGAGGGAGAAACTCCTTAGCTAGTCTCGTGTAGGCTTGCTGGGTATCTGACCTATTTGCGCCGCCAGTTTCATTCCAACTGAATTATCTCTTGGGGGGGGGGGGGGGGGGCGCCCATCGGCTCATGTATCCGCAATAGCTCAACCTTGATCCCAAGCACAAGCCAACCTGTCAGCGGTCGCTTTGGTGCACAAATCTTACATTTCAATTGTGATGATGCAAAGGTCCAACTTGTGTGACGTGTTCAATTTATGACAATGCCACGTGGATTGGAATATACCAATCACGGCCCTTGGGCGTGCGCACACCGACGACCAACGACGATGCAACGAGCTCGTTGAACAGGCAGCCAGAGCCTACATACGAAGATATACCGACTTCGGGGCCAATGATAGCGTTTTGAGACGCGGATATAACGTGATGTTTGTGCAAGAGCTCGGATAGCTGTGGCCGTGTTGGTTGCTGGGAGGTTACTGGACGACAAGTATGTATGCGCAGTACGATAAGGATCTGCATCCTGCTCTCATTGTCAAATTGCTCATTAGGGACTTTTCCACAGGATCGTAGTCTGTGTCCAGGACCGACCCTCTTTCATTCTCACGCCCATGGACCGACGACAACTTTCAGTGATAACCCTACATTCCTTCGTGCATGTAGCGCCACATCCTCGTTCTGTCTTCTACACACGGTACGCCGCTGCCGCTGCCGCCGAGGCTAAGCGAGTCTCAAATGACCATGACTTTCGTACAGGTGCCGATGGCAGATAAATAACTTGGTCGTATTAGGATGATTCCGATACTGACGATTGGAGGTAACAAAGGCATGGAAGACCTGGTGGGTGAACACGTCTGGGCGAGCCTCGAGGCACACTTCTGCCAGCTCGATCAAGGTTCATTCTACGCATACTTATCGAGTCTCATCTCGGTGAACCTCATTGATGCCGCCTTCCTCCCCACACCCGCGCCACATGATGGCCTTGAATATCGCTCGATGCCGCCGGTTCACACTTCGATGAAGAACGTTCGTAGCACCTCTTGAGTTCTCCGCCCCAAAAGATCTGACACTGATATGCATTGCTAAAAGAGGCCAGAAGCTCACTTATGGTCGGCATATTATCACTTTGCGCAAGGATGGTAATGCAGCTGTGTCACCTGTACGGTTACATATGAAGTTCTGATATGTATAGCTTCGACGCTATCTCAACACGTTGCATCAGTATTCATTCGTGCTCCCAAAGACTCCAAGGTTCTACTACTTTCATAACGACCGCTGGTCTTCTTTCTCAGAATACCTCATAACGGAACCCTGTCAAAGTTATCAAAACGTTCATCACCGGCGGCTGGTGGCACGATTGTGAGTAACTACATGGGAAATGAAGTTGTGCCGGAGGTACCCATTTCTATTTCCATGTAATCATTCGATAAGATTCTCGCAAATGATGGTACGAACGGAAAGATGGGATCCCTTCCATTCGGCAAGGCGTCATATAGCAAAAGGGGAGAAGCAACTAGCGTCCGAACACGTTCTCTGGCATTGTCATTCATTGTTCGCGGGAAGGCAGTAGTTCCGAAATTGGCCGTCGACGTGCTTTTCCCAACCCCTTATCCTTCGTGCGCTCGACCAAACAAAGATACGGTCCGAATCTCAGTGAGATATGTATCACATCAATGCATCATCTGCCATCGCCGAGAGGATAACCTGTGTACAAGGTTCGTCGCTCACGTCATCTCCTATTTGAGTTAGAGGGGAATACCGCTACGCTATCTTGGGCGGGACAATGTGTGAACACACTTGATGACAACGAATGCCGATGGGGGGGGACTTACGTGTGTGATAATATCGAGTTTGGGACAATTTTGCGAACCCAATTTGGGTCACTAAAGTCGAGGAGGTGTGGTGCCCAAGCAAGGATGTGCCCAGATATAATCAAGGAGCCCGTTCCTGGATACGTCTGTGAGGTACTGATTATGCAGGGGGCCGGCGGGAAGTCTGAACTTGCTCCACAGGGTCCCATGGGAACATGGCGCGTTGAAATGCATGCCCAAAAATACGTAGGCCAAACTATCTGATCACCTAGGATGCGATACCGGTGCATGCACGGCGATCAAGGGAAGATTGACCGGCTGTAGGGTGGACTTACCAAGGGCTTACCACAAAGCCTATGGGAAAGGGAGCTTCACACGAACATAGCAACTTGCTTTTCTATTCAGCTCCGCGTCCTCGAGTCTGCGGTTACGATGCGGTGATCCGAATACTAAACGCCAAGTTTGAGCAGTCGGTGGTCCCGGATGTGTCGAAGGATGGTTGCTCGGATACCCCCGTAATCGATAATGCCACTAGTATTCAGCATATTGAGGACAGAAGAATGCGACCGTCACATTTGATTGTTTTGAACAACAAAAAGATTACAGGAGTCATTCGAGCCCGCTGGGAGGCTACAAGGACGCTATACAAGTGATGAATTAGTCGTGAGCTAGGTGTCCTAAATTAGAGCTAGATAATTCGGTCTGAAATAGGGCAAGTCTGTCCATGAGAACACCTTTGTTCATTCCGTAGTAGCGTAAACTCGTTGATACATCGGATTTGAGGCGTTATCTGCTCTAGAAGAACATGGCGTCAATGGGTAACAATGAGTTATCATCCAAGACTTTCGTACCGACAGATCCGTCCCGGCGGTAAAGAGGTGGCGCCGTATCCGAAATATCGTCGCGTATCTCATGGGATTTCGATCATAGATTAACGTCCTCGACCCTGTAAGAAGGTAGGCATCTAGGATAGGTTCCAGCGATAGGGAACCCATGACCGACCCCACCCAATTTGTGGGAAGACCTCGACCAAAGACATATATTGGAGATGTCTAGGTCCAACATGTTCGGAAGAGGACCCTCACCAGGAGGGTTCGGCAATCGCAACGGTGAGGCCACGGGCTCGAAGACAGGTCAAATTATTATCTGGGATGATCACAGTAACCGTGAACAACGGTAGACATTATATATCAGGACGGAGACATCAGCACAACCTAGAGGCGGGGAAATATAATAGTCAGGTGTGAATGTGAGAGTAGCATGCAAGATATAAGATACCACCCAACAACAATTCCCATTGACCAAAATGCCGCAATGAGCCGACGTTGAGATCATGATGGCCGTCCTGGTCGCCTGCCGCCGGGATCTGGTGTGAGAGGCCGAAGAACTTTCGCCCATGGGACATATGTATATAAGAGATCAATTGCCATTTCCGAAGCTTTCGAGAAGAATGTCCAGCGGAGACGTCAGAAAGGTGAAATCGCGCCGGTATGTCAATCCAACACGACGCTGGGAGTGAAGCATTGGAGGTGGCCTTGACTTTAAGTTCGCCGAGGATAAACAACAGACACATCCATCCGGAGTAGGCTCTACGTGCTTCTGCGGTTTTGCGGCGACTACACAAGATCCCAAGCGTCGAAACAAAGTTCCACAGGAAGCCGCGCTGCGAGAAAACGACGTTCCCTGGAGGCTATTCTGAGAGTCAGCTCCACACGTCATCCCAGCTACTAGACATCAACTCCTGCCGTCATGGCGCTCGGTAGGCACAGCTCTGCGGGCCGGGAGGACAGATTACCGTGAGGCCCTCGCAGTGGGGAAGATTAGGTATTCCGATGTTGAACCTAGACAAGATAGAGTGTCTGTCGTTAAATATAACAAGGTTTGGAATGGACAAGACCTTACCGGTGCTGGCAGTCAGGATCTTGGTCAGAACATGGGACAACTGTGATCTGTGGCGAAGTCTGAGATCTGAACGCCCATGGATCCTTTGGCTTGACCATCTGGGCCTTCATTTTTTTTAGATGTGAAAACCCTTGATTCTAGACGAAATGGCGCAAAGAAGGGTCAGCACCCACACAAAGGAAAAAGGATCTCAGCTGCAAAGAAGTCGGGCGAAACAGGGACTTCCATTAATGGCTAAACATGTCATCCATTGAAGCCATCGGTCGACATGGCCACATTTGAAAGAAGATACAGCTCTAAAGTAAGAAGAATGCCAGATAGCTGGGAATGAATAGCTTACAGGGACAACATCTCAGCGTCCTCGGTGTCGCGCGCAGCGGCCCACGGAACTGGCCGAGCTCAAATAGCACTGATCGCAGCCAACATCAGTCTGCGGAACACCTAGCCGACGGATAAAATAACACGGCAAACATCGGAGCAAAGGTACGCTCGAGAATCCTCCTCGACTTTTCCGGCTCGTGTTCGCGCGGGATGAACGTCGGCCTGCAAAACTTCAAGGTCTTCTCACCGTTTTCTTGGCTAGCATCGCGATGGACAGTAGAAGGAAAAGGGGCCAGATACGAGTCTCTGGGCGTTAAAGAGCCATGAGGTAGACTAAAGGATTTTTCAAACATTGAATATTGAAGGGCAGCATCGAAGCCGCGACTCACTGCGCGAACTTGAACTTGATTTTCAGTACGCGTCCACGTGGGGATCATGTGATGACAGCGACGCGTATAAGCGCGCATCAGACTCAGTCGCCATCGATGAAGAGCTGATGCTCCATTCCAGATCCATAATACCGATGCTTTACCAGTACCAGGAGTACCAAGTTGAATCTTAATTCACACTACATATACTCTACAGTGTGTGGAAATCTACCGAAGCGAGCAATGATCTGGCAGCGACCCGTTGTTCGTGTTCATGAACAGAGGAATAAACGGCAGAGAACAGGCCAAATTGTAGAAACGTAGAATGGGAAGGATGGAGGAGTTCGTGGATGCGACACGCGTACTTCTGAAAGACACCCTAATCAGTTGGCCGTACGGGTCGTTGGAATTGCTGGAAGAACATGTTCAGTCGCTTTATCAGGTATTTATGCGGGGACTCGGCGTTCGTACCGCCATTCGCCGATTTCAAGCATCAAGGCATCGCCAACTTCCAAAAAGGCTGAGCAGTGGCCATAACGAGTACACGCGACGCTGACGGCTTCATCGGACCACGGTTTCGAAGCAAGCACAATCGAACTATCCTCTTTGTGGGTGCTGTACTCAGGCGCAGGAGTTACGGAATGGCCAGCGCTGAGCTCGTCACGAGGGATATTTTATGATATGTGGGGCGTCGAAGAAAAGTGACACTGGCAGAGTGCTCGACGTGGTGATATTCAATAACAATAACAAGGAGGTATCACAAAAATATTGGAGGAGGCTACGGAGTAGAACCAACCTGATGCGAACATCGCATACACTTTGCGCCAACGTGGCCTCGACACGACCGCGAGTGAAAGATCATCATCCTAATCAATGATTAATCGAGCCACCAAACGTATGTGCCTCAGATGAATAGGCACACGTCCAGGGATTCATGTAAATTCGAGAGAGGAATACAGAGAAGCTCCATCCGAAGGGGAGAAGGCGAATGACCTGCGGCGCTAACTTCGGTTTTGACAGAAGAATAACCGTACCGTTGGCGCGGTTGGATGTGATTCGAGGGGGTAGTAAACAATGAAACAGGGTCATAGAATCCTTGCTCTGTCTCTCGTTTTACAGGTTATGGGAGGTCTGCAAAGTGGAGGAAGCTGGGGCAAAATATTCGACATGCATATGAAGGACAAGGGAATTGGCTGACAACCTACATACCGGTCCTGAACGCTGAACACTGTCGAGGCTAAGCATCCATTATAGCCTCCCTTAAATTCTTGAACATTGTGCTTTCCAATAATGAAGCGTATATTGGGCAAGGTAGGATGGGAAGAGGCGCTTGTCATATCAACTCTGCGAACACCATGTCTGTTTGTTGGGCGATTTTGAGTCAACTCACTCTCCGAGAAGGTTTACAAAGTAAGATATATTATTCACAGACGAGCAAACAATGCTAGCCATTATAAATTCATTCACTACTTGACATACCCCAGTACACATCCGCGGACAACGTATTCAGAATGGGTTTCCCTGGGTCCCACAAAACCCTCTGCGTATTTTCCAAGATTGAAGAGTACCGGGAAAACGCCCCCATAGTTATGGTACCTCAGGATATTATCGACGGCGCCCCACGCCCGCGGCCATCGACTGTCCCAGTCCGCAAACACCGCCTGCAGCCCCGTGAACGGAATCACCTCGATCAAGGTGTCGTTCTGCGCCATCCAGAGGTGGGTCTGCACGAACCCGTCGATGGCGCCCTGGCGCAACGTGACGCTCTGGAGGTCTGGCAGGCAATGGTAGAACCCACGGAACCAAACGGCCTTGAAATCGATGTGGAAGTCGGCGCGGAGGCGGCGGACTCCCGCGAGAGGCAGGGCTTGTAAGGCCATAGCGAGGGTCTCGTCGTAGACCGCAGTCAAGGGGATCTCGCCATTGTCGTCGTCGAAGCCGACGGCGATGGAGAGCGCCGGTTTGGGGATGGACGTTATGGGAGTGTAGCTTTGCGAGAGGGTAGAGCGCGCGCACTGGACGATGAATTGGTCGCTCTTTGACCGTACCAGGAGCTCGCTGAAGGGGGTCTCGGGCATCGGAAGGAGCAAGCGTGCGGCGTCCTTGAACAAAGAGAGCGGATTGAAGCCGTCGGTTTTGCACTGGATTTCCAGTTTTGTGAGTTGGCAGTCGATGGAGGCGAAGAATTGGATGCAGGGAAAGCCGTGGTCGTAGACGGTGAGCTCCCGAAGGGTGCTGGGGAGCCTTAACGGGTAGACGGGACGAGGATCAGAGTTTGTGAAGGGTTTCATGGCCGATAGGTCTGTGAACATGATAACGCCCGACAAGAACTGGGGAGGAGTGCCGCCGAAAAGTAGCCAAGGGAGAGAATCCGACAAAGTGAGAGTCCTGAGAGAGGTCATGGAAAGAAGCATGGTACGGAAATCCTCATAAGGCTGACGATGCGGGAGGCTGAGGAATAACGAAGTCACGGTGTTGGACACGTAGGGAGGATGCTTCAGTCCGCAGGACCGCAGGGCAAGCTGAGTGATACAGTTGGCTGTGGCAGCATCGTCCTGATCCTGGGGTCCTTCGATGTCGAACTTGTGTTGAGGGGTGAGTCTGAACGACCTCAGATGAGGGATCCCTTCACAGAGGTCGTTGGGGTGGTTTAATAGGCGAGGCGAGGTGGACATAGGGAAGGTGGGACAACAGATCTGTGGAGGGCTCCGTTATATAGGCATTGCAGCCACTCGCGACCAAAGCCCTCGATAGGATGTGGCTAAAGAGGGCCCACACTCACTTGCGCATCTCTATTATGGGAACCAGCCACCCATTGTCGCCCCGAAGCATGGCCCTGGTATGGTCCATTCAGCCTTTACCGTTTCATTCCTCTTGTGAATACAGTCAGACACTGGGACGATCGCATGGATTCGTATACACAATTGGTGCATGTGGTCACTGATGGGAGAGGAAACATAGCGGCGAGCTGGAGCAATACAGGGGTCTCGTCCTCGAGATTGTCAATATGCGCGCCATCGACGGGAGATATACTAGTGCACAAAACGCGTCTACCTATGACCAGCTTGTTTGGATGTGTTGTGATAGACCGATTCGGATGCGATGGTAGTGTCTCTTTCGGGAATGCACTACTTGATCATATACATCACGTTGGGAGACGCGGCATACAAACACTCAGACTTCGTACCTTCGAATCCAGCTAGCCCGTTTTTTCTATTCTCATACGCCAGACCAATTTCGTGTCCATCCCATGCCATCTCGACGGAAATCCTCATGTCAAGATGATTGGATTACGTCGGCAAAAAGGGGGCCTGATGGACCCTAGTACAGTCACGTCGGGTGTTCTCTACAAGTCACCCTTCTGTCACTTTCTGGACGCCTGTTTTTGCGATTCTCTAGTGTCATTCACGGTATGAGTTCCATCACTCTTTTTAGCTCACTGAATCATGTCCACAGCGATGAACACAGCGTTGGCTATTCCAGAACTCCTACGCCGAATATTCGAGTGTAGCACTCGGCATGACAACTACTCGAATGTACTTGTGTCCAAAGCGTGGTCTGACGAGGCCATCCCCGTACTCTGGAGGCGCGTGGACTCACTATGGCCGCTACTCTCCCTTTTGGGTCCTCTAAAGTTGGTGCTGCTTGAGAACGGCGAGCGACGATATGTACGTGTCTCTGATATCATTTCTCTCATAATGCAGCTGAACTAGTTTACTCAGCGCTTTCGACGGCCTATACGACCCACTGATTGGAATACATTTCACAAGTACGCACGGCGCATCCACGAACTCCGAAGTGTCCGCCACAAATTCGACTTTTGCGAATCCGTTGCCAGCGACATTGGAATCTCCCGACCACAATCCTCCATCCTCCCTAATCTTCGTTGTTTCCATTACATCGGAGGTTCCACTCCCCTCCTCCCTCTGTTAATGAACACGAAGAGTCTGACGGAGTTCGTTGTACGCATGGACTGCACGATGGAGGAAATCTTGCAAAAGCGGATGACGCTCACTTTTCTTCGTGATCTCGCGCCGAATTTGGAGGTCCTGCGCCTGTGTGTATCTACTCTGGACGACGTGGTTTGCGTGCTGCAGGTCAATTTCGCAGAGCTCCTTGCGTCCCTCCCTCACTGCAGGGAACTGATACTCCCACCCTCGTTCCTCTATCCATGTCTTCTCCGCGCTCTTTCCGCGCTCCCCCACCTACGATCACTCCGCGCTAGTAGAGCGTCGTTCGAAGGGGATCAGTCTCAATTGTCCATGTCGCCCATCCCCAACGATCACGCGCACGGCTTCCCAAGCCTCGCGAACTTGGAGCTGGATGACTATTCATATAACACCGCCGCGTCGATCCTCACGGCATACAACCCCCATAGTATCACCAAAATCGCCGTCGGGTCGTTTACGCGCGAAGCCCACGGCGCGTACGTCGACCTCTTCTCCGCCATCAGCGTATGTTGCCCGAGAATTGAGGAGATCACCGTCTCCAACGGTTGGCGAGACGTTGAACCCGATTCGCAAGAACCTCCACGCTACGCCTCGCCGACGCTCTTCTTTGAACCATTGTTACGCTGCTCGTACTTGACCTCGCTGACGCTCAACAACTCCGTGCCTCTGTACCTCGACGTCGCGGCCATGACCGAACTCGCCAAGGCCCTCCCAAACCTCCGCGTGCTCCGCCTTTTCGAAGAAGCGACGACCCCGCCGACGCTACCCTTTTCTGCCCTCGCGACACTCGCGCCGCTGTGTCCAAACATGGAGCACCTGGCCTTGAACATGGATACGTCGGCCATCACCGCCCCTCCCCATAACGAAAACGGTGATTTAGCTGGGGTTCAGTTCAGACGTCTGAAGGTCCTCGACGTCGGCCTCTCCACCCTCCGTTCGCCTGCCCCCGTGGTGAATTCGTTTTTGCTTGCCATCCTCCCGGAGGGATGTAAGGTTGAGTATATGTTCGATAACGGCATTGGCGGTGATGACACGGAGAGACCGTGCTACAGCTGGAGTCATGTTCCACGCGCTGTGCGGCGGCGATTATGAGCAAGTAGTTTCGGAAATGTAGGACTGCCACCCGCATTTATATCTACCCTTGCTTAGTCTAGTACGATCTCGTTGAATTGGCATTTGTCGCTGTGGCAGAGGAATATATCAATTGAAGCCACCACTAAGTTTCGAAAGCGCAAACTACATCGATATGGTCTCCAGCGGTACCTCGGGCGACTCTAAAGCACTATCCACGATAGAGAATGTCGACTCTGTCGAGGCATAGAGGAACGGGGTTACGTAGCGTCAGTGCTGTGAAGCTCTAGCATCGACAGAGTGGTGGAAGGAAGTTAGTCGGGTTGATTGGTCGCTTCGTGGCTTGGGGAAGACTCTCGCGCGCGAGGGACTGCAGTCTTGGACAGTATGTGCTAGTAATGGAGAAAAAGTTGACGAATTCTTCTTCGGATGTCGAGAGACAATGGGAACTTCACATAGAGAGATTCAAGACTGGGAAGAAGCGAGAGCGTGTGAAGGAGCGAGGGTTTAGGGAGAGAAGATGAAATGAAGAACTTCCTGAGAGGGAACCTATCACCGTGTCGAGGCCTAGCTCTGGAGGGGTATCTCGGTGTTAACATGGGAATGCGTACTGGGTTGAGTGACATTAGGAACACCGTATGAATCGTTCCTCCCTCGTCGAACGTTTCGTTGTTCGTTGTGCCAGGGAACAAGCTTGCCTCAGACCGAGCACCATCGCTGCTCATTGGTCAGCATTCACAATCAAGTATATAGTTTACAAACGAGGCCTAATCATTATCTATCAGAAACATAACCATCGATTTATGGATGCGGGGGGAACCATCCCAGCCCTTTAGGTGGTGTCACAGGTCCCCGAACAAAGCCCTCGGCGTGTGCCCCGACGTTCCAGAACAACATGTATACGGCTCCCGCGTTGAGATACCTCAAGATTTTATCCGCATCTGCCCTCGCTTGCGGCCACCGCGTATCCCACTCCGCAAACACCGTCTTGAGGCACCTGAACGGAATCATCGCCACCATCGGATCGTTGTAGGCCATCCAAAGATGGGTTTTAAGGAAGCCGTTCATGGCTTCTCGCCCGAGGGTAAGGCTCTCGAGCCTTGGCAGGTGACGGAAGAGCCCAGCGAACCACGCGCCCCTGAAATCGACGTGGAAGTCGACGGAGGCACGGCGGACGGCATTGAGTGGCACGGTCCTGACGGCCCTCGTGATGATATCCTCGTAGACCGCAAGAGAAGGAAGCTTGTCGTCGGCGCTGAAGTCCAGGGCGATGGAGAGCGTGGGCTGGACGATGGTGTCTGCCATAGGCTTGTCGTTATACGCAAGAGCAGAGCGCGAGCACTGGAAAATGAATTTGTCGCTCTCCGAACGTACGAGCGCCTCGCGGACGGCGCCCTCAACCAGCAGGAAACCGAGCAGCCGTGCGGAATGCTGAAACAAGGGAAGAGGGTCGAAGCCGTCGGTAATGCACTTGATTTCAAGGCGGGCGAGCTGGCAGCTGACGATGGCGAAGAACTGGACACACCGGAAGCCGTGGTCGTGGACGGTCAGCTCGCGGAGGGTGCTAGGTAGAACCAAGAGGTCTACGGGTGGTGTCTGGAGGGTCCATAGGATGCGGAGGAATTCTTCCTGCGACGGAGATTCCGACGGCTCTGAGCCTTCGCAGACGATCCAAGGATTCGCCTCGAGAGTTTCAAGAGACTCCACGGGAGATCCAGATGGTGCGTTGCCAGCGAAGGACCAGGCGCCAGCATAAGGGGGAGATGGCGCGTGAGGGAGTTCCTTGGGTGTGCATCCCATGAAGGCGGGGACGGCACCAGGAATCGACCACGGCAGGGAGTTGACGATGGTCAGTTGCCGCAAGGCAGTCATACCACGGAGCATGTTGCTGAATTCCTCATAGGGTTGGCGAACTTGGGCACTGAGCGACAAGGAAGTCAGAGTGCTTAGGGAGAGAACGGGAGAGCGTTTCAGTCCGGTGGACCTCAGGAGAAATTCCATGATGCGGTCGACCGTCGCATCCTTGGGGGTATCGTCTTTGGACCTTGCGTCTGCCGGATCCATGTGCTCGGGAGTGAGTCCGGGGGCCGGCAAGCAGACCTGCGAAAGATCGTTGAGCTGGGGTGACTGGAGGAGACGCATTGAAATTTTGACGAGGAAGAAGAAGCACAAGGGATGGGACGGGACAGCCTTTCGAATGGCTGATTTATATAAATTTCGGGCGCCACTCTGGCTTTGGCCATTCTACCTTTTCTGGAGGGAGGCCACAATCCCACCCATTGCCGGCCATATTCAAAGAGTCGACAATGCCCACCCGGCCACCCGACTTCTATTGTGCGGCCCGCGACAAAAGTCGACACGGCCACTGTTTCCACTGCGGGCAAACGCCTATAAAATCGCGCGAGATATGAAGACAATACCTTGATGTAAATACAACCCTCTTCTGCATATTCCCACCGTAGATACTGTGAATTTATTTAAATTATTGTTCAACTTATAAATCATCATATCATCCCAAGAATTATTGAGACTACTTCTCAAATATCAGGATTGTCATTATAGAAGAGTAAATATGACTAATGTCAGCCTTTTACCTACAGAAATATGCTGATGATATTGAGGTTGTTATTCTCAATATCACCACAGTTAATATTCAGAATATCATCAGCCCCCTATCTGTCAGTAATACGCTGATGATATTCTGAATATCATTCCCGATATAGTCATCATATCCTTGATGACGTATAATCAGGCTATAAGCGCTCATATCTCCAGCATATTGACGAAGATGGTAATCTAATTATCATCGGCAGTGATATGCTAGGAATACATTGCAAAGTATTCATATTATTGTACATAGGATATACGATGAAAATATTGTACGGAATGGAAGTGAACCAGTTCAAGTCCTCATGCGTAATGAACTGACGAGAGATTGCGCGTGCATTAATGGATTCACGGAGAGTGTACTCCAAAGTAGTACTACAAGAAGATAGATCTACAGTAGGCAGATGACATACGCAATGAGTACATCGAAAGGCTCAATTTCCGCGTAAGTCACCGCGTTAAACGGCACTACTTGGTGCCCAAACCCACGTCGAGACACCAAGTCGTCGTCGTCGTCGTCGATCGTGATGGTCAAGACCCAATCGCCGCCGTTTTCGCCGCGAAATACATGGATAGAGGCTGATATTGTTCCGAGAGGTGTCCTTGAAGCGTCGCTATGTATATAGAAATTAATATCCGTGCCTATATCAGTAATATATAAGACTTATAATTACATGACGACAACGATGTCCAAAGCGCGTAGTACGTTGAAGTTGCGCTCTAGAGCCTTTACGAAGGCCAGCCAAGCGATAGGGAGTGGAATATCGGGCGAGTACCAGGCTCGCATGCTTAATTTATAGAGGGAATCTAACTTGGAAGAATGGGGTCAGCTGGATCTCGGCAGCTGGGGGAGCACATCACTCACTGTCAATTGATGGGGTTTTGCTGCGGTTGGGATTCGTATAGTTCGTCCAGATCGGCGTCGGTAACGTAAGTGGGAAGGCGTTAGAGAAATCCCGCGGGAGCTTTGGAGAATGAGGTGGGTATATGGCGGGCGTCGGGGCATTCTCGAGATCACGCGCTCGTGCTTGCCGTTTGTTCAGGTTATCCTGACATTGGTCGATAGCCTGCGGCGTCATCGTCGCATAACACTAATTTTGCAAGCACGTCTTATCTCCCCATTGTCACTGATACCACGCCTGCCCCATCAACGCCGGCTTATGATAGCTGTCGTCGTTTGTTACTGGCTCTGGCTTTCACCATGCGCAATACTATGCTCGATCGCTACTTGTTTCGTTCGAGCGCGCGGCGACCATTTGCTAGATCTGCTTAGCATAGTCAAAAACGATGGCCGTCGCGAGACTGCTGACCACCATCACCGTCGTTCTATCAATGATAACCATCGCACTTGGGAAAGTCTTCATGTTACCCATTCTGTATCACGTCCCTTTCGCTCCCTGG
This sequence comes from Pleurotus sapidus, assembly GCA_026743855.1. Taxonomy (NCBI): domain Eukaryota; kingdom Fungi; phylum Basidiomycota; class Agaricomycetes; order Agaricales; family Pleurotaceae; genus Pleurotus; species Pleurotus sapidus. The sequence continues at coordinate 136,252 of JANBWZ010000025.1, read as the reverse complement.
CTTCTGAGACCATTCACGGGGCACTTCGTGCGCTCGTCGGCGGCTTCGCCAACGGACGTCTGGCAAGCGTACACAGAGCTCCGCGAATATTACGACCAGAACCAGTCACTTTCTGCCGGCCTACTCGCCCGCCATCACCTCCATCGACTCATTCGCGTTCAATCTGAGCCAACACTCGCTGGCGAACAAGACTCGCAATCTTGATCTTCTCCAGGTCTTGTATACCCTTCTCAGCAGGGTTAACCTTGACGTCCCAGCGTTTGAGCCTGGACCACTTCTCCATATAGAACGCGCATCCTGGGTTGACACTCGAAGTACCCAGAGCCGAGCATATGAGCATGATGTGATAAAGGACTTGAAGGTATTGCGGCGTCGCCTCCAAGCCCTCCAATTCCAGAAGTTCCAGCATCTTCAAAGACGGCGCGAGCAGGGAGACCATCGTCGTTCGTGTCGACGCGCCACCACGGGTCCACGGCGCACGGTCGGCTGGGTCGGGAGTCGGCGCCAGACTATTTCCGACACCTCCTCTTCCCCCGCCGTCCTTCATGCAAACAGACATAGACATATCATTTTCCGCATAGGTAAACCCATTCATCCGTCGCGATGCTCTGCAATTGTTGACTTTACATCTGTAGCGCTCTATCCCGTCGCATCTTGCTGCGTCAATTTACTGAGTGTCGTGACAGCATTGCATTCGACACTATCAGGCGGAATACATGATCGTACGGTGAGCCTTGCGAATCCGGTGTTTCCAGCTTTCACGTATTGATTCTCCTTTCCCTTATCGCCCTAGGACTATAACATTCTTTTGCTCAGCGATATATTATTGTATGGCGGCCGCGCTATCGTGTACGCGTTACTTGCCATCACTGATCCAGTACGTCTCTTTCCTGGACCTTCTTTCTTCCGGTGTACTGATGGTACGGCAGGCTCTCGTCCGTGGAATGCGCGCGCTGTACTCTTATCTCAGATACGGATCCGACGCGACCTCAAGCTCGGGGACGAAGAGCGAAGGGTCTACATTCTCCAGGCCTGGGCAAATTAAGCGTCCAGAAGTATTTGTGGAGCAATCGACAATCCTCTCTCCTCCAGAAGCCACCGGAAAGGGAGATTCTGACGAATCCAACCCCACTGGCACCATGACTGATAGCAAAGCTGACCATCCCGATCGTCAACAACGATTTGCGTTCGACGTTGATCTGCCGTCCAATAGCGAGAACAAACAGTCACCTAGCAACTACGACGAGGAGGCTGCAAGACGAGATACTAGCCCAGGCCTCCCTCGGGCGTGGACACGTTCGGCATCGCCTTCAGTCTCGCTCCCGCAGGCATCATCGGCGGCATCTCCGTCGCTACTACCAAACAGTACCGCCCGCAGCTGTGGCTCTCGTGGGCCCTTACCATGGTAGGATGCGGCCTTCTCAGTACCCTCCACGCCGACTCCTCACGTGCGCACGCCATCGGCTTCCAAATCATCGTGGGCATCGGGCTCGGCGTCACCAGCTCCACGACCTACTTCCCCGTCCTCGCGCCGCTGCACGTATCCTAGAACGCCGCAGCGCTCGCCACGTTCACGTTCCTCCGCAACTTCGCTCAGGTGAACCTCTTGCGCACTCTTTGTTACTTGATTCCCCCTTGACGAATACGGAGATGCTCTAGGTGTGGGGCGTCACCATCGGGGGCACGATCCTGCAGAACCAGCTCACGGCTCGCCTGCTGTCGACGTTTACGTCTGCGTTCCCTCAAGGAACGGCGATTGCGTACGCCGTAATCCCGACGATATCTATGCTCGATGAACCTCTGAGAAGTGAGGTCCGGGTGGCGTTTGCAGAGAGTTTGCGTGTTCTTTGGCAGGTTCTGATCGGTATCTCTGGCATGGGGCTCGTAGCGAGCCTTTTCATGCAGCATTTACCGCTGCATACGTCGGTGGACCGAGATTGGGGGAAAGATAGGGTGCAGGCGGACTCGTCGACGGCGCTGGCGAGGCCTGTGGAGTTGATATGTGTTGGAAGTGGGCCGCAGGGCCCTAGCGTTGGCTGAGTGAGTGAGTATGGCGTCCGTGTAACGAGATGAAGATTGATACCCATGGCTAAGCTGGTTGACTCCGCCGTTCGTAGGTAGTAGCCTGGGTGACCATGACTCTTAGGATCCCTCAGTATCAATATACATGGTAAGCACATGTACAGCACGTATGCAGAGTATTGACTTGGTTTTATCTCGGTATCGAGACTCCTCAAGGCCAGCGCACACCGATGATGTGTGACTTGGTTTGTCTCGGTATCGAGACCCTCATGATCAAGGCCAGCGCGCATTCCTTGGTCGATGTCTCGATATCATGAACCCGTCTCGATAGCGAGAGCCCTCAAGCTCAAGGCCTAATCTCGATAGCGAGACTCGATGAGTGTTGGCAACAACATGCCACGCGGCAGTCGCCGAATTTCGCAGTCGGGATTGCAATGTTGGTGGTTGGTGGACTACCGTTTTGAGTAATGTTCTGGCTGGACTACCACTTTTGGTAATACAGTACAGGCACCAGTGATAGTACGAAATTTAATATTTTTCAATGTTACCGTGCGCGACAATTGCCTATAAATTAAGAGCGGAATTACCCAGCCTAGGAATGGCAGACATCGCTGTCGACGTATTTGAGGCTCTATCGTGTACGTGAACCACGAAATTGTGATCTTTAAATAGACTCAGGGGAAGCCCCTGAGGGCACTACCACCTTCAACTTGTCACAACGCATGGCACAAGTTCGAGATCAGAGCCTCCTTCCTCCTTGACTGCTCGATTGTTGAACGAGTCTTCAGCTTGAACTTACGCATCATTACTCCAACTTGGAGTTGCACCGCTCGAGGTGGAATACTTCCTGAATCCCCTTACGTTGCATCATGAAATCAGTTTCGCCGTCGGCAAGGTCCGAGGCGCTACCACTACGTAAGTCACAGTCCTTTGGAGTTCCACAATAGCTGAATGTACGATATGGTGGGGCATAGTCATTCTCAGGAACGACGGGGAAACTCGTGGATCTGAGTCTCCAGAAGAGCAAACTCATGAATCGGAGAGTCCTGCTCAAGATGAAGAACAAACTAATGAATCAGAGAGTCAGGCTGAAGACGAAGAAGAGGATGAGGGCCTATTTCTCGACGTCGACGATGATGATATCGTTAGTGGCAATCCTCTCGTATATTACCCAAGTCCCATCGACAATCCCCTTCCACGAAGCAGTCCCCCGTTACAAACATTACCGTCGGCGACCTCTGTCAAAGACGAACAATCATCGCGCTCTCCCAATCTGTCCCCTAAACACCTCGTGGCAGATTCTGATGATTATCTCTTCGACAATATAGAATTCGACGACACTACACTTGCAGCACTCGACGAAGCGGAGAGAGCCTACTTCTCTAACTCCAGCGCAGTAGTTCATACTACAACTCCCCCGACGCCTCCTTCTGCCAAACGACTGAAGGCTACTCACCGCGTTCCGACGCGTCAAATCCACCGAACTACTAGCTTGGATAACGTGGAAGACTTGGAGAGTCATGGAGGGCGGTCGTCTTCCCCCATGTGGCCCTCCAAATCGGAGATTTCGGCTGAAGACGAAGAAGAGGATGAGGGCCTATTTTTCGACGTCGACGATGATGATATCGTTAGTGGCAATCCTCTCGTATATTACCCAAGTCCCATAGACAATCCCCTTCCACGAAGCAGTCCCCCGTCATAAACATCATCGCCGGTGACCTCTGTCAAAGAGGAAGGGCGGTCGTCTTCCCTCGCGGCCACCACCTGAGCATAGATTCATCGAAGAAACAGTAACCATACCAGCCATATAACAGCTTGTTTTCTTGTCAAGTTTACATTGTAGCGAGAAAGAATCGGCGCAAGATCAATTACAAAATAGAAATGTAACATAGTGTCTTTCTAGATCATGTTCGTTCCAAGTTCAATAAGAGCTTCGAAAGTAGCTTTTGGTATAGGCCCAGCGAGAGCGTCGGACAACCACTTGCGACGGGTCTCTATCTTGGGTGATTTTGTGTTGGGAAACTTTACACCCACTTTTTTGAGAGTAGCCAACAATTGGCTAATTTGTTTCGCGCTAAGTCTCTGCACATCTGCCGATGTCACAACTGGTCTGCTTTCCCGGCTACTTTCAGAAGCGTCATCAGCAACATCGCCCTCAATACCCTTCCGCTTTTTGCCATGAGTATTATCTCGGGGGCTATATGAGGCAGATCGTCCCCGCTTCCTGAAGGTTTGCACGGCCGAGTCGATAGACGCCCTGCGAGCGGTGGAACTCCGTTGTCCAGCGTGCGTTACAGCACGGCCTGGAGAGTCCATCATCCTGAAAGTGAACGGAGTGATCGAGATCAAGGTAGACACCCTGCGAGTGGGAGTCATCGGAGTGGTCGAGGTCAAGGTAGACACCCTGCGAGTGGGAGTCATCGGAGCCACCGAGGGCGAGACCCTGTGACTGGGCTGAGCCTCTAGGTGCGTGGATCCTTGCAGGAGCTCTGTCTGCGTTTCCATCTGTGTTAGTGTTGGTGGAGACTCCGTTTGGGTTTGAATAGTGCGCGTGCAATGAAGCTGGACGCTCTTGTCTGATCTCGGCAAAGACTCCGTTTGAGTTTGAATAGTGCGCGTGCAATGAAGCTGGACGCTCTTGTCTGATCTCGGCAAAGACTCCGTTTGAGTTTGACCAGTGCGCGTGCAATGAAGCTGGACACTCTTGTCTAATCTCGGCAAAGGCTCTGTTTGCATAGCTCTGGTTTCGACAAGGGATAACTGCGTGCATGTATGAGAAGTCGGGCGACGAGTCGATGTCAAACGTAAGCGTATGAAGGAGCTGACCTTATGGCAGCCCTGTATCAAATCTGCCGGTCGCAGAGCCGAGGAAAGCTCCAAAATCTATCACCGGTACCATTCAGCTGCAAATCATTTGAAGACACGAACACTGACCTGGGATTGAAGTCTTTCTATCACCTCCACTAGTGGCAGTTGATGACGAGCTTCGAGCTTGCCCGCGGTGAGAAGATCGTTCTGGTAATTATTATATCATGGGACTCACCTCCTTGACCAGGATTCCGAATTCCGTTTGCATTGCTACAATATGCTCCAAGGCCTGATATGAGAATAAGAAACACGCACTCCAGCGGAGAAGGGAACTGTGACCTCAGTTTGAACCATTCGCCTCTGTACTTCGATTTCTGTTTGCACATGCATGTTCATCTAAAAATTCAGCTAGCGAAGTAAAGTATGATGTTTCGACTCACTAAGGCTTCCTTCCTGTCTTGTGTACTAATGATTTCCTGCAACTAAATTGGACATGATGTCAGCTTAGTCGGATGGATGCAGGACGGAATAACTTCATTCAATGCAGAATGCCTCAGAGACTCCATCTGATGTCTTAGTCCGGTGATCTGAAGAGGGTCAGGAACAGTTACGTCGCGACTCCACGACGCACCTCTTGCTCGGCGTCCTCTCTGGTTCGAACAAGTTCCCGGTTGCACGTCTGTAAGGTTGCAGACTTGAGTGGCACTATATGTAAGTGAAACCGGGTGAATGTGATGGGAGACTAACCTCAATCGATACAGAATGCTTCAGAGACTCTATCTGACGTCGTAGGCCGGTGATCTTGAAGAAGGTCAGGAGCAGTTACGCCGGAACTTCACTACACACCTCTTGCTCGGCGTCCTCTCTGGTTCGAACAAGCTCCCGGTTGGACGACTCTATCTGACGTCGTAGGCCGGTGATCTTGAAGAAGGTCAGGAGCAGTTACGCCGGAATTTCACTACACACCTCTTGCTCGGCGTCCTCTCTGGTTCGAACAAGCTCCCGGTTGGACGACTCTATCTGACGTCGTAGGCCGGTGATCTTGAAGAAGGTCAGGAGCAGTTACGCCGGAATTTCACTACACACCTCTTGCTCGGCGTCCTCTCTGGTTCGAACAAGCTCCCGGTTGGACGACTCTATCTGACGTCGTAGGCCGATGATCTTGAAGAAGGTCAGGAACAGTTACGCCCGGATTTCACTACACACCTCCTGCTCGGCGTCGTCTTTGACCCTTATGAACTCCTTGTGCGCAGTCTGGAGGGAGCCAAGACGGGCCTCAATTATAGTCTTCTGCAATTTGATCATATTTCGGAGTTGTCGAACATTGAAAGCGGTGGTTAGATGCAAGAAAAATCACGAACTTCGTGACAACGGACCTGCTGTTCGGCGTCTTCTATTCCTATCTTGAGCTCTCGATTTATCAGTTCCAGGTTATTCCTAGATTGATTCTGATGCGTACAACTATAAGTTGCAATTGACGGACTGTTGAGAAGGAAACACCTAACCTCGATCTTGAGTTCATGATTCTGTGCTACTAAACGCGCCCTGCGTATTTTGAGCACAGACAACTGAATCCGAATTAGAGATCAACTAGGAGGGAAACAAATCTCGAACAAACTCACAGCGTGTCTCAAAGCTTGCTTCTGGCGTTGGTCTTTCCTCCGATGAGTATTGAAGATGGACTTCTAGTCAGAAGTCAACAACAACGGCGCGATGGATTTCTAACACTACTTACTAGGTTCGCCAGAAGGGCCTTCCCCACTCGTACCTTCTTACCCAGGATCCCTAGCTCGGTTTCGATGGCCTGTGCCAGCACAGACACATGAGTTCAACGAAAACCAAATGAGCCGGATTTTCTCACCTGAGTATGCGAACGAGACCGGGAGGTGACTCGGGCACTTCGACCGATATCACAATATGGGTCTGCGTGATTTACACAGTGACAGGAGACAGGGTGGAGAGAAAGTCGCGATAAAGCTGGTACGAGAATGTCGCACTCAGGATCTGCTGTAGATTCAGTCCCTCCTCCCCTTGGAATGTCCGGGTTGATTTCAGCCGCCTCGGAATCTAATGTTGGAATAGCCTGTGGGGAAGGCGACGAGGGCTCCGAATGACAACCATCCTGTTGAATATCCTCAAGTATTTCGGAATGCGAGGTCGGGGGGGACATTGCAATTGCCTGGGGCGAAGCGGACACTGACTCAGGCTCTAGGGAAGACCGACCTGTCTGAGGGGGCGGCAGATTTTGATGTTCTGGTATCTCAGTGACCTCGAAATGCGACGGCGTGCCATCGATAGGAGCGGGGATCGGGGACACAGTATCATTGATGTCTTCGGAGCCAACGGCGAGCTGGTTGATATTTCTTGGACGTGGCTACACAAGACATGCTTGTAAGGAAAGAAGTTTGGACCAATGTGCACGTACACGTACTGTTCGAGCCGTCGAAGGTAGGTACCTTGTAGCCGCCATAGCGACAGCAATCATCACTGCTTCACCAACGGTAGAGGCAGACATGGGATAGAGAAGTGGTAAGTCTAAGGGTGTGCGAGATGGGGGGTATAAGGAGCGAAACGGCCCAGGTCTTTTGATCTCATAGCTACAAAACGACAAAGGGAATCCCTCAAGGCCAACAAAGGCCAACAAAGGAATCCCTCAATCTCAAGGCCAACAAAGGCCAACATTCAGTCTCGTTCGAAAGCGAGATTCGAAGACATGAACGGGCATGCATTGACTTGGTTTTATCTCGGTATCGAGACTCCTCATGATCGTCTCGGTATCGAGACTCTTCAAGGCCAGCGCGTATCGTGACACTCAAGGTCAACTTTCTGTCTCGATAGCGAGACCCAAACTCAAGGCCAATGCCCAGTCTCGATAGCGAGACTCGATTGATAGTCGTGTTGTCTACAACACGCCACGCGGCGCTCGCCGAATTGCAATGCTGGTGCACTACCGCTTTGAGTAATGTACATGTGCTGACTACACTACTACTTTTGGTAATACAGTATAGCTGGACTACCATCTTTGGCAATGCGAGCTGTCCTTCCCACGCTCAGTGTCATATATCGTATACAGGAGTTAGGAGGGCGTAGTAAGGTAGAGGTACCATACAAATGACAGAGTGATTAACTACGCCGCAAGATCCCTCCAGCCATCCGGCAGGTCTTGACTATCGTGCCTGCCGATCGCAAGATGCTTCCAGCCATCCGGCAGGTCTTCACTATATGCGTTTTGTGGTTTTTGATGGCCAAAGCGGTCATAGGCATCGTCCGATATATATGGACCATCTTCGTCCGTGTATTCATGATCCTCATGATCACTAGTACTGGCACCCACAGCATCTACTACACCGGTAACGCCCGAATGGAAGTTGGCACGAGCGGCGGCCCAAGCTACGTTATATAGCTCCGATGGCATGCAAGGCGCGGGCCGGGCTGCGAAATGAAGGTTCGCTGGCATGCGCGGGATATAAGGAAGGATGTTGATCATCCGGGCTGAATCAACAATTTTCTGAAAGTCGACTGTAGTCAGTAGCTTGACGACAGATGCGATCCAGAGTCTTTGGCGGTTGCGACAATCTCCCCAATTTCGAGGGAAATAGGTTCCTTCGTCTCCTTTGTGACCTTGTGAATACAAGCTGAGGGATAAATGCACCTAGCGCAGCTGATATCAGTTGTCAACTGATCGTATAGAGCAACCAAGACCTACCGCGTAGACGGAGGTAATCAGTCCCTCCCAATCCTGCACCGCTGGGTAGGCATATGGATGTTGTGATAAATAGGCTGAGTACGTCGCTAATATCATGGGCGAATGAAGGAATCCCTGATGATCGGTTATCAGTCAGCATGTAGTAGTGACTCCTTTCGCAAAGTAAGGATCATTTTACGCACAGTCCTTCGACGGTAAGTTCGGTCTCCCTCGCGAAACATATACGGAGGAAAGGATCTTGCTGCGCCAAGCATGTGGCGTGTCCACTGGACGATGTCATCGGAGCCACGTCCTGATACTAACACCTGAATGGCGGCGATACCCGCCATCTTGACGTAGTCTAAGTTAACAGCTGGCAGCTGTATCCATGAATGATTACTAGACATCACTCAATAAGGAACAGAAATACGCACGAAGGCTTCCTGACTCAATGGGCTACAAGTTGCAATGGCGCGGGTGGGACTCCAGGCCACTGTGTGTATCGACTGGAGAGGTGCGACGTTCTGGACAATGGCGCGCATGCTTGCGTAGAACTGGGATGTACTGATATTGCCGATGATGGAGCGAAGTGGCCAACGGCCGCGGGTGTGTACACGTATCGCGAGCCGTACCTTCTTCAGTCTTTTCGAGTCAATAGCTAATGTGTAGATGAGCTCAAATCAATCTCAGTGTTGAGAAATGGGGCCTACATCGACACTTGATCACGACGCAATGGTTGCGTTGATCATTGTGAAACCCATTGCAGACGAATTTAGGCGTGAGCACCATGGCAAAGGCAGGTTGGGGGAGAGAAGATCAATACAAGGGAGACGATGCAAAAGGAATATAAGAAAGCTTATCACCAATGATGCCCACACCACGATCGATAGTTCCGATAAACGAGGTATCCTTGAGGTTGGAAGTCCTGCGGGGGTTGAAATCATAAATGAAAACCTCGCGGTGCTGGAATGCATGGACATATGTAGCTATTATCGATAGGTACCGTATACATGCGACGGAAATGCAGTTAGCAAATCGAGAAGGCTAAAGACTGTCCAACGGTTGCAATGCATCGAGAACCAATGCCAAGGTCGACAGCGACAACCGCGCTTCCTTACAAGTTTCGTGCAAATGTGCTTCCACCATCTGGCTGGTTGCCAAAGACGTAGACCTCCCCATCTTCAGCTCGCTGGAGAGTGCGAGCGACTTTGTTTGCAACTCCAGCAAGCCTTCCTCTACGCAGCGAATGAGGTACTTGATGGTGGGGGCATCGAAGGCGTCATCGACGACCAACAGCATGTGTTCTGCGGGATGAGGCAATGATGGACGTGAAAATAAAGTAACCCCCAAAATATAGAAAATTACCTTCGTTTATGATCGATTCTGTAAGTTGCACATTAGCGACGGCCACGGCATCTTGAATTGCTACAGCAACGTACCTCGTCTAGCCTTTCGGCGGCGACGCTTGATAATCTGTCGGTATCGTTTGCACCGTTTACACGAAGGGCCTAACAGAGAGAGTCTTCGGTCCCCAAAAGAGTCAACATAGAAACGCTAACTTACGCCGAACAACATGCATCATTCTGTGGGAGAGGTTCTGCACTAGTAGTGTTGGAAGGGAGTATGGATGAGCTACAAAATATATGATTCTGACGAGTTCCCGTAGTTTCCACTTATTGCCGGGCGAGGCGTAGTTCGGAGGTACTAGCAAACACCGTCCGGGTCACTCTACAGCGGGATAATCGATGGGTGCAGATCTAGATTCGGATATTTGCTGATCAGCTGGTCAACGTGGGGACTCCGGTGCTCTGGGCCAGCCATGGGGATAATCAGCGAAACGATCAGGCAATGTTTGTAGCGCCTCGTTGGTTGTGGTTATACCTTAGCAAGAACGAGATGGAAGGTGCGGAGTATGTAGGCGTAGACGTGGGACTCGGATGTAAATATGCAGTTGAGTGCAGAAGGTTTCGCGTCGATGTACTGGATGCATTATAATCTATTATAATGAGAAATGTAATGAGTGACAACGCGGACATAGAAATGCGAAATCAGAAGATTGGTGCAAGGATCGCAAGGATCGGATGCGGAAAAGGGGGACGTGGAGTTTTGGGCGGACGAGAAAAAAACGGGGGGTTAAGGGAGAGGAATCTTGCTTATATCTTTCTGACCACGATGCTACTCAAGAACAGTGCGGTGAGTGTGCTTGACAGTCTTGAAACGACACGGGTAACTGATCACGGCATGTTAGCTTGCGGCCCTTGTCAACATCGTGGAACTTCATCATTTAATATTGAACGAGTTGTCCTTGGCCGACCTGAGAGTATACGGGCTGTCGTGCAAGACCATTATGAAGGATGTCGATGAATACATCGAAGGAGCGTACAATATCGAACGCCTGCTCATGAATTTCCTGCCACGAGAGCATATTGGAGACTTCCGAATGGTGCAGGGTGCCATCGGTATGATCATCGGTGGCTCTAGTGCATTGCAATTCTTCTCGCGACGTTATTACGATGATTCGGATCTCGACCTCTATGTCTGCGCCTTCTTTGGATCCTGCGCGGCAAGGATGCTGGAACGTATGGGGTGTCGACCTGTGGTGCCCGGAGGAGTCGCAAATATGCCGAGGACGCACGGTCAGACGTCAAATTCGCCATATTTTTCAAGGAGATACCGTAGTTCTGGAATAGCTAAAGTGGTGAATTGGGTGTCACCAACAGGACGAGCGATTCAGCAGATCATAACGAGCGTTCCGGTCGTAGACGTGATACTTGGATACCACTCTAGTACGTCAACTGTAAACAGCGGAGAACGTGTTAACCTATTCAACTACTTCAGCGGCTGTGATGAACTTTATATCCGCTTCGCGCGCGTATAGCCTGTACGGACGGGAGACACTCACCAAGGGGCTGTCATTGTACACTCGAAGAGATAGTGCTAAATTGAGGGCAGCTAGGGAAAAGTACGAATGTAGAGGCTGGCAGAGCGTGTTCTTGCGTGCAAATGACGCGTTTCCAGCAGAGGCGAGGAGTGTGGGGGATAAAAAGACTTGGCAGGTGGCGTTGAGACCAATGTTGGCTGAAGGCGGTCACGATGAGAGGATGAGGCAGACAGCTTGGGAATTGAAGTACACTGCTGGTGGCAGGCCTTGCATTTGCTTACGGTAGAGTGTCAACGTAAAATTGGTTTGTGTAAGCGAGGACGAGGATATCGAGTATACCGCACCTAGTACATCGTACCAATGGCCGCCAAATGCACTATTGGACTCGTTTCGAATAGCAAGAAGATGTCGAATCGAGACCGTCTAAATTGCAATGACTGTACCGGTCGAATCGAGACCGTCTAAATTGCAATGACTGTACCGGTCGATGTTGTGATCGCATTGACGCGGTGTAAGGCCGATGCACTAACTCGTGATCTCGGCCCTCCCGATTGCGCGGAGCTCGATACCGGAAGAGTAGAGCAATGATATGTGTTGGAAGTGGGCCGCAGGGTCCTAGCGTTGGCTGAGTGAGTGAGTATGGCGTCCGTGTAACGAGATGAAGATTGATACCCATGGCTAAACTGGTTGACTCCGCCGTTCGTAGGTAGTAGCCTGGGTGACCATGACTATTAAGATCCCTCAGTATTAATATACATGGTAAGCACATGTACAGCAAGTATGCAGAGTATTGACTTGGTTTTATCTCGGTATCGAGACTCCTCAAGGCCAGCGCACACCGATGATGTGTGACTTGGTTTGTCTCGGTATCGAGACCCTCATGATCAAGGCCAGCGCGCATTCCTTGGTCGATGTCTCGATATCATGAACCCGTCTCGATAGCGAGAGCCCTCAAGCTCAAAGCCTAATCTCGATAGCGAGACTCCGAGATTGACAGTGTTGGCAACATGCCACGCGGCACTCGCCGAATTTCGCAGTCGGGATTTCAATGTTGGTGGTTGGTGGACTACCGTTTTGAGTAATGTGCTGGCTGGACTACCACTTTTGGTAATACAGTACAGGCACCAGTACGAAATCAATATTTTTCAATGTTACCGTGCGCGACCCACGCATGCGGGATTTATAGCATGAAATGTATCATATAAGTCCACGAGCAAGTCACGGAGTCTGCTCAGTTGCCTATAAATCGCGACTGGAACCGCTCAATTGCGTATTGTGAACGCCCCACATGCTCACTCGATCCTCATCACATCAGCGTAGGCCCAGCGTTATTATTCCTCCGCTAGCAGGGAACAATGCCGCACCTGCCGTTTTGATAGGGCCCCCACCGATACTTCGGGAAGACAAAAGAGTAGGTAGTATTTCTCAATGCGCCCGACAGAATATACTCATGTACGCGAATATAAGGTCTCAGGAGTTCTGTACTCCTTGCAGTGGCATAGAGGACGAGTAGAGTCTTTCTCTACCCTTCCACTTGTCGGTGGCCAGAAGATCCCGGACATTAGCGTCAAGAAGGGGTTTCACTCGATGCCGCCTCAGACTGAAATGTTCGACATCACCGTCTGCCTCGCAGGATCCCACCGCCATCGATTCCGCATTTTTGGCTATACCACAGAAACTGGACAAATCAATGAGGGGTTAAGGAAGGTCAGCCCCTCCATAGTGTGGCGCGGGGAGTTGGTCATTTTCCAACTCGGAGAGACCAAGGCATACCTTGCATGTCCTCGAGTAACCAAGCTCATCTTGCACAAGGCAATCCGCCTGTAAGTATCGATTGGATCGAGTGACTGCTATCCGCGATGCTTACTCGTGTCCGTTTACCTGTTTAGTTTCATGCACGAGGCGACTCTATCCAATGATGGGGGTGCTCCATCAGCTTCGCAAATCTTCGTGAGTGCATGTTCATTTCGGTGAATATTCCTAAGCCGACCTATCATCAGGAGTAAATATCGTTGGATATTAGTTCTGTACATGTTTCCAATTTTGTAGATATATGACTCTCTTTATATATATATCAAACCACGCCCCCGTATTTGATCCTCCTGCATTGTAAACGACGATCGATGCGTAAACGCTTGGTAAATGCGTGATGCATATTATTATAATATCGGACCGATTTACTGAAGATGAAACATGTCTTATACAAATGCACGCTGGAAGAAATTAAGATGAGAGGGTCACACCTTATACGTATCCTGAGTTTTCGCCGTCACCCAGCCTGGTTTACCTGCGCTAGTATGCCTGCTGAGGAAGTGATCAGGCGCGATGGCGCTAGCCGGGTGGCGCACCAAGTGCGCTGTATCCAATCGCCCGCTGTTGAATTCTTGGGTTATATTGTTCCAGCTACCCTGTTCGTTCAGCATCCAGACAGTTTCTGCATCGGTATCCGCTTTCAAAGCGCCTGTTGTGATGATGAATAAGTCGCCGGCCAGCTTCTTCCAGTTTACAGGGAGTATGGGGCAGGAAATGACAACCGGGACGTTGGATTGCCGGTCGCAGAGAATATAACGCGCCTTGACGCGGTTGCCCTCTTTTATCGGTTTATCGTTATTTTTCGCTGTAAGGGAGGCGACAGTCAATGGCTGATCATTGCCATTGTAAAGTACCAGCGTGTTTGAAACGCTGTCAATCTCAAATGCCGACGGCCTCGACGACCGCTGATTGTGCCTGGGAGGTGTAGAGACGGTTTCCCCTCGAGGCTGCGCCGGGGGGGGAGCACTGACATGGCGACGCGACGGGGTGCTGACCGACTCGTACGAAGTCGGTTGCATTTGGATCGCTGGGGGGGGTGCGCTTGTATGACGAGGCGCCGGCCGAGGGGTACTCGCTGATTCAAAGATTGGCTCAGTAATCGCTGGGGGAGGGCTGTAGTAACGAGTTGCGGCGCCCAGCGGCGCCGATGTATCAACACTGTAGTAGCCCTGCTGACTCTGAGGTGGTGGAGCATGGCCACCTGGATAACGATATTGTTGTTGCCATACATGCGGTGGCCCTTGAGGCTCGTTTTGAGGGATCGCCCCAGGGGCTCCGAACGGCACATAGGTGTAAGTCGTGGGTCCGGGAGGCGGGGGTACTTGTGAGATGTTCGATGCCTGCGTTTGGAATGTGGGGTACTGGGTAGGCCCCTGAAGTTGTGAATACTGTGGGTGGGGTGCGATCGGAATTTGTGAGGAATCCGGGTGACGGGGCTTAACGTCGTTAGAATTGGTTGGGACGTGGGGCGGGGGTACCGACGTGTCTGGAGGGATGGAGGGTTGTGCGACCGGGATTTGTGACGAACTCGCGGGTTGTGTTATGTTACTGTATTCCCTTCCATCATAATTAATTGGGACGTGAGGTGGGGGTACCGACGCGTCTGGAGGGATGGGGGGCTGTGCGACTGGGATTTGCGACGAACTCGCGGGCTGTGGTATGGTACTGTATGCCCTTCCATCGTAATTGGTGGGTGCATGATGCGAGGGGGCTACGTGTACTGGAGCGTCCTGGGACTCTCGAGGGAGCGGATTAGGGAGCGGATTAGTTGGGACTTGAGGAGGGGGCGCCGAAACGGACACGGCTGGCGTCGGCGCGTGCTGGTTCTCTGTCTCTCGGGGGTCTCGAGAATATGTTTGTTCGGTGACTTGAGGCGAGATGTGCGGTGATGAAGAGGGCTCCATTTTCACCTGTTCAATTTTCACCTGTTCATCTTTTGCCTCTGGCCTCGCGGGTTTGGCAGCATCCGATGGTGCCCCAAAGACATCATCGTCAGGCGGTGCCTGTGCGAACCTGACCTTCTTCCTGATAGAGATGCGTGAGATTAGTGAGATGAGCTTGTTGATGTAGAGAGAGATTATTACTTCGCGACGAAGAGAAGCTCACGAAGGTGCTTTGCGGGTTCTTTTAGTGTTGCAGTGTCACCGTCGGCCACCAACAGTGATAGGGCGTTGAAGGCCTTCTCCTCGAACTTGTCCGGATCCGTAACCTCCCCTAGTTGTTGGGCGCAACGTTCGACCATTTCCCGATTATTCTCGGAATACAAACTTAAAAAATTGACGATCTTTTTAGCCCTGGGATCGATGCTATACCATTCGTTTCAATATTTATCAACACTGTAGATTCATCCCGACTTACTGTGGAGTTTCAGGGTAAGCACCTGGGACCGAGGGGGTTTTTGGGACGTCTCTGATGGTGAAGGATGTGAAGTTCTGTGTCAAAATCTAACGTGGTTGGTGAATCCACTGGAGGAGTAGTTGGTTTGTTGAGGATACGCACATCAATATCCACATCATAAGCTTCACGTTTCGAGAGCGGATGTGTCGACCACGGAACATTGTAGGGTAATTCTGCAGGCATTATTGGGATGAGAGAAGATGCAGGCAGGGCAGGCTCTGGAGCTTGAGAAATACGGCTTAGTGTTGTTAATCGTCCATGGATAATATCGTATAGATAACAGCTTGAATCAGGATGTGCGGAGAATATACCTCGTGATGGTAGATTACATGTATGTACAAGGCCTGCTTCAAGGAGGTAACCATAAACAGTACACTGCGTGCGAGATCCGATTCCGATTTCGAGATCTAATTTCAGATCCATCTACCTCTCTACTCATCCTTGACCTCGGCAGCAGTATCATCCTTGACCTCGGCAGCAGTAGTGGAAGTGGAAGACGTGGGCTTGTAATTCGAAGTGGAAGACATAGGCGGGGTGGGTTCTTTAAGGGTGGTTGAGAGATCTCCGGCAAACCAATCACGAACGGCGGCGGAATTATAAACAAAGGCCATCGAAACGAGTGTCACGGTGATTCCTAGAATGACGCCGAAGACTAACCCCCCAACGCTACCGACACTGGCCTTTTCAATCTGCACATCACGAGTAATCGTGACCGTGGCCGCAGGAGCAAATGTGGCGATGGGGACCGGGTTCGCAGCATGATCAGGCGGAACGCTATGTGCACGAGGTAGGGATGCTTGCCCAAAGTATTGGTCAGCGGATGGAACCAGGGGCAATTGCGTGTATTCGGGGTTGTCCAACGCAGGTGCAGAAAGGCCAGTGCCGCTGTCACTGCCAGACGGAGGTGATGAGTCTAGTTCTGACTCTGTTTCATGGCTGGGTGGGGGACCCGGCTCCCTGGGTTGGTAATCAGATGATCTGATGGACATAGACGAGCCTTGTAGCTGCGAAGATGGTTCTGGTGCCAAGGCTGGCGAATTCGGCGGTGGAAGATCTAACGTGATCGACGAAGGGGGGTCTGGGGAGATAATCGATGAAGACGACAATGCATCTGAGGAAGCACTTCCCGAGTCCTCGAGTTCTGCTGATGCTGAAGGGCTAGGCGAGTCTTGTAACTGCGAAGATGGTTCTGGTGCTGGCGAATTCGGCGGTGGGAGGTCTAACACGCTCGACGAAGGGGGGTCTGGGGAGATAATCGGTGAAGACAACAATGCATCTGAGGAAGCGCTCCCCGAGGCCTCAAGCTCTGCTGGTGCTGATGGGCTAGGCGACTCGGGCAAAGGAAGCTCCAGTGAGCTGAGCTCCGAGGGGGACAGAGTGGGAGGCTCCGGTGAACCGAACACTGTGGACGATAGGTCGCCGATTGCCGCCGACAATGACGACATGGCTATGGCACTTCCCTCGCTGGCTTGAAAATAAATGATGCTCATGGCGGCGAGCAAAGCGAGCGCACTATACGTCCAGTTGGACCTGGTCCTGGACCTCGGCAGCACCGTCTCCGTGAAGTCTAACACGTCGCAAAATGGGGATAACAAATTGCCGTCGATGGTTACGACGCGAGTGTGGCTCCCGCGCAAGCGTGCAACGTCCTGATTTTTGAGCCATATATGCATGTGCATGCAAAAGGTGTAGAGAACTCACTAGTCGGGCGAGCATATACGTCGCTCTGACTGTCGCACTGATTTCAGAGGTTCGACCTGAAATCACGTTCGCAAAGAGAAGACCCCCGGTCGAGCTGCCGCAGACAAATGTATCGTGATCAACATAGGCAATATCGACTACCAAGGGGAACCTCCGGCCAGGAAACACGGTGGAGACGTGGTCGAGGTTGGGTAGTGTATATGTTTCGGCGCCCTTCGTGGCGTGGAGAATAGTAATCTTCGGATGTCGGTGATCATGAGAAATTGCTCCTGAAAGGCTATCATAATATTATGAGTTGGATTGCGTTGGCTTGACTGTGTACTTACATCATATCACGGCAGGAGGTAAACAATCTCCAGCGTACTTCATGCGAGTGAAGGTCATAGGCACTAGTCATCGATATATAAGCTACATCTTGTCGTTCATGAACAACTCACATGGCTGCTGGCGAAACCCCTGGCTCGGCGACCATAAAGATTACAATGATGCACGTCATATCCAAGATAAGCCGAGTGGGGCGAGACTCTAGAGGAATTGGTATAGTCAAGTGCGCCAGAGTTCCTTCGCCTGATCATACGATCATACGTCAGAGACATATCTGCAAGCAGGGATGACTGTCACTTACGGACAACCGCCACCGATCTTCCAAATACAACAAAAAGTTCAGCTCCTGATGGCGCGATGACGAGGTCATGAATCGGCCCTTCGAACGCAAGGAATGATGATGGGTCCTGACCAGATTGACACATTATAAGTCACTGTCGTGTGTACGAGTTTATGAACGCACCTCATAGTCAGTAGCATCAACGTCAAGTCGTAGTCTGTAAGAAATGAGATCCCCGTTGGCAAACCCAACGTATAGCTCATTCGGATGTTGTGGATTCCATGTCAGGGCTCTGATGGCGATCAATTGGCGGCTACGCCCTACAACCTTCTTGCGGAATATCTCCAGGTTACTGCTCAGCCGGTGAATCTGTGGAATTAATCAAGTAAGACTTGTGTTACAAATAGACGCAGTAATTACCGTCAAGACCCCTTTCGTGTCACCCACTGCCAGCAGTTCGTGTGGAGGGGGGGATATCTTGAGCGAGCTCACGCAGGCTGCGGCGGAGCGGGTTTGCACACGTTTGAGGGTGAGCGCGCCAGAGAAAGTATAAGTGTCGGCGGACATGGCGGTCGAGGTTCGAGATACAGAGTATAGCGAGATACGATGGGTTGACCCAATTGCAAAGTTAAAGGGATGTTTTATACGAAGAACATCGTATAATAGCTTCCGGCCTCGTTTTCTCGAGGACATGTGTTGTACGTATATATCTTGTTACAAACTGTCCTGAACATGCGTGAATCGGTGGGCCTCCTCTCAAAAGTAAATTTCTCGATATCGAGAATGAATTCAGACCTCCCGGTTAAGCACGATTGGTAGTATGCTCACGTCCTATTGCACGTGGAGTAGAGCAGACAGGCAAAACACGCCTGGCAGTGGCGCAAATAATACGGCGTTGTTCTCGGGACATCGAGAGGGTGTGTTGTGGCGTCCACGCTGTATTGGTGTGTGCGAGGGAGCGCCGAGTCTCAAAGGAACACGTGCTCAATAAATACATGGTTAGAATCTCAGATTCAACTTTGAGTGTATTTCGTCGATAATGTACACGTTGTCGTGTTGGGCTGGAATTCATGAGTTATATGTTACGCACGTAAGGTCGCCCTTATCACTGGCCCTCGCTCCGTCAAGCTTCAAGCTTCATCGCCAGCAATTACAATCCATGAACGTCGAAACTGGTAGTCAAAGGAATTGTGCGTTTAGTGTGCAGACTTTCGTGATTGTAAGCTAAATTGGTCCCATACATAGTCTCAGAACCTCCGTCAGAAAGCGCTAGTGAGCCTCCGACTACTAGCTACGTACGCTCTCATCAAAGTCGAAGTCCTCAACGTCGATGTCGGAGTGCCGCTCCCGGACGCTTTGTTCCATACCCACATCCGGGAGAAGCGAACTCAGCCGAGACCTCAGAAAGTAGGTACAAAGACGTCAGACCATGAGCCACCATGAGCCACAATCAGAATTCTGACTTGACTCGTCCATCTATCTCAAGGTACCTCGAACGCTGGGGATAGACCAACACCTCCGTTGCCAAATACGAATCTTCTACGAGCCCTAGCCCAGCGCCAGCGGTCGAGATCAAGGACACCAATACCTATTGCGCCCCAACCTCTTCGGGATCTAGGGCATCGTCAGCTCCTCCGAAAAGACCCTCTACGAGCACATCCTCCTGTCAGTGACATAGAGGTAGGAACTACATCGCAGAGCCAAGTCGCCAATACAGAGGGCCGGGGTCTTAATCAGGCTGCTAGCACTTCCGGAGCCTCAAACCCTTTGTTACCCTCTACATTAGGTCGCACTCCGGGTCCTGAGTGTTTTGATCACGAAACCCGAAGGTCTCAGCAACCCACAGCCTTCGGTGACAGCGGAAGTGGTCAGGACTCGTTACCAGTTCATCCCCTAAATTTGGATCAGGCTGGTGGTGTTGGGCCTCAAACTTCTACGACCAGTGACAATAATCTAGGTTCGACGGCTGTTCGCAGGCCAGATACAGGCTTAGACTCTGGGTCACAGATCCAACCACCCTCAACGTTGTTGTCACCCATTCGAACAGTCCCGGATACCGAAAGTCCAAGGGCGATGCGCCCCTCTCATAGGTTTGCTGTATCGGCGATGCGGACGACTATCGAGGGTGATGAACAACGTAGTCCTCCCCCCGCTGACGAGTCCCGACCTCGGGACTCTCATGAACGTGTGAACAGTATGTATAGCCTCATGGAACCCTGTGTTAGATCGCAACTGACGGAGTCCATCCAGATACAACCACTTCTAGCCATCTTTTCGGACACTTGTTCACAAACCCGGTTACTATTGCCCAAACCCTGGCGTCGCTGTATCGTGGGCGTCCAACACAACGCACCGCTACCATTGCTCCAGATGCCCTCGATGGCCAGGTTGTGGCTGAGACAGAGGCTGAGAGAGATGTGGGGCCTTGGTATCATGGGCTCGATGCGGATATGGCGATGTCCTCTCCGACCCCCAGTCATGATGCCGTGTATGCCCACAGTAATGTCCACGCGCAAGAATCACTTACTCGTGGACGGAGCAGAGAGCAGAGAGCTCCGACGGCGAGCCATGTTTACGACGTCACTCTTGATCAACCCCTCTATCAGCGCGAGCTTTCCCCTTTGTCTCTTATGGATTGGGATAATGCTGCTCTTGACGACCATACTCACGCACCTCCTGGGACGACCGAGGTCCCCACCGAGATTCATGATATCGTGGCAAGTCAGCCCATCCACTCACCGCGCGATCCTCAGCCCACGCCCCCCACTCATTCATCTCCCTTACCCGAAGCACTGAATCCATGGCAATGGTATCTTCCGAATGACCCACGTTATCGGGAGGCACCGCCTCGAAATGGAAGTAGCCATGTATCACGAATAGACCCGATTGATCGTCTTTGCGAGCAGGTCTTGGGACTGGCGGAAGTCATACGAACAGATCGTCAAGAACTTGGGGGCAAGATCAAAGACTTGATGGAGGCTGTGCAGTCAGACCGTCTACGAGTCCAAGACCAGATCAAAGCACTTGAACAACGCCCCCTTCGAGAAGCAGATGGCCCACGGCGCAAGGGCAGTGAACCCAAGAGAACCAGTAACCCGAAGCGGAGGCCGGCAGACACAGTTCTTCTTGCAGTGAGTTATCTAATTTGATCACAGCCATCTACGACTTTATCATTTTGTGCTAGTCCCAGATTCGTACTTACTTCACTTATCTCGTCGGTGGATCGCATAGATTGCTCCAAGTCTCTGTAAGCGAAGAAGAAGCCGAAAGCTACGCGACTCTGTGGAACACGGATGATGGCTTGTCTGCCCCGGACTGTTGCGATAAAGCGAACTTCAGATACGATGTTTTAGGACCTCCGAAGTCTCCGTGGAATAAGTCTGCAGCTCGCGTATTTGTCAAGGCCTTTGAGGAATGGGCGGATGTGGAGCTTGACAAAGAAACCACGATGGAGGCTGTCGCCACTTGGATCAAGTCTTTGCGACAGACACGCCACCAGTCACGTCTATCCCGTAGCCAACGGGAGGACGCGAAACGCACGGCAAGGCGCCAAGGAAGGAAGCGTTCGGTAAGAGCCAGCTCTTTGACGACCATTGAGTCTCTGGACTCTGATTTCCTTGTATTCATAGCTATTTCAAATGCGACTCGGTGTTGCCCAGGAACACCCGTTACTTCGTCAGCATGTGCCTCTACTTGAACGCTTGGGTGTCGATGGCATGTCTAGTGACGAATCAGACGTCGATGATGCTGGTGATGGCGGAACGCGGGCCAGACGTCCCATATACCAGGTCATCACGCCGGCGTGGAGAGCGACAGAAGTCGGAGATTGGCTAGAGGCATTCGACAGTGTGTATCTCCTCTCGCGGCGCTCGAAGCAAGACCTACGAGGACAGTATCCACGACTTCGAGGTAGGATCCCGGTGAAAGTGGATGACAAGGCCAAGCCTGTCCCGTGGCTACCCAGGAACGCTTACCATGTGTCCTGGATCACTCTACAAAGGCAAGTCGAGTACCGCCTCAAGCCACTAAATCAAGATTACCCATTCTGCCATGAAAATGCTTTGATTAGGTATGTCTCATGTTTTTCCACCGATTTCTTGACCGCGTCTTGACTGTCTACGGTACTATCATAGTTCCCTCCAGATGGATCAAGTATTGGTCTAGTTTACCTGATACATCGTATCAATTCTTGAATTTCTACTACACGTCCTCGTCTGGTTTGATACCGCATCACCGCCTTGTCTTATGTACTTCATATATATATCATCTCAAGTCATGCCCTATTTTTATGACCCTGTGGCCCAACGGAATCTCGTCCTAGATCGCTACCGCCGAATAAAGAGGACCCACAACCCCCTTTGGGAATTTTAATTCGCGGACCCACAACCTTAAATGATCATTGTTATGACGCGTCCGATCAAGATCACAAGAAGCGATCTCAACCAGTGAATCTATGGCAAGTTCGAATTAAGGACTTAGAGTTTACAGGTACAATCAGGCCCCGCCGCACTAAAAACCCGTACTAACTACCAGCAAAAAGGGGGCATCTCTTTCGCCGTACTGCTCCAGGACAATCGGGGTATTCCCTTTGGCATGTCACGCAGGTCCTCTCCTTACGCTTGCCTAAGACACTAGAACGAAACGTAGCAGTGAATGTTGGCGCAATGTTGAATGTTGGCGCAATGTTGAATGTTGGCTGCGAGGGCCCTAGGCCTGATAGTTCGACCATGGGAGGAGTCTCCGGCACGAAAAATGCGGTGGAACAGATGTCTGGCGTGTGATCGTGGACGTCTACGAGGTTGAGCGGTGGTGAACTGGCTTGATGAGTTTCGGGTTCACTATGAGGACGACGTAGGTGCTGGCCACCTGGAGCGTCCGCCGTTGGCTGGATACTTGTCGCAACCTCTGAAAGGGCCTCTGGGGCGCGAGGGAGCTCCACAAGAGGTGGGTCGTGCTCACGACCAGCACCAGGCTCCGTGGACATGGCCTGGGATGACTCAGGATCGCTGTCGATTTCCATCGCCATGTGGGACGAGCCAGGCCTTGCGACGGACGGAGGCCTAGAAAATGCTGGTATCATCATCATATCTTCGCACAGAGAGCCTCGCACCTATGTAGTGAGGAGCCCTGAAGCTCACGATGCATTGTCTCGTACAATGTCAACGCCATCCAACTGTGCACGAGGAGGCTATAAAATTCTAGCGTATCAGTAGCTTGACTACAAGATCGAAACATGTTATCGACGTCAAGACAGCGCTTGAGGCTCTGGGGGGACAAGAAGTCCATAGCAACTTTGATGCAAGGCGTGATGTTTGAGACCTTCAAAACAGTCAGGAACACTTTGACTCGTTGCGACTGACTATCGCACCTGATGAGCGCATCCAGCTGGGATATAAACCACGTCCCTAAAAGACTGCTGAAATGTGAACGGTACGATGCCATGCTTTTCTCTGAGTTCCTTAAGGTGATCCGGTGTTAGGTAGACGTGGTGGGCGTTGACTGAATCTCCTGCTCGATATTTCGCCGGCAGTTTGAATCGAGACTTGAGGAAGCTATCAAGCAATTTCGTGTCCTCGGCTGTGAATATATTCCACTGAGCTTCGCCAGTGTTTGCCATGATATTCACAGCATCCGAAATGTCCATGTGCAGGCGCGTACTTCCGTGCTGACGGCCATTCTGTCGACTTGCCATTGCCGCATAGATTTTCGGTCCTGCGGCTCATTAAATATACAACTCTACATATACATTGCTTAGCTCACCGAGGTCAGGGACGCAAGAATAGTTGATAGGGAAGTGGTTTGCAATATTTAAAGGTCCACTGTCGCTGCAATACTCAGACACTGGTACGGCTGAGTTGAAATCGCGGGCGAGTTCCGATGCCTTCAGTTTCAACGTAGTTTCAGAAGGATAGTCCTGAGGAATATTCAAGCTATGACCTGCGGGCTCGGGCGATTTCTTACCTTGAGCTTGAGTATGCGCCCTTGCCGACGTAATAGCTTAGTTCGCAGGAAATCGTCGACTAGACATTCTTCGTTGTAATTCCGATCTTCACAATCGACTATTGAGCAGCTGTCGCTACCAAAGAGGGTGGCAAGAGATGTCGGTGACCAGTCACATTGTAAATCTCCTCCGAATTTGACGACGAGTGGCATCCCCATCGACCAAATTGAATTGAATTCGCCTAGTGAGCACTGTTCGTGCAAAGTCGGCACCGCTCGCTTACTCGAATCCATTGCATCCTTGAGAATGGAGTGTAATGCCACAAGATGTTGCCCGTCGTGGGACTGAGGGGGGACGATAGGTAGCAACGAGAACGTGCGAAGCTGGTCTTCAAAATCCCGGAGTTCCATTGGATCCATGGCTGATGCCAGGACATTATCGACGCTACAGCATCCCCTCACCGATGCAGGGCACCTTAGACAGGAAAATGAACCGCAGGTCCTGCAAATCCAGGACACGACATCTAAAGGCCAGTCACATGTATCTGGGGATTTCAATCAGTATCAATAAGAGGAGAAGTACTGTTAGCTATACCGCATATATCCTTATAATGGCCTGATCGTAAAATAGGAGTAATTGGCCATTGATAGGTATCGAGGGCTTGAACGCTTCGTCTCACCTCGGAGAGCAGTACTCTCGCGATGGATGTCTTCTCAATCGGGTGAGCTCGTCGAATATTACAGGTAATGTGATTCTCACTTTCAAATAATCAATATCTTGCCTCGTTATTCGAGGGGTAAGGGACTTTGCGTAGAGGAAGTCCGGGGTCGTCGAATCAGTTTTCTTCCAACGGGTATACCGACCCCCAAGCAAATCAACGCTGACACGTGAAGTAGACACCGCTACGCGTCGCAAATCTACAACGCTTTGTCAAGAATATACGGGTAATAAGTAATAGCTGCTGACTCCTTACTTTTAAAGCGGCAAAGTTCTTCTCCGCCCTTCCGACATTCAAGGCAACTTGGCAAGGAGTACGCATACTTTTCTGCGAAACGCGTGCAGTTTACATCTTGTAGGGTGTGTAAAATATCCTCGACATCGAGGTCATCTTCTCTGGATGAGTCACTTAACTCTGACAAGTCGGAGTCAAAGTCCATGGAGCTGGAGGGGAAAGCTTGGGCTTTAAACTAGACTACTGCATTAGGCAGTACAACAACACCCGATTGCTCCGAGTTAGGGGTTAGCCTGGAGTACTATTTTTGGAAGTGCAACAGTCACTTGTGTGACTTGGGTTCTTCCAACGCCCGCGACGTTGTCCTCGGCTCAAAGTACCCACTACGCTACTATAGACGCCCCGCACATCGACTTCGACGGTTGCCGTTTCATGTCAGTCGAGGCGACACCACGGACGCTATGGGAGCGGAGCCTCATGGGCTGCGCATGCCATATAGGGGAACTCAGTTGCGACTCATGCGAGGCCTATCTCTATCATGTCTCCACTAGCTGGGGAGCGAACGAAAAAGGGCTACGAGATATCGTCAAAACTAACAATAATGCACCTCAGCTGCAGGCTCAGCTGTCTGAAATGGAGACGAAATTCTCCTCTCTTCAACCATCCGTCGCCTGCTTAACTACCGAACGAGATAGAGCAGTGAAATCGCTCAACGAACAGGTGGAGCTCCTCAGAGTCCAGACCTCGCTGAGGGAGGCCTCGGATGCTCGGTGCTCAAGCTTGGCAGCGGCGAATGGGTAATAAAGTTTAGTCTGCCTATAATGCACTGTTCTAACTCGTGCGATTATTCAGTCTTTTGATCCAAGAGAAACACAATCGCGATACGGAGATTTCGCAACTACGAAATGAGATTGAGTATGAGTCTATTAGCACTGTCAATATCCTCAGGGCTAAATAATATGTAGCGTACTTGTCTTGAAGAACAAGGAAATTTTGAATGCCCACAAGTATGTCTCTAGAATTCCAGTGTTGCCGATCTGACGAGTACTGTTGGTTCGATAGTCAAATCAGCCAAAACTTGCAGGATGAGCGGTTGCTCACTGCTGATTTGAGGGAAACTATACGGTTCGTGGAATACTCCCCATTGCTAGACACGATCCGTGAAAGTAACCCTTTCAGGCATCTGCAAAAGGTAGATCAATTGGAGGTCAAGTCTACGACTGATGGCCATCATGCCATCGACAAGAACGTCCACATCGAGGACTCGGGAGGCACATCGAATCTCGATAACGCGACCGATTGCAACGACTATCGCTACGAAGAGAGGACCGTTGGCGCGCCGGACGCGTCTCACCACAACAAAACCCATAGTCGCGACCACGACCACGACCTGGACGACACCGATAGCGGGGGTGACCCCAGAAAGCGCCCAAGGTATTCGTCGGCAGAACGTAAGTAGTGTTGTTATGTTTGTTATATTGTGTCTCACTGAGGATCAGCATGCGATACTCACCATGGGAAGGAACCAACTCCCAGTAACTTCAACATGCACGCAACGCCACCGCCTTCTCCTCTTCCAATGGGCCCAATTATTGACTATCCAATGCGTTCGTTTTCGCCAGCTCCGACTCCAGATGATCTGCGGTCACCCAAAATCAATCCTATTGCCCGTCCTCAAATCGACCCTCTCAACTCTGAGTGGCGCATTCCGCCTAGCTGGGTTCCTGCGAACGCGCACGTATCTGTAGTCGATGGCAAATGGCGGGCCGGCTCTGATAAAGAAGACGCATTGCGGAACGAGGCACTTAATTTACCACCTTCAGCTCTTGAACCCCCTTTCGGTACAGGATTTCCTCGGAGTATCGATCAAGTCAAGCAATATATGGAGCTAGCAAGTCAGCCAAATCAAGAACGCGCGTTAGCTTACGTTCTTTCTTGGGTAAAAGCCACGGAGAAGATACATCCATCACAGTATTTCTCTTGGATGTCCTACCTGCGCCAGAATTGGCGGCAGCCACAATGGATCAAGGACAAACATCCGGACACTGTACGAAGCCATCGCTCAGGTTCTGGACATCTCAAACGCCGCCGACAAAATAAGGTTGCCTTCGTTAGTCGTCCCCGCTGGGATGCCCCACTTGAAGATTGGGGGCACTATTTCTGGTCATCGCCTAAGACGGTCCGTTTTACAGACGGCCTTCGGGCCCCCAACAACAACAACGGCATCAAACTTCGTCAAGTTCGCGGCTATGTCATGGTCGCTTCTCGCGCGCCGTTTGAAGACACTGAGAGGCAAATATGGCACCGAGCATGTGCAGAGCTTTTGGCCTTTCCAAGACGATACGAGGACTACATCTTGAACGGGTTATCTATTTCGGAGGGAAGGATAATGCAACCAGCGAAGGTGACGCAGAAATATACAGACGAGTCGGCCGCCCACGAGCTTGCGCGCCAAGGAGTCACGGCTGACGAAGTCCATGATGCTCAGCCGTACGGCTTCTTTTGGCTCCTCGACAACAGGTTTCACGCTCAGATGGGTCAGGAGATCAAGGAACTTGTGAAGGCCATCAATGAAATTCCCAAACACGTCATTGATGCAGTTCCTCGATTCGAACCACTCGTCTACCCGGAACCATCGAAAGTCCTGATCACCGACTATAACCCGACAGAAGCGTCTTCGTCTCGCAGATCTACGTCGCAAGCATCAGATGATGGAGGGGATGACTATGGTGTTTATTGATAGCTGCTCCTGTATGTACATATGGTAAAACTTACGTCGCGCGTCTCCGCCGTCGTGCGTTGTGCTTGTGGTGAGCGCTCACGTTGACGTCACGGCACGCTCGATATATATGGCTCTCGGCTCGCTCACGACCGAACTTTCAAGCTCGGCAAATGCCGCATGTTCCATGCGTTGTTGAATTGCGACTTCGAGTGCTCACTACTACAGTCCAAGAAAAACTCCAAATCTCGCTATCGAGACTATAGGAACTCGGGCCATGAGCTTGAGATGTCTCGAAACCGAGACTAGTTGATTGAAAGAGTGCGGCCTTTGAGATGTCTCGAAATCAAGGCGTGGTGGACATTGATCCTCCCATCGAGCCCAAAAAGATGAAATACGTTACTTGCAACTGTCGTAGCCACTGCAAAAAGTGGAATCCTCAGACTCGCTGTTTCGTAGGAGATGGTAAATCAGTGTCTCGCGCTACACGAGATAATCATGTCCAAGACGACAAGCGTCTTCGCAGCGAGTTTGAAGAGGTCGCCATCACGGTCGCTGCGTCTAGTCCGGAAGACATCGGTGGTTGGCTGTACTTAGCGATGCACGAAGTCGCAGCAATGGCGGCTCTACCATCTTCTTCACTCAGCAATCCATTGATCTTCATCAATAACCCCGCTACGTCAGGCGAATATGAGCTTCATATGGACCCACGGCAGCCCAATACGGGGATACATGCTCTACAAACACACAGACGATCCAACACTACCTTCCTCCAATCCGAGCTCCGTGTTGCCCATTTACTATCAAAGGCATATCTCTTCGCTCAATCCCAGGAAGTGGACACTCTCATCACTTCACTCGAGGACTATTTGCGTCAACTAGATAGCGACAAAAAACTTCATTGGTCGCAACAACGGAACAGGGACACTGTCGACCGTAACGGACGATTGGTGATCAACACTGGTAAACTCCATTTAGATTGCACAGCGATTGGCTCACAAGTTCATTTCTAGATGTCTACTTTAAATCTGTCATTCCTCTTGACTCTGTGCAGCAGGTTGTATACACACTTTCGGCAGTCATGCAAAATTTCTACTTCGTACCAAGAAAAGCGCTTCGCTTGCAAATCGCAGGGAATCGGGATCTGCTAATCTCATCTGGCGTACCCCGTTCGGTCGTTAATTCATTTGCCAAAGATCCACGAACAGCTACGACAACTTTACATATAGATCCCGTTCTTCGAACCTATGTGCCTTGTCCGACCTGTCATTCTCTTTATCCATATGACCCAAATGACAAGTCACCGCGTCATTGCATTGGCCGTGAAACCCCGCAAAGCTCAACCTGCAACGAACCGTTATGGAAAGAGTCTATTGTTGGAGGCCGTACCAGGATCGAGCCACGCCTTACATACCAGCATCAGGATTTCCAACAATGGTTGGGGAGGCTCTTATCTCGTAAAGGCGTTGAAGAAATCTTAGACGGTTATCCTGCGGGGCTCAATGCCACTCGACAGCCTATCTCGGATATCTGGTTGGCTGGTGTCTTCCAGCAGCTCAAAGACCACGAGGGTAACCCGTTTCTACCTCACTCTCCAGCTGAGGGACGTCTGGTGTTCGGTCTATCAGTTGATAGTTTCGAGCCCAATTCCGCTAAGCCAGGACAAACCCCCAATTCCGCGACCGGGATATGGATTGTTTGTTATAATTTTCCGCCGCATCTTAGATATCTTCCCGAAAATATATACCTAGTTGGCATCATCCCCGGCCCCGCTAAACCTGATACCACGCATATCAATCCATATATTCAACTCATAGTCGACGAGTTTAAACCCTTCTGGCATCCTGGAGTATCCTTTTCGCGGACAAGGAGTTCGCCCAATGGCCGACACTACCTTGCGTTGCTCATTCCCCTCATTTGCGATATGCTTGGGGCTCGTCAGATCGCAGGGAAACCCGCCGCTATGGCCCATAATCTCTGTACCGTCTGTGATATCGATCACGACGACATAGATATTCTTGATCCCTCGAAATGGCCACCGAAAGACCGTCAGCAACTTCTCTTTTTTGCCAATCTTTGGAAGAATGCACGATGTACGGCTCATCAAAGTCAGATTTTTGATGCATACGGGCAGCGATGGTCCCCACTTTTCGATCTTCCTTATTGGGATCCCATTCGATTCATCGTCATTGACACTATGCACACCCTTGATATCAACCTCCTCAAGGGCCATCTCCGCGACATGTTCCGAATCGACCTCAAGCATTCAGGAGGAGATGGCGCATCTCACACCGCGTCTGTCAAGGACAAAATGAACATCCCCAAAACCTACGTTGCCAAATTACCTGCCTGCAAGAAATTGATCGCAGAACATCCCCAAGATCTCCTCTACAAACTGTTAGAATTTCATCGTGCTATCCTTTATGTGATATGTGTAGAGAACACGATCCTGGGTCTCGCTCGCACCGAAGTAATTGGGACTCGGTGGATCTTAGCACAAAATATTGCTCGATGGGTGGGTGGATACTTTCTAGGCGCTACACCACCCCTAATACATTTTCTCAGCGAGCGGACGAGTCGAGCTCTTCCGTACAGAGATTCATACAACAGCAGGTCCCTATTGAAGCTATCACCCTCGAGGACCCCCTCGAGGAACCACCAAATATGTGGTTATCTGACTCGGATGATGAAACCCCGCAGGGCGTAGAGCCAAACGAAATCGAGCCCGTGCCGGCGGGCGTAATCGAGCCTATACCAGTGGGAGCCGCAATCAGAGTTGAAACTCCCGATCCTGCCCAAATGGTCAATGAAACTCTAGATTCTCAAAATATAGAAGGATCTCACTCGCCGCTCACGCAAGACAAAAAGCTCCAAAGCACCATACGAAAGATATTGACACACCTGAGCTCCGATACGAAGGATATATCACGCGAGAGTATCTCCCAAGGATCGACAATCGACATCCTCCGCCATATTTGCCGTTTAATTGACATCGACGCTTCTTCTGTACCTACAGGTAGGCGTAATGTGAAAATTCCTTTGGTGAATGCCATCGTTGAAAAGGGTAGTAAAGTTACATGCTCGATATGATTGAAATCTAACATTGTTTCAACAGGCCCTCACGGACGAAACTGTAATGACACTCCTGGCTTCCTTCCTTCCTGAACGAGGCTCCACGAGAACATCAGTATTGGGTATCGATATTATGAAGGAAATTTGGCAAGACATGGAACGCACAATGCTTCCCACTTGGACTTCCTACGTTCCCCATGATTGGGTCTCGCTGACAGACTTGAGTGCGAGCCAAACCCGCACATTATGCACAGTACATTTACCCATCACCTTGATCCGACTATGGCACGCTGCCGATGGTCGAATGAGAGAAATACTAGCAAATTTCATGGACCTCGTCACCGCCGTTGTAATCGCCAATATGCGAACCACTTCGCAAGATCAGATTGCTGACTATGACTTCCACATCGTTCGTTACATGCAACGAGCTCATCAACTCTACCCGGATGTGCCCATTAAACCAGTTCACCACGCTGCCCTCCATGTTGGAAGGATGCTAGAGGACTTTGGGCCTGTCCACTCCCACAGTTCCCCATACTACGAACGCTACATCAATTTTCTTCATCGTATGAACACAAATCGGAAGCCAGGTGAGTTAGCCAAGCCGCCAGGGTGAGTTGACCCAGCCAATGGTGACATCACAGGTGGCCAACTCGAGTCTACGTTGATGGTGACATCTGCTCGCAAGGCCAATCTCTCTGCCCTTTTGGCAGACAACACTGCTCTACGCAGCAAAGTATCTGGAATGGTTGACATTCTGGCCAAGTTCAGCCAAGAGGATCCACGGCGTCTTGCTTGGTTCCGCGAGTTCGAGCCCATGCCAGAGATAACATTGGGTCTTCAGGTAGAACTCGCACGTTTGGACGACCATTACTATCAGCTACTATGCAGTCAGCTTCCGGCCACTGTGTCCGTCCCCCGCAATTTGTCATTCTATAATGAAATCGTGGTTCATGGCGTATCATACGGTTGTGCCGGTACTTCCAAAATCCGAAATAGTCTGGTCGTCTTTCGTCCTGCAGCAACTATAATCAATGCCGATACACCCATGTATGCTGGTGTCGTGGAAAAAATATTCCAATACTCCCCGCTGGCGTTTGCGGGTGTCTTCTTCGGGATCCGTTCCTTCCGCCCAGTGAATTCAGATCTTGATCCATACAGAAAATACGGATTTGCTGGTGGTTTCCTATCCTACAGGAATACGAATGATTACCATGTCATCCCGATATCAGCCATTATCTCGCACTGCGCTCTGACAAGCATGGAGGCCCAGCCCGGTCAAGAGCTTGTCCATGTCTTACCGCTGAATAGGGTAGGTTACATATACCCGATCGACCACAATGTTAACGTTGTATTCAGCTTAGGCAATCGTTTGAATCTTCCTAACCTGGGATTGTAAAAAAGTTGTATGATAGAACATTGCATCTTGTTATCCATATATTTGAAGTCGCCTGCAGCACATTTATCTGAGTAGTCTGTTCGTATGTAGCACATCGAGGGACTTATCTTATTGATTTCCATTGGCGCCTATATTGTACTACCAAATGTGGTAGGCCAACCACACTACTAAAAGCGGTAGCCCACCAACAATATCGATCGCGAAACTCGGCGAGTGCCGCGTGGCTTGTTGTCAACACTCACAGTCTCGGGCTCGTGCTTGAGTGGTCTCGCTATCGAGACTGATCGCTAGCTTTGGGCGGCCGTAATATCGAGACACAACCTTGAGGGTCTCGATACCGAGAAAAACCAAGTCACACTATTCGAGTGCCCATGCGTGCTGGTCTTGAGGGGTCTCGTTACCGAGATAAAAACGAATTAATGCATGCTCTGCATACGTTTTGATACTGAGAGATCTTAACTCGAGGGATGCTACACGGAGTACTCATAAAGCTATCCAACGTTTGTTGGGTACAACGTTTACGCTGCTGCTGGCCGAGCTAGTCACCGACGAAGATGAATACGGGGAGGCAGATGGAGTCGCTCGACGAGTGCAAAGGTGTGGAGACGGCGAGCGACCGTCTCACGATGGCCTTCGTACGACTCGCGATCGGGTCAAGGCAAACATCGAACGAGGACTCCATTTCATTCAGAGTCTTGTCGTCTCCAACACGGACGAGTTCAAATTGCACCTATCGACGATCGCTACTTTGCTAGTTGATGGGGCGGATAGCTATCAACTTGGTGCCTACGTCCGTAAGGCGTACGTGGGATCGCAATACCTACAACGTAAACCAGCAAGAAAAGCTAGACTCCGCCGTCCTCTCGCCTATACTCCCAATTCCCCCACGACCGTCACCGCCGCCGAAACTATATCTATCGCTCCTGGCCACTGTTCGAACATACCCGTTTCTCTACCCGACGCTAGGAAGGACGCTTGGTTCTTGTTCGTCAACGACACGCCTCCCTCCTCCTCATTCTACTCCGACATCCGATCCTTAAACGCCAACTCTGAATCCAAAGGCCCATAGGCGCGATGTGCGCATCAAGCCCAGATCGCGGTTCGTGGCTCGTCTGCAGGAATGTCGATCAACCGATCCTTTTCCCAGAGCTGAGAATGGGTGCTTTATCAAGACGCGGCCTAACCGGGGACAGCCACGTCGCCCCGTGATCCCTCATAAATCGTCCACCTCCATCCCCCATCTGAATCTCTCTCCCACCCATACCCAGTTCGCCGCGCTATGGGGGAGAAGACATGTTCGTGACGCGTCCAGGCAGAAAAGAGTGCCCAGGGTAGCATGTCCCAGCCCGAATAACGCGCTTCGCACGTGGAGCGCTGAAGGCGCGATGAAGCGGAGACGGAAGTGGGAAACAGAAACCAGCAACGGGGAGGCAAGGAACTAGCGAGGGCGCCGACAACGACCGGCATGGAAAGCACGAATAGCAGTTGCGTTCGCCTCCCTTCATAAACTAAAACAGATGGAGGAACTGGATCTCCAGAGGACGCTGATGTCGTACTGGACAGCGAGGCAATCGACGTCTTAATTAAATATTACTGCAGGGAGAGCGGTGTTCGCAACCTCAAGAAACACATCGACAAGGTCAGCTCAACTTCCTGCGATACGCGTACCAATGGAGAGTTAATAAGGGTGTCCATGCGTAGATTTACCGTAAAGCCGCCTTGAAGATCGTTCAAGATCTCGGTGAAGATGTTTTCCCGGAGCCTGAGGTGCCAAGCGCAGAGACTGCGGCTGGCGACAAGGATGCCCAAATTGCATCTGTGGAATCCGAGGAGCCGCCGAGTAACGAGCCGCACACTAACCCTGTTTCAGCCTCGTCGGAAGAATCGACCTCGAAATCATCACAACACGCTTCGGCGATCCCAACCGATGAATCTGCCCCAACGTCGACGCCTAGAACAGGTGCCAGACAACCAGAATACACCGTCCAGCAAAAGAATACGGGCCCTCACCGCAGCCCAATTCGCGTCGCTCCATCTCAACCACATCCTCGCCCACCCGCCCGATACCGTCCTGTTCCCATTTTTGCACGGCCTGGAGGGGGACAACGAGGCGCAGAACCTCTTTTTCGGCGTCGATGGTGAGTTCCTTTCTCAATTTCTCACTTTCTCACCCACTGTTTTGACGGCTGCACTGATATCGTTTTACTCACTGTATGACTGTATGCTATCCTATATAGAGACGTCCGAAACACCCGTCCCGCGCTATCGCGGGCTCGTCTGGGTCGTCTGCGAGGACGATCTCACCCCGGATCAGCGCCGCAAGCTCTTCAAGCGCAGAAATGTAGATCCCCACTCCACCACTGCACCAGAGCCTGCCGAGAGGCGAGCGTCCACGCGAGAAATCTCGGGTTACGAACGGGTGACCTACCCTGCCAGCTACGGTATGCTACCTCGATCAATCTTGGGTGATTTGACGCTTATATCCCCTTGTGAAGACTTCTCGCCGTGCTTCGGTCAAAACCGAGCGCTCGTACTTCATCTCAAACGCGAATCCGACGCTGCATCCCCCCCTCGCCCATCCGTCAAGGCAGAATCTGCCCCTCATCAGCCGTTCAAGAAAGTTAAGACCGAAGTCATGGATGTTAAGCGCCCTCTCGCGACCGTCGACAGCAATAGTCTAAACGATATACAAGAGGTCGCAAACACGGCTGTAGCCCCGAACTCTTTGAAGCGTGCTGGTGAGAATCTAAGTGCACCCGTGAAACCTCGCCCATCTCCAGGAGAGTTACTTTCGCGTCAATCCTACCATTCCAACTTCGAAGTTGGCATCAAGCACGAGCTGAAATGGGAGGCGGTCCCACTTCCGCCTTCGTCGTCGCCGGCTCCCTCCTCGCCTATCGCGGGTCCAAGCTGGAAGCACGACTCTGATGACAGTAAATACTCGATCACGGACACGGACGATGCAATGAATCTCGACGCTGACCATCCTAATATTGTCGATGCTGTCGTGCAGAAATATTCGGATGTGATGCCGCAACTTCCGCCGATGCGGGACACTCGCGACGAGAACGGGGACTTCCACGGACGTGGGAGAGATACCTTCCAAGGCCCACAGGCAGCAGCCACTGAGTGCGTATCGTTGCGATTTTTTTTCCTGAGTGAATAGCTAATCACCGCACGTAGTATTGATAAATTCAGGACGAGCAAAGACGGGACGGAGGCGGGGTCGATAACAAGAGAACTCACGATTATGGAAGGCATCGACGCCGACGCCGACTCGATTGCATGAAGGGGAGGGAGGGAAGCGAAGGAAGAGGATAGTTAGCATCGACGAATAGACGTACACGCCGCCACTTACCTAGTGTATGCCACGATTGTGATGCGTCGGTGTCGTCCCTTGGCTGCCACTGAGTGAACATGAGTGTGACGAACATTGGGGGTGCTCCAACGGCGGGTGAGCCTGCGAGATGAGTGTGTCCGCACACAGATCACACGACGTTGACGAACAAGAGGCGCGAACACATGCGGCAAAGATATGGCACGCGAATAGATGGCGCGCCCCCAATCCCACTCCACGATCGAAACGAAACGGACGAGTCAGTGACGCCGGGGGGGGGGGTGGTACGACGTACCCTACTAGTGCTAGCCATTACCCTCTAGCCCCTACACAAACGAATATTCCATACTCCACCATCGAGACACCCCAAGACGTGAATCGTAGTCGGTCCCTTGGGGTGCCGTAAGTGGTTTCGTCGTCGGCGGCGCTTGAGTACAATGTGTGAGCAGACTGTTCCGCGTGTTACTCAGTCACAATTAACTTCGTGCAAAACCCCATCAATTGACAGTGAGTGATGTGCTCCCCCAGCTGCCGTGATCCAGCTGACCCCATTCTTCCAAGTTAGATTCCCTCCATAAATCAAGCATGCGAGCCTGGTACTCGCCCGATATTCCACTCCCTATCGCTTGGCTGGCCTTCGTAAAGGCCCTGGTGCGCAACTTCAACGTACTACGCCCTTTGGACAACGTAGTCGTCATGTAAGTCTCATAAATGTTTTACTGATCCAGGCGCGGGTATTAAGTTTTATATACATAGGGACGCTTCAAGGACACCTCCCGGGGTAGTATCAGCCTCTATCCACGTATTTCGCGGCGAAAACGGCGGCGATTGGGTCTTGACCATCACGGTCGACGACGACGACGACTTGGTGTCTCGACGTGGGTTTGGGCACCAGGTAGTGCCGTTTAACGCGGTGACTTACGCGGAAATCGAGCCTTTCAATGTACTCATTGCGTATCTTATCTGCCTGCTCTTCTTGTAGTACTTTGGAGTACACCCGCCGTGAATACATTAATGCACGCGCCATCTCTCGTCAGTTCATTACGCATGAGGACTCACATATATATTTATATTCTAAGTACTAATGTGACTTGAACTGGTTCACTTTCATTCCGTACAATATTTTCATCATATATTCTATGTACAATGATCTGAATACTTTCTAATGTATTCCTAGCATATCACTGCTGATGATAATTAGATTACCATCTTCGTCAATATGCTGGAGATATGAGCGCTTATAGCCTGATTATACGTCATCAGGGATATGATGACTATATCGGGAATGATATTCAGAATATCATCAGCGTATTACTGACAGATAGGGGGCTGATGATATTCTGAATATCAACTGTGGTGATATTGAGAATAACAACCTCAATATCATCAGCATATTTCTGTAGGTAAAAGGCTGACATTAATTATATTTACTCTTCTATAATGACAATCATGATATTTGAAAAGTAGTCTCAATAATTCTTGGGATGATATGATGATTTATAAGTTGAACAATAATTTAAATAAATTCACAGTATCTACGGTGGGAATATGCAGAAGAGGGTTGTATTTACATCAAGGTATTGTCTTCATATCTCGCGCGTTTTTATAGGCATTTGCCCGCAGTGTTCACTCGTCTTATTGGCGTGCCGCCGTCAAGGCGGAACACGCGATCATCGTTACTCCGCTGTTGTTTTGACTATGTATATCATGTATGAGTGCGTGAATGAAGTTTGATTCAGTATACATACAAACAAGAATGTGGCCAAGCTACATAGAATGTCCGTGTCCGAGTATTGATACAACAGTACGATTAGTACAAGTAAGGTGACGTCGTGAATGTCGTGGCCAAAATGTTACCCGTGTGCGGTGGATGCACGGGAAGCTGTCATAGATTGTGGGCGGCGATGTGCCGCATAATGAGCAATGAGGCTAAGAATTCTGACGTTCCATTTAGTAACGATGGGTGATGCAGGACAAGATAGAAACTCACCGGGAGCGAGATGAGGATAAGCTTCTTCAACTGTAAGCGAACAGCCGGAGGACCCAGCGTACTCAGGTTCTCCATGGGGTTTCAGGCTGTAGTACGCGACAACGTGGCCGCTGGAGTTGGTGCACTATGCAGATGGGGAAAGCAGGATAGAGCGGTCAGTAGGTGGCCTAGGACGAAGAGGGAGGGTCTCACAGCCCATTCTTGATCCATTTGTCCTCTATAGGTCCAGCAGTACTCCTGCCCGTCTGAGGCTCGGAATCGACGCGACTTCGAGCTAATAGCAGCGACGTCAGTCTCACGTGGGTTCGACGCACAGGAAGGGGTACCTACGATCCCGAGGAAGTCTTGGTCAGGTACTTTTGCATAGGGATGCACACGTTCGGCGGAAAGTTAATTGTGCCTAGCGTGTTATTTGGCCCGAAGTCCAGAGCCGCTAAGGGTCTCGTCGTCGCGTGGGGGGAGGAGTAACTGGGAGACGAGGTGGTGTTGAAGATCATATATGCGGCGCGGGTGGTGTCGAATGTTGTTCGGCGGAGAGTGAGCCTCATTCGTCCGTAGATGTCGACGAACTCAGATCCGGTGAGCTTGCCCGTCATGTCTTCAAGGAAGTAGGAGAGGCCGTATGATACCATGATAGAGAGGGCGGGACAATGACGTTGGTGAGTGGCGAGCACAGTGTTGTTATCTGCGCAGTTGAGGACAGGCTTATAAAGAGGACGAGATAGTACTCACGAATCTAAGAACACGACCGTCCCGGCCTGGGCAGACATCCTATCCGGGGAAACCAACCACGAGAAATATACTATGCTCGGATCGTGTTGAGATGACGAAAAAGTGCATGCGTGAAGTTGGAGCAAACCCGATCGACCGCGCCTGGAAAAGACACCTATCAGGTATGATCAAAGAGAACGATTCGGAGAGATACGTACGGTTTGGCGAGTCGCGGGACGAAGGGCAAGGGAGAAGAATAGATGGCCTTCAGCAGAGTCAAGGGTTGGCTTCTGTAACGCGGAGATTTAGCCCCATGCTGGAGATTGGATCAGCGCGCCGGAGGATGCCTGCGGCTGACATCTAATTGCAGAGCAGTCCCGCCCTGAAGTTCGTCCTCGTGGACTGGCATGGCAAGTGGCGTATGCATTCTTTGCGGGGAAAGGATGGACTGCGTCAGCTGTTAACAAGCTCGTGCATCAAAGAGTTTGTAGATTATGTCTTACTGGACGTGGGGAGTAAGCGAAGCGTGCAATACGGGACAGATGCAGTACAAGTTCCGCCTCAGACTGGAGATTTCCGCTGGATAGCCTTGAGGCGATTTGAAGGATGGAATGAACTGGGGTCTAGAGTTGAGGGCGATCGCTCGAATGTGGAATGTTTGAACGCCGTACGATAGACCGCAGTCCCTTCGACGGCGCGTCAGCAAGCTGGGGAAAGACATATTTCAAGTTCGAGGTACTCGCGGTGGCGTAGCAAGCGACGCCCGGTAAACTAATGACTGACCGGGGAATGTGTCGGCAATGGCCGATCATCCAAATATGGATCTTGTCGCGTCGCCTTCTGGCTGCTCGTTGCTGCTCCCAGCGACTCACTGCTCCATGTAATCTTGTTCAAATTCCTTTTTATTCGCGCCCATGAAACACCCGAGACGAATTAAATCTACAGCCAAGTCCCTGGATAAAGCCGCCGTTGCGCCGCTCGCAAATTACTCGGTGGCTTGGGGACATGCCAGTGAGCTGCAGCCAGTTCAACGTCTTCACAGAAGCTCAATGTCAGACCCATGTACCAGCTTACTCGAGTGGGGCCTGACAGGCAAATATAGCAGAGCCTGATGAGAACGCGCGTCCTACATCGTCTAGCTTGTTGGGGAAACCCCAGACGTCTCATCCGAATGAATGTGTGGTTGGATACAGCATCTCGGCTGCCATTGGCAATTATGCCCCTACCTTCATCAGTATATCAATCACTCACGCCGGAATGACCATGTTCATCAAGCAAGACTGTACGAAGACATACTCTTGACGTAACCTTTCCGTATTCCCCTCTTTCGCTCCATAATTCACGCTCACGATGCATGAATCTTGATGCCTCGTGCCTACCAGAGTCACCCATGTATCTCCCTTTCAGTCTCAGCTTGCTCATGCTCTTTCAATATTTCACAGATGTCTTTCGAAAGAGGAATAAGGATCCTGAAGTTGGGACGTGCGAGCTGCGAGGTACGGTGTATTTCCGGCGCATCGCATATCGTATCTAACTCCTTTGCTCCTAGACATATGATTAACACGTCTTCTCATCTACATAGCTGGCCTCGAGCCAGCGCATTAGGGCAATCATGCTAGCTGGGTTTCACGACATCAATTGACCCGGGAACACGCCACTATGCGCCACACGCAGGTTCTTTCTCTGCGCCTTTTGCGATGCCTAGTGCTGTTCGCCTCCGTGGGTTGCATCCTCGGGATTTTGGAATGTCTCGGGAACATGTCGACTCGTGGCAATCACTTATCCCGCCACAGAACAGTATCAACGATTAGTAAGAATCGAGAACCTGCCGAAGGTTCGACCGTCTCTTCGCCATGATCGCAACTCCGAAGACTACCTCGCCGAGCCAGCTTCTGCTTCACTCATCTTCACAGAATACTGTCGTTTCTGGTTAATTATCCTTATCTCGTCTCTCGAGTCGTCTGTACCTTTCGGCCAAGACGTTCACCCCACGGTGTCAGCTATAAATATACAATCCTTTCCTCAGCGTCTGGAATTCTCTATCAGCAAGCTTCTACAGATGTCGTATCGGTGCGCTTTGTCTATTAATTTCTGCGTCTTTCCGGGTCGTATCTCCTCCGCCTGACGCGTGTCGTGGTGTATAGACGGATTCACCGTCAACAAGCTGTTAGCAGTAGGTTACTAACGGCCGTCACGCCGCCGAATTCGCCCATGACGATCGTCTGCGTGGCATCCAGGAATAACGACCCGGGAAGAGGGCGTATCGGTGAGCCTACTTCCAAACCCGTGTCTATGGTATTCATACCGAGTTACTTTCAGGACATCCTTTGGGGGTGGAATGTCGAAGAACTATCGCATCGCGGCTTCTTGCTCCCACTTCGCCATTTCACTTCCTTGCCATTTGCTTGGGAAGAATACGAACAATGGAGTCTCGTTCCTCATAGCCTAGTATTCGCCGTTCAGCCTGTATGCCTGAGTCGGCGCTCGTTCTCAACTCTGTGGCGCTCTCCCTCTCTCTGGATCCCCACTGAAACGCTCCAACGGTGCACGAGTATCTGAGTGACGAGTATCTTTCAAGCCGAAGTTTTAGCTTGCTTTTGCTCAGAAGGTTCCCTGACAGCTGACTTACCCCGTCCTGTGAGCCTCCATCCCTCTCTGAGCCTCGCCTCTCGTGTTCATATCCGCGTTACTCACGCCGCATCCCAGCGACCATGTCATAGGACGTATCTGCCATTGGCTAGCCTCGTCTAGCCACTGATAACGAAAGGCAGGCACGCTCTCCGGTTTCGTCTTCGCTGCGATCGCCTCGTCTTACTGTTCTGCCGGGCACCTGCCCTCCCCTCTGTCACTCGCTTTCACAGAACATCTTCCTATACGGTATCCGCATAGAAGCGGGTCTCGCAACCGGATTGGACGGTTCGTACTGGCTCGTTCCCCCAATCGCCTTCACGCAAGCCAATTATGAGATTACGGCAGTCGAGGTTGTGCGACCGGTGCTGGACCCTCTGGCGAAACGGTTCGATTTTTAGCGGCCAACTCACCAAGCCATCGGTGGAGCTTTCTGGATTTCGTGCTCCACCGCGAAGCAGTATCTGCGAGAGTCAGCGGTCGTAAAAAACGCGGTCCGTGCCGCACCGTTTACTGGAAAGTTCTCCGTTGACGATCGCCTTGGTGAGCCCCTTCTATGGTCTTATTCGCGCCGGATTTTCAGTGCGTATCCCGGGGAAGTATCTGCTAGCTTGATAACGAAAGGCAGACCCACCTATCTTGCCGTGGAGCGGAGCTACTTCTTGTATGTCTCATTCGTGTTCGCAGATTATGGTCGTATCTACTCGGATATGGCCGTTGGAATCAAGCTTATCCGGGTCTATCCTTTGTCAGGTGCAGGATATTCCATTCTCCACGGGGGACTCGATGGAGGGCCTTCGAGGCCCACTTTGCTGCTGGAGTCGAAACAAGAACTTCAAGCAAGCTTCAGGTCGGGTTTATCGTGTACTATCTGCCGCCGGGATGGACTCTATTGTCGCTGGGAATACTGCTATATCGAAAGTACTGGCAGGCACAGTCTACGCCATTCTCCATATTGTTTGTAACATAGTTACACCGAACGAACGTGTATACGATACTTTACTATCCAGAAATACAGCTGCTACGATTAGAATTGAATCACGCCAGCTCTGAGTCTTTGATCAACCTGACCGCCTCCGCGGAGCGAGCGGTGATGGAGCACTTGAAAGGAAGAAGTTGGCTAAAGATTGTTGACGTCCGACGCCCAGACCGTCTGAAGCTTCGCCAGGACGCACCTCGAGAATCCAGGGATCCATTGAATGCCTGGTTCGATATCTCGTCCTTGCTCATCCTTCGCCTTTTCAATATTGAAGGTGGCGAGGACTGAGACTATAGAGATCCATAGAGAGTCCATGGCGAAGAACCGGCCTGGACATATTCTGCATGTCGTAATTAGAGCACTGATGTGACAGCAATTAGATAGTACATACCTTCGCCCAAATCCGAAGTTAGTCATGGGGTCGGTCAGCTTATAGTTGATCTTACCGTCCTTGAGAAATCGCCTGTGCTGCCACAGCCGTTTCCTTCCTTCTGCGAGTCGGACAAGGCTCAGATTCGGGAGGGGATAGGTAATATCCCATTCACCATTAGAGCACATCCCTCGTTGTAAGGGATGTCGATCATTGCGATCGTGTCCGGCAGCGCTTGTTCCGCATATGCCTTGAAACCAGCTCCTGGCATCCAGCTAGGAACGTGCTTCAGGATCGGTATAAGATCAACTAAGTATGTCCCAGCAATTGCGGCCTTCTGAAGCTGAAGGAGCGCCTTTTGTCCGTGTTCAATGGTGGGGTCATGTTCAGGTTTGACATTGATGCCGTATGTGAGGGCAACCACGCTCGCAGCCAGGGTACTTATCAAGTCGAAAGTTGACGTTAAGCTCATCAACATGTAGTAATGAAGCACCCGTACTAGTCAATGTGATGAAGGAAGTCGTCAGGTGTCGCCAGAAGTCGGCGGATAAGATCGCGAGCATGCCAAAGCTGTTTGGGGCGATGATTGGACAAATTGTTCGGGTTGAACTCTTGCCAGATCGCACGACGAGAAGTACGCCATGCAGGCCCATATGGCATGATACTCGCCATCCTTCCCCAGCCTAGTCTACAAATCCAGATGAGTGTCTCGACAAACGTGATACATGCCTGCCCTTACAGTTCGGTAACCATCGTGCTGATAGGCCTCGACACGAAGTGGGTCCTCATAGATGGAGCCAATCTACGAGACTTATCAGAATAGAGCAACGAACGAGCGGACAAGAGATCATTTGCCGCTCTGTGCGAATTGAGGACGATGATCTGGGTTTCGAAAATGCGAAGGTATACGATATCCGAGTCTAATGAACGGTTATTGGTACTCAATGAGCCAAATCGATGTGCCACTTACTATATTCCTTGCACCATTTTCGATAACGTATCCACTGTTGCTCGAAAGGTATGTCGAAGAGGTTGCCGAAGATGGGATACCCCTTCGGACCTGGAGGGAGGGGTAATCTAGTTGTGCGCCACTGATGCCAGCCAGCGAATCCCAGGAACAGAGCGAAAGTGATGAGGTAGATGTCTGTAGGCATTCAGTTATCGCATCTGGGGGACCAAAGATATGTGAAAATTGAACGAGTCTGAGTCTATCAGTGGATAAAATAATGTTGTGAGAGGAGTGCGGTTCCTTGGTTCAAACGGTCCCGACAACTTACAACGCTTCTCAAGCTCAAGGTCGCTGGGACCCTGAGATTCTCACAGTAACACCCTTCGTTTAGACCTGTGATGCATGTGATGAGATGTGATGGCGAGGATGTACTTATTCAAAGTTAGACGCGTGCTGAAGAACAGAGGCTATGGATGCCTTACTGTTACAAATACTTTCAGGTGAGGAAATCAATGACCCATCGTATGCCAATCGATTCGCTGTCAAGGTAGTACCGGTGGCCTCGCTTTGCGTCGATAGAAATGAGACGTTGTGAAGGTTTTGCGTACGCATATGGACTGATGTTGTCTTATTGCGTGGACCCTCTTGATGACTGATTTGGCGTAATAAAATGTCACCCTCATCTTACATGAGATCACCTAGTGTATGGCCATTGTCCAGAGTCCAATACCATCGTCGGTGCGGTAGATGTCCTCCATTATTGGAATCAACGACATTCTCAATCGCACTCTTTTCTGTATGGCGTTGTACAGCCGGTCCGCGAAAATGTTTTACAGATCTGTGCCAGTGATGATCAATGATTTTATGAGAAGAGTGTAGCAGACGTACGGACCCGGGTCTGCAAAATCTGTTGATAACAAAAACAAACCACACATCGGGGGGTTGACATGAGGCAGGAACGATAAGTAGCCAATAGGATGCCTCTTTAGGGAAAAGAAAACCGTTGAAGGCGGCCAGATGACGTGCGAAAATCACGATCGTCGCAGCCTTCCATGCACCTCTCGCATGATCACCCCAACCATCCTTTCTTCCCTTCCCCCACCACCCCCCTAGAAAAAAACCCGAGTATCGTCCCGCCACCGTCGCCGCCGTTGTCGCCATGTACGTTGGTTGGGCCAAGGCCGACATTCTTCCATTCGTGGGTTGTAGAAGAACTCGAAGTGGTTACCCTCATCTACCCAACGTATGGTACAGTCCTTCGGGTCCCGCTGTTCGTCAAAAAGATAAGGTGCGTGGGATGGTGCTTTTTCTTCACCGGAGGAGGAATATGTATCCACTTGGGTCCTCGAAACGCGCCGCATACGTTCTCCCGAGCTCGGCACCTGATTGGGTATCACCGGGGAAGCACGTATATGCGCGAGTTTTTGTGAGGCAGTAGATAGTACTTTGGCGCATTAGCAGGGCTCAGAGCTTGGCCTTGATATCAAGGAGGAGGGAGGGCACGGCGAGGATGCGCGGAGGGGTGGTGTGTGTAGGGGGGGGGGGGCAATTACATCGGTGAGTCAAGTCCCACACTCTTATTGAACCGCTTTTCTTCATCCGAGATCATCATCCGTGGTTCCTCGATCGTCGTCACTGTCAACATTTCCCCGGCCATACCACTGTATTCACCCGGCTCCCTCTACAAACTGCTGCCCAAAAATACATCAGAGGTA
This sequence comes from Pleurotus sapidus, assembly GCA_026743855.1. Lineage (NCBI taxonomy): Eukaryota > Fungi > Basidiomycota > Agaricomycetes > Agaricales > Pleurotaceae > Pleurotus > Pleurotus sapidus. Next base: position 91,580 of record JANBWZ010000025.1, on the reverse strand, counting down.
TGCAGTGGCATGGGTCGTATATACCACGAAGGATAAACATGAGTCCATTCGTCTATCCATGTACCTGCCCGCGTTTGGGAATCGCACGGTGCATATGAGCGTGAAATTTCGAGGTACGTTGAGGCCGAAGAATTGTGCTGTCAGGTAGGCTGTAAGTAATGACACTGGTGCCAACCATATCTCACATTTTCCAAGTTTGTTCAATCACCTTCGTTGTAGTACTTGATCTGCCTCGTTCACGAAGAAAGTACGAGATGATCGTATATTCAGCGCGTGACGATGATGATCGCACGGGTTATCGATAGCTACGGTGTGGGGCGAGATCCAGAACACTGTTGTGCAGCGATGGGGATGGTGAAAAGCATACGCGCGAACAAGCGCTTGTTTCCGGATCGCGGTCACGTTCACGCCACTCCTGCCCCAGCATCGTGCTTAGTTCTAGGGCTCGTGTCCTGACCACCCCGGAGTTTCTACAATCACTCTTCAAGCATGTCAACCGTAGTGATGACTACTCTAATTCCCTAGTGTCGAAAACGTGGTCTGACGAAGCCCTTTCTGTTCTTTGACGCAGCGTCAGAGGTCTGCGGCCACTTCTCAACCTCCTGGCTCCCTTGGAGGTGACAGGACTCGAAGGCGCCGGGGTTGGGCGAAAATATGTATGTGTAACTTAATTTTCGAATGTTCGCACTCTCTTTCAATATGTCCACGCAGAGATTTCAACGGCCAACCTACCTATTGGGGTGTTTGTTTTCTTATTCACGAGATGACGAGATGCAGAGTATGCTCGAGATATTCACACTCTGCGACTCTGTCTTCATCTATATCGCGACAAGCCGTCCGACTGGCCTTGGTCTTCTTCCCAATTTGCGTTGTTTGAACTATATCCATGGACCTACCGCCGTTCTTCCGCTTTTCACTCACGCGAGGCTTGCCCAGCTTCAATTGTCCATCGACTTTGTGAATTGGGACAAGCAGGACATAAGGTGGTTGACATCATATCTCCCCGACCGAGCCCCGAGCTTAGAAGACTTCCGTCTTCGCGCTGTAAGAAGCACAGACACCCCTCCCGAGCTAGTCCTCGATATGGTGATAGGCTCCCTTCCTAGGCTAAAGAAGGTTTTGGTTTCATCTTCACTCCTTACGCCATCGCTCCTTCACACTCTTCTCTTCTTTGCAACCTTGAATCTCTCTGGAGTACGTAGCGTCCGTCGTACCAAGATCGTTGTACCTTCGTTCGCCAACGATGAAGGCTTCCCCGCTCTCATCGACTTGACGCTTGAATCCTACTCCTTTGAGAGTGCCGCCTTCATACTCGAATCATAAAGACTTGATACCTTGATCAATCTGTTGATTGACTCGTTCACGCAAGAAAGTAGAGATGGACATGCCAACATCATCTCTGTCGTTAGTACATACTGTCCAAGATTGCAGTCACTTACTCTCGAGAGCCTTCCGCAAGACCCATCAAACGTACCGGATTGTTACAACTGCTCTGCCGGTACTCTAGCCTCATGGCGTTGACACTACGCCATCCATTTCCCTTATATCTCGAGACCAATACCTTCATCGACATCGTAACGACCTTGCCATCTCTCTACACGCTCCGCCTCGAGGAGCAGTCAAGCGTCCCTCCGACGCTTCCTCTCTCTTCTCTCGCTGAGCTTGCGCCGTTATGTCCGCGAATGACGACCCTCACGTTGCGCATGGACACGTTGCTAGGCCCGCCCCATACGGAGGAACATCAATTTGAAACCTTGAAGGCCTTGGAGGTTCTCAATGTCGGGACTTCTCCTTTCTGTTCGTCGGTGCCTGTTGCTGCTTTTCTGAGTAAAATTCTCCCTCAGGGATGCGCCCTCGAAGATGCGGTCAACTACAGTATAGACAATGGCTCAGTGTCATCGAAGTCGCAGAATTGGCTTCTAGCTTCTCGACTCGTTGGAGAAATTAGGCAAGGACGCCCTTGATAGAGGCGACATGCTAGACTGTCTTCGATTCCATTCTTACTGCTATCTTATATCATCTATCACCACTAGTACTTTGCGAAACACTTCCTCGAGATATTCCAAACTTCTTTTCTTTTGCTTTGATTAAATCCATGGTATTGGATACTCGATATTCTTGTAGCCCCGATAGCCGTCTGCTTCCCTTCTCGTCGGTTGTTATACTCTTAGTTGAGAGCGAATGGGAGTCGTTTCTGGCATCAGTGGAGACCGTTTATCACCGAAACCTAAAAGCCTGCGTCAGGACATCCCAGCCATGCTGAGTCTTCGGTATCACATTGGGCTCTGTACCACAACTTGAACATCTTTATTCTACATTGTACGTGGGTTCGACAAAAATCAAGACTGATGCTTCGAAGTAGCGTTCCTCAGCTGCAGAAGAAGTTGTAGACCATCGCCAACTGGTTACTCAGACTAAGTTCAGGTGATACGGCGAAGATTTGGTACGGAAGACTCACGGTAATCGCGATCAAGACGATATATCCCCTTTGCCTTCCATTGTTTCCTGCCAGTCCGACGAGCGCCATGCCACCGACGAGGGCTCCAGCCTCAGCATATCCAATGGGATGAGTCTGGGGGATCAACGATACTCATGGGTTAGAGGTGGTCAATGGTATCACCCAACTTCATACCTCTCGAGCGCCGTTGAAGCCATCAAAGCTACGAGCAAATTTTGCGTGTCTACGGTACGGATGGAAGCGACGCTCGCGGCGACGGCTTCGCAGTATAGAAGTTTGAGGCATGTATTCGTAGATTGACACGATGGACGGGACTATTTAAGAAAATATAGAGGCTGGCGAAAGCGAGAGCCAATGGGTGGGTGGAAGTGTTATACGCAACGAAGCGATTGAACTATCCCAGCATGCTGAGATCCATGATTTATATAACGTTACTCTGTTACCCCTGGTCCAAACGTATATAAATCATGCCTCCAAAACAGTATCTCTATCAGCTAATTTCCTGTGCAATTGCCGTCATATCTAACGCATATTTCGCTAGTTTTGCGTAGAAGAATAGGGTCGATGCATTAATATACACGGATCGCTCGATACAGTGTAATACCTAGGTGAGAACCGCAAATTGTAGCTTGATGCACATAATTCAAGCTCTTCGTCACGACTCGATTTACCCAAAGAAATGATCGGGGCGAGAAAGTATTGATGCCACCGGCGTCCCCACTGCTCCCCGTATCTGGCCTATATGAAACAGTAGTAGCGGTGCCCTAGAGCCACACGCCGTGCGTACAGTACACGAGCCCTCACGTTTATACGAATAAATCGAAGGATGAGCGTATAAGATGCATGGCTAGCAAGTGAGTCACCGAGCTTCTGGAAGCAAATCTACGGCCCATCTGGTGAGAATATCTTCAACGTACCTTCAGAATTGTCTCCTTCGCTTCCATCATTCGGACAATATTTAGGCGCGCCTGCCGATTTCAAATGATTCAGAGTCGATTCTGCGGATCCTTTGTGGCGGGAACTTGGAAGGACATGCGAGCCGAGCTGTTGGGGCGAGCTATAGCGCTTTCGTGCCGCTTTCGTTATTTGAGGAAAAACGTGGGTCCCCATAGCCGTCGGATTAGAGAGCTGCATGGCTGTCCGGGAGACTTGCCTACTTCACAGCAACAGATCAACTGTAGCCAGCTTCGAGAATAACTAAGCTTCCGATCGGTACTACTGAGGAAGTGCTGGTTAATTGGCGGAGACAGGAAATCCAGAGGTCCCTGGATTGTGAAGCTACCCAAGTTACAACTTCGTTACACGCCCTTGCCGACACGCTGCCGCGCCGTGCGGCATACCGCGGAGTTGATAATGGTCCCCATGCCGATGAGCCGTACCGCTTGCGATTGTGCAGATTGTGCACACCCTTCAACCTTACACTTCATTACTTCCGCTGGACATCATATACCCAATATCGAAGATGATACCAGTCACAGTCCCTGCGCAACGCTCTACCTCCACATCGCGACGAGAATAAATAATCAATGATGCATCGATTCTCTCTAATCCGACTCCAATCTATGCCTTGTATGGTGAGCGCTTCTCTAACTCCCGAATATCACGTCGCTGACGATTCCTCAGCGCATCCACCACATATGGCTCCAATATTCTTCAGCGAGCCTCTCACGGCGCGCTCGATAAAGGTTTTGCCTCCCACCTACAGAATTTATCTACGTTCGTTACGCAATCTAGAACATCTAGAATACTGCTTTCCGCGCAGTCGCTACGTCCACTCATCAAGCCTTCTGTGGATGTGAAGGAGCGAAGAGTAGAGTGCGGTACCGCTCTAGCTACACGTGTTGCCGACTTTCCAGGGATATGGAACCACGATTCGCAGAAGGTATGTACGCCCATTTACTTACCGTCAGTGTGATGTTCATCTCAGTGATCAGTAACGCAGACCACGCTCCTCAGCACCTTGTTGCTACAGCGGATCTGCTTGGTTGTGGAATAGGGTCTTGAACCCTGCATTCGCCACGTGTCGCCGTGCAGTAATTTGCTTGGAGCTACGCCGCTTTTCTTGCCATTATGGCGGCCCAACCAGTACTCCCCTTCGAGATTGTCGCCGAAATAATCACCTACGTCGTTGACACAGCCACTCTGCTCAGCTGCCTCCGCATATCTCGCAACCTCACACGTTACGCAGAGCCCGCGCTATATCGATATGTCTCTCTCGGCGGGGATCAGCTCAAGTCCTTCCTGTCCTCCATCGAGCGAAATCCCCAACGCGCAAAGTACACTATCCACCTCGTCTCGCTCTCGCTACAGACGCCCTCCTCCTCCCGCCACCCCGATCACACCATCGCCAACATCGCGCACTACATCAACCTCGACAAGATCCTCTCCATCCTCCCCAACCTCACATCATTCGAGCAACATGCCCGTAACGAAACCTCTTCACCATACTTCAGATATCATCTATACCTTCGGTCACCTACCGCGCGGTCGCTGAAGAGACTGGTCTGGCTCAGCGCGGCGCAGTGCCTGCCGTTCATCATGGCGGCGCGAGGGTCGTTGGAATTCTTGCAGCTTGACAAAGGCGCGGGTGGCCTGCTTGGTACTTGGCAGATGGCGCCGCTGCCTGTGCTACCACGGCTGCGCTCACTGAGGCTGCCATATCCTTCTTTGCCCCCTATAAGACCGGCTACCTTCGGTTTGGATCCAGACGAATGGAAACAAGCATCGGATGCCCCCGATACGCTGCCGTATGAGCGCTACAGTTTCATGACATGGATTCGGGAGAGGTAAGCTGTTGTGGTCCGTCTCTCTGGCCAGCCACTGACAGGTAACGCACTGTGTTGTGATTCAGCGATCGTGCGTCATGAAGCCTCATACAGGCGATGACCTGGGGAACCTTGCTCACATTGAGGCAACCGTTACACGGTGGGGTTTAAACCTGGCCCATAGGGTACCTCCCTCGAACCGTTGATGGCGTTTCTTGTACTTACGGGAGCTACACAGCGTATAATCCAGGTGAACGTGTCCTACAACTCCGGTGGGGCTTAGATTGTATGGAAATTGTGCAACAAGGCCGTTGTGTCACTTCGACCTTAACTTGACAGGTGGCATGAGTTTCTCCGTACGATTCAGAGTAGTGTCAATGTCATTTAATCTGCTCTACGGAGGAATCTGAGGGAGATCGTCTTCCGTTTTGTATACCCCTATTTGTACACCAAATGTGGAATCCCCATCAAAAGTCGAGCTGGCAGTGGGTTGAGCAGAGCCTCAGCACACGCGGGAAGATGTACCCCCACGCTTCTTCTACCGCAGCCCCGCTACACCATATGTTTTGGCGACCCTGAACTACCCACGGTCGTCTTATCGCACATGGGTCAACGTTAACTTCCAACGCTGCGCACACAGCTCTCCAATGTCTTCCAAACTCAAATCGTCCCCGAGTTCTAGTACACGCCTCTCCAGAAACACTACGCGTCCTAGAAAGCCACTCAGTTTCTCTGCCAACACGGACATCTCAAGCTACGATCGCACGGATCCCTTCACTGCCCTGAATACACTTCTCAAGCTGTTCAGCTCGCTGTCCTCTCGCATCGGCAGTTGTCACCTCAAACTCACACCAAGCGAGCACAAGCTCTCCCTCCATCTTCTAAGCACAGTCGAGCCCTTCGTCGGCCTGGCACCATGCCGCCGATCCATCACCAGGCAGCCCACCGAGATACTCGACGCGATTGCATTCCATATCGACGCGCCTTCCGATCTCCTTTCCCTCTCCCTCTCCTGCAAGCGCCTCCACGACATTGTCATCCCCAGACACCTCTCAAACCCAGCTCCATCAGCGTATGGAACCACCTCGCCACCCACCGCTCGCTTGCCCAGAACGTTCGATACCTCACGGTCATCGACGAGAGATGCGGTGCCAGCGAGCTGCAATTGCCGTATGGGGTGATGGGGACGTCGGATACGGACTCGGAGTCGACGGACGATGAACTCGGGTTGCATGCGAAACACGAGAAATATATGGTTTCAGCGCTAGCCCGCCTGTCAACGCTCAACACCTTCACGTGGACGTGCAACCACTCCCCCGTCGCAATCGACCAGATTTGGGGCGTGTTACAGCGGTGCAAGACGCTGAGAGAGGTGCAGATTTCGGACAATCTCCTCTTCGCAGGCGAGGTGGACGCGACGGACTCTGATGATGAAACGAGCGTTACTACGAGTGGATTGGTGACAGCGCGGCCTGCAAAGGCTCTACTTGTACGTTGCATGCCTTGTGTTATCCAGTTCGTAAATCAAACAGCTTCCACAGGGAAGCAACGTACGAAGTGTCGCCCTTCGCTCGACGCGACATCCATACGGCGCTGCCAAACATCCCAATTTGACACTCGTGCAAGGGATGCTCCACCAATGTCCCAATCTTGAGGTTCGCCCCCCGTCCCTGGAGTCTATGTTCAAAGGAACTGACAATCATCCAATTGATCAGACCCTAGAAATCGCATATACGCCGCCCAAGATAGCCATGCATACAGCTCCCCTCGTAGACGAGCTCATGCTCCTCGGCCGCTGGCCGCGCCTCACCCACCTCTACCTCACCGACCTTCGCTGCTCCACCCCCGGCCTGAGCGCCCTCGCCTCCTTCCTCTCCCTCCACCGTGCCCTCCAGGTCCTGCATCTTGACATCGCGGGCCCCACCGCGAACACGCTCCCAAGTATCACGCTCCCCCCAAACACGCTCCCACTCCTCACCGAGATCAAGTCGAACAAACGCGCGGTCCTCAACGCGCTCCTCGTCTGCCCCGCCGACGCCCCGCGCCCGCTGAGCACCGTCAGGGGCCTCCGTCTGCATGGCCCCGAGAACAATGCCAATCGCGAAGAGGCGGTGTTCTTGAGGAATCTGAAGACGCTTGGGAGGGGGATTAAGCGCGTTGAGCTCGCGGCGTGGACAGACCTCGAGGATATTCGCCGCCTCTGTACGAGTCTCCCTAGTATCACCTGGCTGGACTTAGCGAATAAAGCCGGGGGAGGGTTTGCGCTCGCTCGAGGGAATGCGAAAGAGGGGCCAGGGGGTAAAGGAGGTGGTGGTTCTGCTGCGGCTGCGTCAGCGCCCGTCGCCAACGCCATAGAATGGGCGAACGTCCTCACTCTTCTGCCCGACTTGACGACCGTACACGGGGTGCGGTTCTTCTACGAGGTAGCCGCTATCTCTTCTGCCGCCTCCGTCCCGGCGTCGTCGGCGCCAGCAACGAATGTCGCGGCGATGTCTATGGGTGATCGAAGCCGTATGAGGAAGAACGACGAGGTCGCGTCGACGTTGACTTGGAAGTGCCCGCGGCTGAGGCGTGTGGATCATTGGGAGGGGAGTGGGAGTGAGAAGGTTATTGTGCTTCTGAAAGACGGGGATAGGGTCCGGTGGGAGGTTAGGAAGGTCAAGCAGTAGCTTGGAGGGATCTACTACGTGGCAATCAGCCCGACGGACTGAATAAACTAAGAGGAACGTACAATAGTCAAGATATGTAAAGGCAGAAACTGTGTTTTTGGTACGTTGAAGGAGCATTCGATTTCTGTGTTCATTCGTCTTGTTCGTCTGAAGAAACCCCCAATTCAACGAACCACCTCGCCGAGCCTCTCACGCACTTGTTGATCAAGATGGTCGTGACGTTGCTCGGGCTAATTTCGCCGTATGATCTTCATTCTCTACATTAACCTGAGAATTCATCATACATTCCTTTACCTACTTCAATTTCCCTGGAGCATCGGCTTAAAGGTCAGGTCTGCTTGAATCGGTAGGCAAATATATCTTCAATATATCGTAATCATAATCATACACTCGTGCACCTGCATATTTAAATAAACTATTTTCAGTCACAGCTTTCCAAATCAACTGATCATAGCGCGAAGATGAAATCCTCATTTTGCGTATCCGTCAAATCATCGAATGCCTGCTCGTTCGTGGCAACCTTTTCAGAGCCCTGGAGCTTATGCGGTTGTTCTTCCAACGACTGGTCGATGACGACGGCGGCTTTTCCGAGCCGGACACGGCGGGCCGCGTGCTGCTTGTTTCGGAATGCAAGGAACGCAGCTGTCACCCTTTATGCATACAATTTGAGTGCCGCAGGTCGAAGATGAAAACAGGTGGACACTTACAAGGTAAGTATGGCGAGTGCGATCCAGCAAATCAAGCTAAGGGAGGCCAGTAAGCTATTTTCCAAGGCTAGCCGATGGACACGTACTTTGCGATCAGGCCGCGGTGGTAAAATGGCTTCTCATCGGTGGTATACAGCAATGGGCCAACAATCTACGAAATCAGAACCCACGAAGATCAACGTGAGAGAGCCGCTTACATTGCCGGCACATTGGGCAACGAAGACGACACCAGTGGTGCACAGCTTCTTCGTATGGCCTGCGGTGTTTTGCGAACTCCAGGTGTAAAGCATGGGCTCTAACGAAGGTGGGAGAGGTTAGTACGTTGTGAAAGGTGGGAGAGGAGACAGTGTTTCTTACGAAGCGCGGTGAAGAAGGAGAGCTAGAGGGGATTGAGTAACAAGAAGTTTGGGCAAATGGGAGAGACATGCCACGTAATAACAGCCTAAGAGTGTACCCTTCAACTCAGGACCACGCCCAAGAGTATACAGCGCGGATGCGCCTGATAGCGATCGAGAGAATTCATGATCTAATCCATTAAAGAACAGAAACGAGCTTACCTGCAATAGGAGGAATTGTCAGAAAGAAGACGACGGGCCATTTCAACTTGATCTTCGTGGAAACGTAGGCCGAGAGCAACGTGAGCACAACCTGAAGGAACGCGAATGGGATGTTGAACAGAATCGTCTGGAATTGGTTGAAGCCGAAGCCCTCTAAACGTCGATGTTAAGAGGAGAATTAAGGTCAAGATTTCAAGGTGATACGTACGGATAATGAGGGGGCCAAAGGCTCCGATTCCGCCGCTAGGGAGACTATGACACAGTGTTAGACTCAAGGGGGAGAGGAGAGAAGATAGCGACGACTTACGCGCATAGGAAAAGGAGTGCGAACCACAGGTATGTCTTCGGGTCTAGGGCGAGATCCAATACTTGATCCCACTTCCATTCCTTCGATTCAGTTCCCTAAGAGGACATAAATCAACACCGTTTGGGCCTGTGACAAGCAAAAACCAACCTGGTTGTTAGCGCGGAGGCGCTCCAGAGCCACTATCTTTTCTTCATGTGTTAGGAACCGTGCCGTAGTTGGCGAGTCTGGCAACACAAAGCTTCGCGGCGAGTTAAACGATGTTTTGAGCAGAACTTAAAGTAAATGGTGATGACCTACAAGACGATGGGAGCGCAGACAGCCGTTAGCAAACCGATGAAAAGGAATATAGTCTGGCAAACGAATGACAGCGGTATCAGTACCGTAAATTTATGCGTGGAGACTTTACTTGCCTGGTACGGATGGAGTCTACCGTTGATATGTCCTAGGCCGTACGACAAGAGAGAACCAATCTACAGTTCGCTGCGATCAATAAAGTGGAAAATCCAACATTGCTGCAAGACAAACCATGCCAGTTCCACCGTTCATAGCCATCCACATGGAGAGGCGCATCGTCTGTTCGCGTCGGCGCCACCACTACAAAAGGCTTTGGTCAGGCCTGATGCGTCAACATAAAAGCGCAAAATTACGAACCATCTGAGTCACGGTGATGAAGCAAGGAGCTGAAGTAGCGACGTTATCAGACTCAAATGTGGTTATGAATATGCTGAGGAGATACTTACCGACGGTGGCTTCGAAGATACCAAGAAAGAACCGGGCGGTGATCAGCCCAGCGAAGTTATGAGCCCCTGCGGTAGAAGCAACGATAACACCCCACATGAATACATGTATAGAAACTAGAATCTCAAGCAAAATACGTGAGCAGAATCCAGACAGAGTTGTGAAGAGTACTCACGGTACTTGGCAATCGGGAACTTGACCAGGAAGTATGAAGACATGGGCTGCCATATGAGTTGAGCGACATAGACGATGCTGCTGAGCCAGCTGTACTGCGACCCAACCAGCTCTGTTAAGCGGCGTTAATGGGAGATGCCGCGTTTCGGGAGTAGGACAAGAACGTACTCGTTTGCTCCACGATCCCGAAGACAGACGTATACGACAACGAGGACCTATGGCTACGTCAGTATACAGATAATAATGGTAGTGTGTAATTTGAAACTTACTTGTCCAACTGCTGCAAGAAGTACACGAGGAGAACAACAGGCATAATCCACAGATCGATCTTGCGAAGGACGCGTCGATCTTCTTCCGGAGAGATGTCACGAACTATGTTCTCGCCCAGAACCTCTAGCGCAGCATCACCATGCTTCCTGGGACCTCCAATTGAAGACGCCGCATCCTCCAAATGCGCGTCGTCCACCTTCAGAGAACTGGACTCCGGGTATGTAACAGCCTGCGGGGAAGATTGAGATTGCGGGGAAGATTGCGGGGAAGACATATTGCGGGGAAGGCCACACGCACCAATTTCCCATGTGCCAACCCCCGCCTTTATACAAATCCGAAATTAGGCGGCCGTTCTAACCACCAACGCACCAAAATGGTGGCACGGTCCGTCGGGGCCGCTACATGACCGCATCTCAACAAGTTCGCAGCGGGTAATTGGATATTGCGAACCGCTCAAGCAGTCAAGAAAAGTGGCCAGAAGATAACCGATGAGCAGGAGAGAGAGACAGGTGAAAATGCACCCCGACATCGGACCCTGTGATGCCCATGTTCCGTCAACTCGTGAGCCAGGGTTCAAGGGACGTCTCGGGGCGCGTATGCGCTTTTGCGCTCCTGCACAGTCTATTTTATTGTGGGGTAACGGACCGTCAACGGGCCGCGCGCGACGTCCAGGGCAAAGCATGATTCACCTTTAAGGATACGCTGTCATGTTGTACGCTATCTTCCCATTCCATTCGCCCAGCCTCTTCCAATAACCGGAACTCATACGTCAACCAAGCGAGGCTCCGAAACGCCATGTCTAAAACCTTCGGTGGTAGGATTGCTATAGTAGGCACTGGGAGCCGTGCTGCGATGTTCGTTCGTGGGATCGTGGAGAGGCCTGAAACCAGTCGTGTCGTCGCGCTCTGTGAACCCAATACTGTCCGCGCCGCGTATTACAATGACCTTCTCAAGTCTCTGGGTGCGCCGGAGGTCCCTGTATACCCGCCAGATGCATTCAAGGAAATGCTGCAGAAGGAGGCGGTCGAGGCTGTCGTTATCACGTGTATTGACGCTCTTCACGATCTTTATATTGTCCCAGCGTTGGAGGCAGGAGGTACGTGTTTAGGTCCGCTCATCGTTTTGTGTTTACTGACATATCATTCTTTTGTAGTTCGCGTATTGACGGAGAAGCCAATGACTACCGACGTCGACAAATGTCGTCGAATTCTGGACACTGTCAATCGTACCAATAGTCACATCATCGTGACCTTCAACTATCGGTAAGCCGGCTTCATCGTCTTCCGTCAGCGAGGTTTCTTACTGACGCTTGAAGTTACAACCCCGTCCACGAACTCATCAAACGCACGCTTGCCGAAGGAAAAATTGGCAAAGGTACGCTCTTCGTTTCTATCCTCGATTGTGAGTGTGGATGCTGACTGCCCCGTCATCCCAGTGTTATCGGTACACTTTGAATGGCTGCTCGACACCGTCCATGGAGCCGACTACTTCCGCCGTTGGCACCGACAGAAGGAGAACTCCGGTGGCCTTATGGTGCATAAATCAGGCCACCACTTCGACTTGGTGAACTGGTGGATCGACGCCGAACCCGTGACGGTTGCAGCCATGGGCGGGTTGACGTTTTACGGAGATAAAGCTGGAAAGGAAAGTGGATGGGCCCGAGAATATGAACGCGCCAGAGGTAGCGAGGTCGCGAAAAGCGATCCCTTTGCCATCAATTTAGAAGCCGACCCTACGCTCAAGAAGATATACGCCGATGCCGAAAGTGTCGATGGATACTATAGAGACCAGAATGTAGGCCTCTATCTGTGGCTGAGAATGTGATTGACACGACCGTAGGTCTTCGCGCCTGGAATCTGGATCGAGGATGACATGAGTTTACTCGTCAAATACAACAACGGCGCGACGATGACATACCATCTAGTTCGTCCATTTCGTTTATCTCCCTTCCCATTACCACCACTAACCCCCGCATCGTTTAGACGGCCTATTCGCCTTGGGAAGGGTACCGCGTAAACTTCAATGGCTCGCAAGGTCGCCTTGAGCTGGAGGTAGTTGAGTCGGAGTATCGCCTCCCTGTCGACGTCTCCCAGATGGACGGCCTAATTCATGGGACTGAATCCCTTCCTCACGCCGGCGGCGTACGTGTCACGCTACAGAACCTCTGGCAAAAACCTGTCCAGCTCCCAGTAAAGGTCGACCATGGTTCACATGGAGGGGGGGACACACGTATGCTGAGCGTGCTTTTTGGGCCTTTGGCCGGACAGGCTGTCGACCAGGGCGACGCGGCGAAACAGGGGGCCACAGAGAGAGACGGTGCGTTGGCGCTGGCGGTCGGGTTGTTGGCAAATAAGAGCTTCAAAAGCGGGAAGTTTGAGCATTTGAAGGATTTGGAGCTCCCGTTGTAAGTGTAAGGCACGATAGAAAGAGTAATTTTGATGGATCTGTATCTGTATCCGTCCTAAACTTGATCGGTGCTGCGAGCAAAGCATGACGTGTGACGGGTCGAGTCCAGAACTATAAGAGGTCGGGACTGCAAGTTCAAGCGTTCATGAACGTTCAAATTTCAAATTTAAAGCGATAGTAGGTTGGGTTTACTCAGCGCAGCAAATGAAAAAAAAATGGCTACACCCGGAGCTGGCCCATGCTGAACCCTTTCTCTGGGCATTGGCAGCTCAGATTACTGGGGAGGGGGGCTTCATCGAGCTTGAACCACGTGTCCTGCACTTTCACGAAGCTATGCAGCGGATCATCCTCGAATATATCGACCTCTAGAAAACATAGAAGAAGGACGTTCAGTTTGATACAGAGCGGATTTAGTAGAATGAGGTGGAGAGGGTGTTATATACTAGTCGAATAATCGTTGTGTTCCCAATCGCATTCGCATTCGCTGATCGCTGTCTGGGATATATGTGCGCCGTGCTTTGCCATGGGCGACTCAGTGCACGGGAGGGAAAGAGGAGGATGCGAGGAGTGGGGACGGACGAGGACGAGGACGAGGACGAGGACTCGAAAGAGGTACGAGAAAGACGGGTTGGATCGTGTTGAGACCACACGGTACTATATTGTGTGCGTACCATGCTATATCACCCAAATAAATACCTGAGCGTACATCACTACATCGCTTGACATCTAACAAAACATATAGCGTATAGGGTGCATAGCTGATTTGTATATCGGAGATTTGTATAAAGTGCACACATCGTAGCAGAAAGGAGGGATACTCTATGAGGACGACGTGATGTGGATTTGATATATGGGTGTAAACGCGGGACAGATACACTGTGAGAGGATAAAGGGAGAGAGGACTGTGGAAGGTGGGTTGCAAGTAGAAGAATGACACATAAACGTCTTGACACGCTGAGAGGAGGACAGGCGAGCAGATGGCGGCCAAGGAGGCGGCAGAACATGCGACGAAAGAGGACGACGGCCAACAGCGCAAAGAGGCGAAAGAAACGACAAGACAAACGTGAAGAGCACCTTTCCGTCATCACCAATACCTGCGTGGCCGTTACGCCACAGATATGATCATCGATATGGCATGGAAGTCCTCTACTCCCAGAGATACTGGAGAGCGAACAGAGGGGAAAGAGGAAAGCGAGGGCAAAGAGGGCAAAGAGGTCATTACTCCGCTTCATATTTCCGCGCAACCACCCTCACTCTCTCCCCCCCCATCTTCGTTTCTATCTTCCCCCCTTCGTCTCTCCCCTTCAGGCTTCTATGCCTGGTGCCCCTTCTACCACCCTTCCTTCGTATTCGTATTCGTGCTCGTGTGGAGGTGGACTCGGTGGAGGGAGGTGGGGGGAGGTGGAGGGAGGTGGAATACGATACGCGATACGCGATTCACGGTTCGCGATACCTAATTGACGATTCACGATTGGGGATTCAAATATTCACGACCCGCGAGTTCTGATTCCCGATTTCCCGACTAACGATTTGTCATTAATATTCGCATTTGGGGATTTGCCATTCGCATTTGGGGATTCCCGATTCCCGATTGACCATTCGCCATCCGCCATCCACAGAGACAGAGGCCGGGAGTACTACCAAGCCTCGGATCCTCGCAGCCCCATGAGCGCATGACAACGCTGTTTCGAATATCTTGAAGACGATCTTGGTGACCAAGCGCGGATTGGTGCAGGATATCCGAAATCCGAAATCCGACATCGAGCACCATGATACGGGCTACGGGCTACGGGCTACGGGCTACGGGGTACAGAGGACGCCGCACTGCACACTGTACACTCTACAGCGTACACGTACACGACCACCAACAAGGGCAGGGCGCCGCGTCTCCCGGCAACACTAACGCTAACGCCAGCAATACATCAAAGGCGGCAATACATCAAAGGCGGGGGCAAGCCGTACGAGGGGACGAGGGCTGTACATGCGACGGGCGGAAGGAGACGCACGAGCGCATGGGCGGTCTGCGAGCTGCGCTTCCCCTTCCCGTTTTTCGTTTATAAGTTCATACATTTATATGGTTGTACTCCTCTCCCTCCCAGTACGTGCACGACCACTTACTTAGGCGTCACCGAGGTCGCGAGTGATGGAGGTGCGAGGGCGTGGAGGCAGGGGTGAGGAGCAAGAAGTAGGGAGCGAGAAGAGGGGACATATTAATCGCCAAGACCTCGCGCCACGAACTGCGCTAGTCCTCTTCCCGCTTTCTCGTCTTCCTCTCCCAAGCACCGATTCGGGTCACCCGTGTGGGAGCGGTGAGTGAAAGCGGATTGGAAGAAGGGGGGTGGATTACCTCCCGTTCTGGTGACGTTTGGCTAAGTGGGTTGAGCCTTCCAGTAAATGCGCGAGTGTGCAAGTCCTTGAGCGATAACTTTGACGCGGTCGGTGATCGCGAGCCCACAGCCCCCCCCCCACGACGACGATTTCCAAGACGATCTCCCCGTCGATGATGTGCACGCCGTCTACGCTGACTCCCGCGTATCCCCCTCCTGATTTCTCGATTCTTGGCTCTTGATGAGGAGAACCCGTAGATGGCATCGTGGGACACCACGCAGGATGGGACAGATGATGGCCGCATCTTCGGAGTCTGCATCTACGGATGGCGTAAAGCGCGTGGAGCAGCGAGTGCGGTTTGCTCCAACTTGGTTGATAGTCGCATTGAGCTGGGGGCCCGACACCCTGCTGCGATGCCCCGGCGTCGGTGGGGATGCCCATGTGTGACAACCGCAACACGATCCAGGCATCAGGGATTTTGGATATCCTGGTCGAACCTGGGCTCGAGAGTCGAGAATCAAGCTATACACCGATGCGGAGCACAAGTATCGTTGTTTTCCAATGGAAGGGTTTGACATGTCCGTATTCGTCATTCGTTGACGTACGACTTTTGCATACAAGACGAGGTAGGTTGACTGTGGTCGAAATTTCAGAACAGGAACGGCAGCGGGGAAGGGTCGACGTACCATCCCGCTCACCCAATTTGTTCGTTCGCTCGGTCTCCTCCCGTATTGCAGCTCTCCTCGCGCCCTCGATGCATTCAGAGGTTATCAAGCTAATTGAACGGCTCGTCGAAAGTACAATGAGCTGGCGGTAGCTGGGTCAAGTCAAAGTATATCCGTGTCTTGAGAATACCGACGGAGGAATCACCACTCCTGGAGGAAGACTCACGAGTGCCCCCGAGGATCAGGTAGTGATATACACCATGTTACGCCTGCTTGAGATCGGGTTGTCCTCCGATAAGAGCTTCGAAAGGGACATATTCGCTAGCCTAGTACATTTCGAGGAGTTCGATAACAATCTTGGAGTTGGAGTTGGATTGAAGGGATCTGGACCTCGCTCGCGAGACAGTACTGGGAACGTACTCCACCTGTGCTCATCTCTAAGTCCGTCTCGACCTCTCGACCCAAGATCCAAACCCATCACTCGGGCAAGTAAGGTACGATTTCCATGATACTTGATGGGCTGGTTCTACGGTGCGTATGAGGGCGCGTTGAGCTGTCTTTTCGGGTTCGCGAAGTTGATATCCTTGGCCATGACGAGGTCGTCTCCGCATCCAATTATATTTGTCTTCGCGTCGAAAAGTCTTGAAGTTGATGTATGAACGGGCTAAGCAAAACGATGATCATGACAGTGAAGAGCAAGAGACTGGTCCGAGAGCTGAGTTTGAAACAAACATGTTCGAAGCTTCGCTGACAAGTCGCTGAAGACTGAGTACTGAGTACTGAAATTTCCGATTCCATGAATATGACGCCCTCACATATCACGCGGGAGGATGATAAATAATTGGGCACATTGAGCACATAATATACTAGTACATGAGAGGAAGACATGGTGAAAGACGAGGCAACGCTACGCGATATCATGAAATATACAGCAAAACAATCGAGAGCATATTAGGCTTCAGCATCACCATCAGTATCTAGTGTCTGCGAATCGACAGGTGGTGAGAGATGAAGAAGGTTTGTGGAGGGTGATGTTGGCGTGGAGGGGAGACTTCTCTCAAAGATATCCTCATCTAATGAATATTCGAGGGGAAGCCGACGGCCCATGAACAAGCGTGGCGAGGGCGGTAGGCTCTGAGGTCCGATATCCTTGTGCGATCCTGCGCTCTCGTTGGATGCTCTTGAAGTCTGCCTCGTTATCCCAGAGCCAATGAACGAGTGCGGCGATGGCGGACGGCTCTCAGGTCCAACATCCTTGTAGGAACCTGTGCGCTTGTTGAGTAATCTTGTGGTCTGCCTCGTTATTCGACGGCCCGCTAACAAGCGTGGCGATGGCGGGAGGCTTCGGGGGACGTCTTCCTTGCATGATGTTGTCGCCTCGTTGTATGTTGACGTACCCTCGGTGTATGACGATGTGGCCTGCCTCGTTGTTCGGCGCCCTAGGTACCGAAGAATGGTCAGAAAGAGTCACAAATGACAGGGAGTAGCTCCTACTCTTTGGTTGGGATTCCTCCTTCGCTCCAAGCTGGTTCGCTTGTCGCTTTGGCCTGAGCGAGGCCGAGGCGATATGCTGTCCGTCGACGCTCGGTTCATGCGCTACCTGAGGCATTACTCGATTGTCGGGGATTTCTGCTGGTCGTATTCGTCCTGTATCAAACTTGACGTCCTTCTTCTGCGTCTTCCAGAGGTCAATATATTGAAGAATGATACGCTGCATCGCTTCGTGAAGGTGGAGAATGGGAGGTGCCGGTTCGATGAGGCCCCACTCAGGAGTAATCTGAGCCGCCAGCGCCAGCAGAAAGGGTTCAACATGAGCAAGCTCAGGGTGTAGCCATTCGTCCCATTTTGCATCGCGGAGTAAACTCAACCTACTATCGCCTATATCTTTACTTACGCCGACCTGATGATTGGCGATGTATTTCCATGCGCAGTTGAGTCCAAACTCGTCAGGATCCTCGAGTTCGTGGGGTTTTTCTGGGGGGCTTCCCAAAGGGGCTGCAAGGAGCAAGAACACCACTATGCACCAGAAGACCGACTCTGCGTCGTGGCGAGGACGGTGCTCGAACTCTTTTACACGTAGGTCTCTGTCTCTGTCGTGCTTCTCTTCCATTTCATCAGTATAAACGCCCCCATGACGAGTGGTGCCAACGTCGGAGAATGTTCGTAAACCGGACCGGTCATTGGCGTATACCTGGGTGTATCGATCGACAAGATGACTTGGCAGTTTTGGCATCTTGCGGAAGTTGATGTCCGCGACAAGCATACGGCCAACAGCAGGCGAGCGTGCGATGAACTTCGGTGTTCCCTATGTCCGATTCATTAGTACATCCACGGTGAATTTCGACGCACACTCACAGTTCGACATCGCAGGGGTTCATCATTCATGAACATAGTGTCCCTCCTTGCGACAAATGTTGGCGATACTGCGAGCATTCGGTCCAGTTCCGCCGCATTGTCGAAGTCCCCGAGGCGAGCCATGGGATCGGCGTTTTTCATGCTGAATTAATGACATATGAGCGGGTATCGACAGCGGGGGGGGGGGGGGGGTCAGACATACTTCTCTTCGACGATCTCATTCACAAAGATCGGTCGATGTTCCTTGCCCTCGAAGTCCTTATCCCCTTCCTCCTTGCAGTCTTGGGCTTGAACCAAGATATTGCCGTGACTGATGTCTCGATGGATGATATTGCGCTCCAGCACCGCCCAGCGGTGAGCTACAAGTTGTTCAACATACGAGAAATGGGCGAATAGAGATGTGACTCGCCTTCAAGGATATCGTACATGCATTTCAAGAAATCGATGAGACTGGGGCATTTACGCAGCGATTCTCCCCAGGTGTGCATGATCAGTCGCGTCTTGATGCGCGTGGAGGTGTCAACAGTAACTCTGATGGGACAACCCTTTTTCCATTCAACTTCGTATTCTTTCTTGACGCGCAGGAATCCAGGCGCGGGCCCTTGCTTGTGCAGGATGTCGTAAAGCTCGCCTTCCTTGAAGCTGCCATGAGCATCACGGTACGAATCTTTAATCGTAATCGGGGTATTGCCGACTCTGGCGACCCAGGTCATCCGATGCCATGGATCTCCGACGACCTTGACAACGCAGTTTTCGTAGACATTGTCCCCGTCACGGATGTTCCACGAAGGCGAGCCGAGGGTGTCACCATTGTCAGCCAGAGTCACGCTCGGGTCTCGGCTCGCGAATCCTGGGTGAGGAACGTATAGCGTGTAGACATATGAGACCAGGGGCCCGATGTCGGCCCAAGGAAATTCCTCTGACGTTTGGAGACCAGATGCGCAGCTGTACTGAAGGACGTACCCGACGGGGGATATAGACATCCCGTACATTCCAACGAGGTCGGGACGACATTGGGTCGCGAACGCTAAATAGGCTCCAGATTGACGAGGTCCTTTATTCTTGTCGAGTTTCCCTTTCTCTTCGATGACGGATAATATGTGGTGCCAAGGAAGTCGAGCTTCATCATCTTCTTCGAGAAGATCGTTAATGGGTGCAAGTATTGCGACTATATCTGGCTCCCCAGTTTCGATGCGATTCACATGGTATTTCGGTGTGTACGAATGGTTGTCCCGGAAGACTATGAGCTTATTTTCCCGCGCGTATCGATCTTTGACAAAAGAAATGTCAGTACAGAAAAATTTAGAGAGACAGTACACATACTCCGTATAAGAGAACTCGCGCAGTTCAACATTTGGACAACAAGATGATAACTTGTCTGTCTAACGGAACTGAACTGCTGTACGAGTCGAAGTAGTTCTTCGTCCTTCTGAATGGCGTCGTATCCCCGAGTAGAAGGTCTGTGTAAGCGTAGCGAGCTAAACTTAGAGGAGGGCGTGAGGTAGCCGGTTCGGTCCACAATGTCGGACATCTGTTGTCTATTGACTGCTGGTGGTTTCGTCTTCTTGACGGGAGTAGTCTGGGAGATAATACGGTTAGCCATGGTGATTCGTGGGTTGAGAAAGAGAGCTCGCACTCTCAGCAGAGTTTATACTCACAGAATGGCCACTATCAAACAATGGGACACGAAGTGGCAAGTGGCTTGGTGGTGGGGTGGCGGTAAGAACGAACGAACTAGTTCCAAATTAGGTCGTGGCTACTTGTCGGAGTACTCATCGGGATTTAAATTCATGTGGCCAGGTTTGAATTACCTATGTCACTACTCCCGGTCGAATCTTGCTGCCATATTTTGCTGCCGCAAGCACGCTCAGCCCAATATCGTGCTCGTTTTCGTTTCAAAACACTGATGAACGTGATCACCTGATGCACATTTTGTTCTCCGACACAGAGTCACCGACCTAAAAATGACTCACGCGTTCTCTCCAGCCACTTCCAATTGCGGCATACCTGCCTCTTTTTCCTCTCGTAATTCGCCGATGCGACTGACTGAACCATCAAGGTATCCCCCGACCACTACAGTAAACACTGCAACTACGATGACAAACTCAGAAGCGCAGAATACTCCGCCGTCCTTCCACTCGGTGATATTGAATCAACCTGTCAATGAGAAAATTGAAGGTATTCTGCAAGATGGGGAACTCCAATGTCTCTTCCGGAAATGCAGCTCTAACATGCTGACGAGCCACAGCGTGCTTTTACAGCTGCTGAACCGTGCAAGTCTTCTTATACATGGTACACATGCACTTTCCTTTGATGCACGAGACAATGGCAAGGACTGATATCACCTACCGCCCGCAGACAAATGGGCCGAACAGTGGCCTTCATTGACGCACATAACCCCTCGCTGGCGAACCTCCTCCACGACTTCTGCGCCGGAGAGCATGATCTAGGAATGGTACTCGACGTCACGAATGGCCGCGTCGGTAAAGCCCTCACAGCCAGCATCACGTGGCACCTTGTATCAACTACCGTTGAATGGAAAGGGAAAATACATCCAGAGGGCCCGGTTGAAGCTAGCGCCAACTTGGACTTGGCGAACCGATATCGGCCTGATCTCATTACCATGTACGGGGTCTTGGCTTCACCTGACGGGTACTCTATCCAGGGCTATTGCGCGTGCGGGACCATTGAGTCTCTGGTGTACGTACAACTGGGCCGAAATTGATCCACTGTTGTTGTACGTCTACACGCTATACATACCTCGCACGGACTTTCCTTTGCGAGACCCCACCATCAGTCTTTCTCGTTGCGCGAATATCCTTGAGTCCCCTTCGTGGGATATCCGCGACGGCGACGAGGTCTACGAGAATTGTGTTGTCCAAAGCGTCTCGGACATGACCTGGGTAGCGAGGAGCGGGACTTCGCCAGTCGTGATCAAGGAATCATACCGCGATCGTGACGCAAGCTTCAGAGAAGGCGAAATCTACGATATTCATCACGCAAAAGGGCCGGCTCCAGGGTTCGTGAAAGTCAAGAAGGAATACGATGTTCTATGTGACGGCCGCCCTATTATGATTGGACTCGGTCATATAACCCGCATCAAGACGCGACTGATTATGACCACTTATGGGCAACCTCTCAAAAAGTGAGCCACCCTAATCGACTTCCTGAAGTGTATGTACGACATCCTCGAAGGTAAAACGTTCGTGACAGCGTGTTGTAGGTGCGAAGGGGAATTCGCTGCGTGTGAATGCGAGGACCGGGAAGGGTGTGTTCCCACCAAAAGCGAAGTGAGAAGGAAGAACGAACGCAATCCGAACGCCACGTGACGAACGGAACGGAGGACGAGAACGCAGGAGGCGCCGCGTGCGCGCTGCTGGACTCTTCGCGACGCAACTGAGGGGGGGAGAAACTTCTTGTTATATTCAAAGGTATGTAGGTAGGTACTATATATACTTGTAGTATATGTAAATAAGCACGCTAGTTCTGCGTGTGCTAGTAACTAAGTAATACCTAAGAAACAATGTGCCGCAGCAGCTCGTGTTCGAGTGCTCGGACCGAACGAGGAAGTAAACGAAACGATATAATACGTACAATAAATCGTGTATCCGGGCTTGAACAGGGTGCCAACCCTACAGTGTTGCTCCTGCGTTTAATGTCGTTTGTTTCAGCTCATCGCTGGGCAGTTGTGGAGAGGAATATCCTCCATCGTGACATCAGCCATGGGAATATACTGGTACAAGCTGAAGACTTTGATGACGGTCAAGTATTCGACGACACGGAGCGTCGCCCAGTTTTTGTGAATGAGATCTTGAACGGGTATGGCTGTCTCGAATTCTATCATTTGATACTGACATTCTACGCATCAACTCAGTGAACTCCATGCTGACCCAATGGCTCGTCTGGCCGATATGAACAACGCGGCAGAACTCGACCCAGAGAAAGCAGTATCACCCGCATTTGTCGCGAAGAAACGTCGGATGAAGGATGACCCCCTGCATCGTCGGACTGTGAGTTTACTGCCGAATGCACTGTTGATCAACTTACCAACTATTTGTATAGGGTACCCGCAAATTCATCGCACGCTCTGTCGCTATTGGCAGTGTGCTCGTCTTCGATGTCAATTTCTGCCCCATGCCGGAATTGCCAAGCGACGTTGCTGAGAAATACCGCGCAGCGTACGCCAATGATCCTTCTGGGTTGCGCATCTTACTTGACGATGGGACTACCACACACGGCGGAGTCTATAAAGGTCGACAAAAATACGGCGAGAATCCAGAGTTGGAGACCAGAGATTTCCAGCATCGTCCGCGCCACGACGCCGAGTCTGTCTTCTGGTGCATGGTTGTGTTCCTTTTGCTCGCCGTCCCCCTGGGCAGCCCCGAAGAAGATCTAGATGAGTCCCATCTCTACAGTGCTTGGGGGCGTATTGGCGATCATGAGTTCGGTTTGACCAATGATATAAGAGATAGCCGATTGAGTCTGCTTCGCGCCAGCGATGCTGCATGGCGGATGTGGTTGCACCCCGGCCTTCAACACGTCGGCCCGCTTCTGCAGTTGCTAGCAGCACAGGTGACCCCCGAGTGGGGCCTGATACAGCCGTCGCCTCATATTCTACACCTTCATGAAGCGATGCAGCGCATTATCCTCACGCATATCCATGTCTGGTTAAAGGAGAAAATGGACGTCAAATTCGATACGGAGAGAACGCGCGACACGACAGACCCGGATAGCTGGAGTTATCGGATGATGAAGATGAAACGTCGAGCGACTATCACTCCACAGCCAACGGCCAATGAGAAGAGTACTGATCATGGCACCGGCATGCTTGGAAAGCGATTGGTACGTGATGATGAGGAGCGGGAAGAGGAATCGAAAGCAAAAAGTTCGGTATTGCGCCTTGTTTCACCGTAAGATTCTCTGCTTACCGTTATTCTGATTATAGGGCAACAAACTACCCAAGGTGAGTCCGAGGGCCTCTAATTATGAGGTATGCTCGACGTGCAGAAGGCGAGGCCTGCAGCTTGTACTTTGTTTTTTTTTCGCTTATCATTCCTTGTGCTATCGAGTATTTCCGTCAATCTACAGCCTATTGTGTGTTTTCTCTCTTCTTGTTTGATATCAGCAACTCAGGCTGAGGCGACAGGCGATATCGATGCCAGAGTCACGCCATGAGATTCACCATCGATTCCTGGGGTATCTTCTGCGTTGCCTCCAGCGATATTTGTATAAAGACTGGTGGACATCCCCACCCAAGGGTGCGGATGAGCATGCTCAAAGTGTGTGAGTTTGTGAGGCGGGTATGAATAGGTATGAATAAGAACGAACGCCACACGCTGCAAGTTCGGGCCCGAGTCCTACCTTTGGTGTACAAACAGAGGCATACAGAGCGGGAGTCGATACTCGGCACAACGCAATCCTTCAGCGGCGGGGCTGGGGCTGGGTTGTCAGTTGCGGAAAACGGGAGTGATGATGGGCATACACACGGGAGAAGGCGTTTGGGTGGATTAGCGCAGCGGGGGCGGACGCCATTGCATGCGGTCCTGAAGCAGGGGGCCGTGCAGGGGGTGCTAGGTTGGCGCGGGCTTGAATCACTGGTGGAGGCCCCTGGGGAGGCGGTGATGTATTCAGCGGAGTCGAGTCATCGTATTTTGAGAGGAGATCGCGCGGAGAGTAGTAGTTTGTCTTCTTCTTGATCTCCTCCACCTTTGTGAGTTGCTGCTTGAGGAGATGCTGGAGTGTCTTCTCTGTACCGCGGTAAGGTAACGGTGAAGAGAGTATGGAGACAGTGGATACGCACCTTCGTAGGCCTCCTTGCATGCATTTCCAGGATCAGAGCACACAGGGATTTCCACGAAACGACGCACATCAATGGTCCGACAACGACTGATGCCAGTGCTACCCCGCGCGGGAAGCGCTTGAAAATACCACAGGCAAATGTACACAACATACGCTATCGTATATCGGCGAGCTTTTGTTGACGTGATTGGATGTCGCGTGAAAGAGTGTGGTTGTCCTCCTCTTTGGACTGGACACCGGTGTTTCGCAATACGGAAGAAGATACCTGATTGAATAGGCGCAGTAAGAATGACATCCTTGGGGTATATGTGTGTGTATCACAACTTAGGCGCAAAAATACAGAAAGATATAAAAGTATGAGTGTTGCGGGAGACGTGCTTGAGTAGCGTGTAGACCACAAGTCGCACGGTCAGCTTCTTCTTCCAGCCTCCTGTGTTATCGTGTCTGGCACTGATCTCCCCCGCCGCCTCGCCATCGCTATCTATGCGCTGCACTGCAGCGCCGAATGTTGATTATCAGAGCGAGTCAAGTACATTCGCAACGCAGTTCTGATGTTTCACGCTATTCCTGGAATGAAGAATGTCCTCCAGCGCGCTCCGTTGCGCTGCCGTCCATCCTCGGCCACTGCAGCTCTTCGCTCCTCTTTACCTTTGGTGACCTTTATTACTTCATGGGGAAGCCGTGCACCGCTCATACAGCGCTCTGACCGTTGCGGAGGCAACAACACCGCCCTTCACTTGTATCTCGAGTCTTCTTTCCGTTCAGCCCTGCTCATAGTTTCACCCTACAGAGACAGCTACACCCTCCGCGCGACTGAAGTCGGCAACACAACCCACGAGTTCGCTGTCTCGCCTCCCTTCGCTATCGGCGCCGCGGAAGCCGGTTCTTCGCCTCCTGCGTCTAGCCCAGCGCCAGGCGCGTCGAGCGACACGGGTACCGCTGCGCAGGGGCGCGCTACGAACGTGGGTACGCGGGATATGGTCTGCAGGGGAGGGGTGCGGTGGACGATTGCTGCTGCTGCTGCTATGGGCCTGGAGTGGGTGTTCTGAGGCATCATGCATCAGGTCATGCTATGATTGGTCGAATGGAATGGGTGAGCGAGAGTCCCGAGGAAGATTTCTCGTTATTGTGCATTGTTCCCGTACTTATTTCCGATTCAATTCTACGCTGCTACAGGCGTGCAATTACAGGCTGCTCGATGAAAAGAGCGAGCACAGTGAGAACGCGCAAAATGACTGTTTCGTGAAGTCTTGGATTCTATATTCGATTTTGCGGTGCTCAAGTGAGTAGTCCTCACCAAAGCTACGCTAGACTCTGCTAATACTTTACCCGTTGCTCGATCCTCTATGTCGAATGTAGGTATCTCACGTATCTCCCCTCCTTGTCTCCTCTTTAGTCCCTCCTTGTCTCCTCTTTAGTCCCTCCTTGTCTCCTCTTTAGTCCCTCAGAGACAAGGAGTGGTCTGTGGCAAGTTGTGGTTGCAATGCGGTCACATGGCACGCATTTGTACTCCGCGTATAAAGTCCACTTTGCGCTGCACGTATCCTTTCTTTTGAACAGTGGCATTCCTCGTCATCTCTCCGTGAACTACTACATCTATTCACCGATGTTACCGCAGAGAATGGCCGGTATAGCAAGCATGCCAGAACCTCGTAATCCCACAGGCGACCCCACACCTCCGCCGACGTTCATGTCAACGAAACTGAACAAACCCACGAATGGGACGTTGGACGCGATCCTTGAGGACAGGGAGCTCCAGCGCCTCCTCCAGAACTACACCTCCTCCACACGGAGGACTTGCGACATGTTTGTCCTGTTACTGAATTGTGCAAGTCGTCTCATACACGGTACGCGTGGTCTTCCATCTGACGCTCAAAGCACTGACAGGTGCTCTCTATGATAGACAAATGGGCATCAGACAAGAGGCTGATAATTTTCCGCGACGGCCACGTACACAAACAAAGAGGCCTGCTCTACGAATTCCACGCTGGAGAGCTGGATCTCGGCATGGTCATCGACGTCACCCATGGCCTCACTGATGTCGACCTCGACAACAGCCTCCCGTGGTACCTGGTGTCGTCCACCGTCGAATGGCAAGGAGAACGCGACCCAGGGACACAGATCGCGTCCGCGCTCTACCCTGGCGGCTACCTGGAGCTGGCGAACCATTGCCGACCAGACTTGGTCACCATGTACGGGATCCTCGCCTCGCCCGGCGGGTATTCCATCCTGTACCACTCCCCGTTCGGGGTGCAGGAGTCGCGGGAGTTTGGTTGGGGCGATGTTGGCACGCTACTGGCGTACATCTACACGCTGTATGCTCCCCGCCCCGACTTGCCCTCGCGCGACCCCTCCATCAGCCGCGCTACGACCACGGACATCTACGCACCACCGGCGTGGAATGTCTGCGCCGGCGGGGAGGTTTACGAGAACTGTGTCTCGAAGTGCGGCAGAGACAAGACGTGGGTGGCCAGGGCGGGGGCTTCGCCGGTGACGATCAAGGACACGTACCGCGACGTCGGCGCGTGTTTCAGAGAGGGCGAAATCTACGATATCCTCCACAAGAACGGCCCGGCGCCTGGGTTCCTGAAAGTCAAGAAGGAATACGATGTGCGATGCGGCGGTCGTCGTATTGCGGTTACGTCCGGCAATGTGACGTGGGTTAAGAAGAGGCTTGTTATGCACACTTATGGGCAACCTCTGCGCAAATGCGCGTCGCTGGTTGAGTTCTTGAAATGCATGTACGACATCCTCGAAGGTGGGTCGTGTCTTTGTCGTCCTGTCCCTTCCGTGTTTTGTTGAGGGCCGTTGTACAGCTCATCGCTGGGCGGTGCAGGAGCGGAATATCCTCCATCGCGACATTAGTATGGGCAATATTCTGGTCCACGCTGATGACCTCGATGACGGTCAGCAGTTCACTGACATAGAGCATCGTCCGATCTTCGTTAACGAGGTTCTGAACGGGTACGGTTCACCCCCCAAACCTCGCCATTCTATACTAATCATGCCCATCACCTCAGCGATTTCCGCGCTCCCCCAATGGGTCGGCTGGCAGATATGGACAACGCGGCAGAACTGGACCCAGAGAAAGCGGTATCACTTGCCTTCGTTTTGAAGAAAAATCGTCTAAAGGTCCAGCCCCTGCGTTGTCGTGTTGTGAGTCCACCTTTGACTGCGCGGTGCATCTTCTCATTAACACCTGACGCAGGGCACGCCGATGTACATCGCCCGTTCTCCCGCCGCTGCGCGCATACTTGACTACGACCTCTGTTTCGACTTCATGCCAGAATTACCAAGCGACCTTGCCGAAAAATACCGCAAGGCGTACTCCACTGATCGGTCAGGCATGCGAACATTCGAAGAGGGCGAACTCTCCTTCCACGGCGGCATTGTTGACCGCAAGATGAGGACGGAGTACAGAGACAACAGGGCACTGCGCGCGACACGGTTTCAGCATCGCCCCCGCCACGATGCGGAGTCCGTGTTCTGGTGCATGGCAGTGTTTCTGCTGCTCGCCGTGCCCCTGGGCAGCCCCGCGCAAGATGCGGGAGACTTGCCGCTCTACCACGCCTGGACGTGCATCGGTGACCACGACCTCGATCCTGCGGTGATAGATGAAAGACCTACTTTGATCCGTGCCCGACGATGGGAACATTGGCTGCACAAGGACCTTGCGCACGCCGGACAACTCATGAATTTGTTGGCGGATCAGGTGTCCCCCGAATGGAGCTTGCTCACGCCGCCGCCTCACATGTTCAACCTGCATGAGGCGATGCAGCGCATCCTCCTCACGTACATCCACATGTGGGACAATGGCGAAAAGGACGTCGGGTTCGATACAGAGAGATTGCGCGACACCACGGATCCGTATAACTGGAAGTACTGGGAGCAGAAAAGGAAGGAGAATGTCGTTTCTCCCAAGGACGAGTCGCGTGGGAAGCGGCTGGCTGACGACATTGAAGAGAAGGAGGAGCCTGGAGCAAAGAGTGCGTCTTTCATTCATGCTTGTACTCTGGAACTTGCTTCTGAGTCTGTCCCCGAATCTAGGACAGCGAAACGCAACGGAAGGGACTCCATCAGAGGACGTGGTAGACCATCAAAGCACACTTTCGACCCCTGGTTTGGCCTCTACCGGCTCGCTTTCTCCCCCGTCGTCGTTGGATGTCCATGGAGTCGACGCCGAGACTGGCGTATGATTGAAGTTTGTACCCGTACGAAGTCCATCTATGTTTGCGCCCGCATTGAATACTGTAAATTTGCATGTCAACAATTAAATCTTGTTTCGTCCCGAATTACGACAGCAACGCACAGGAGGATTTCTAGACAGCATCTTACGTTGCGGCGAGCATGACGGCGAAAGCTTGATAGAGACTCTTCGATCTCTCAAGCAACATCCTCAGCCATGGATTTCTGTTGTACGTTGTCTTCACTCGGGCCTACTCTCGTAGTCGTAGACGAATGACTGGATGCGTCCATCGTACTTCATCTTTGTAAATATACACTGTATCAGTCACGAAGCCAACTCCTTCCGGCGAGCACCTTAGAGTTCCATGATCGCGCTCTCTCTGGCGCAAATGGTGCTGCCGTGGATCAAATACGGGAGACACGGCTGAATGGATGCCAACAACGAATCATGCACGAAACGAGGGACCCGTGGCACATGAGGTCCTCGCTCGCACGCCGCAACCGAAGAATGGAGCTGAGCACTGCAGTGAGTTTTGTAAGGTGGAGCGGCGTTGTCAGCATGCTGAGTTACCTCTACGGGCTCCATAACTGCGAGGGAATCTCTTGCGTCTAGGTCCAGTACGTTGTCTCAGGAGGTAGGCAGCGTAGAGGAGCCACGCGACGGGGTGGAGGACTTCTCCCGACGCTTCTGACGATGAGGGGATTTGACTTGGGGTGCGCCTGTGTGATTGAAGACTTAAAAGCTTAAACGTTAGACATTAAACACGTACCAGTGCAAAAAGTCCAGACGACTTGCGTGCCATTAACCGTATGGACGGGCCCCAGAGGAGTGACCAAATTGGCTGGGGGACTGCTTGCGAGGTGGATGGAGGACTGCATACAGGTTGACGATGCACGAACATCAATGGATTGAGCGTCAACGCGTCAATTGCGATGGAGAGGGCTTGTACGGGAACGAGAAGTTGATCCAGATGACCCAGCTACCTATGAACGCGTCGCGAATATGTAGCCCGTCGCTGGAAGCTTGCTCTCATTCTCAAAGTCGGGCAAATTGGTAATAAGGGTCGCGAACTTTCCACGTTACTTTCGTCACACGGTGCGTTGATGCCAGCATTCTTTCCCGCGAAATGCAGGCCACTGTATCTCTTTTCCCTTGCAAGTCCCCCAAATTCATGTGAAGACGCGAACGATGTTACACAGCTGGACCACGTACACGCCACCTCGACTAACGCCCACACGCTCATGCTATGACCCGTATATCTACGCCCACGTCTGGTCGAGCAAATGATACAAAGCAGGTCCTGCTGGCCACGCCAGATGCTCCTAGCACTGTAGAGACATATAACAGTCGCCCTGCTTCGATGCACCACCACATTTTTCCATCTACCGAGTACAATACGCCACCACTGAATGGCAGCGACTCTTCATTTCATCGCCGCTAATCGACATCGACTCTTATCGATATCCCCAATAAGTTGGGAATCGCTTGCCTCGGCCGTTGACGCGCCTTCGAAGCCGCTGTCCCCGACAGGGAAGGCTAACAAGCCATCGCGTTCTCCGGAAAGAATTCCCGGCTCACTGAAGGCGCCGACAAGCGCGAACTCCGTACTTGGGGAACGGGACAGGAGGGGGAAAGGCAAAGCTAGGGATGTTCAGGAGTATCACGGGGAGGATGTTCAGGAGAACGGATGGAACCTCACTCAGGTTGATGAATATGGGGAGGACGGAGGAGAGGAGGAGCAGGAGGTCATCTTTCCCTTTGCGTTTCGACCACCCGTCGAAAGGCCCGTCGAGTACGCCCATCTCGGGCCCCCGTCCCAGTCCTTTACCTTCACTCATATCGTACAGACTGGGGAAGACGCGCACGATACGCGTGTATGCATCAATCCCGAGGACATTCACCGCGAGACTACCTGCGTGGGGGGAGACCGAAACGCAGATGCACCCGCTGACGAATCCACTCCTGTCGTGCCCGCGCCCAAACCCCCGCCTCTCCCGGAGCCCAATCGCGCACGCGCTACCCGCGCCCCAACGACCTCCGTCCGCGGACCCAGACGCCCAACAACGCCGACCAGGCGCAAATATACGCAGATCTGCAATGGTGTGAGTTCACGCCTCCGTCTATCGCCTCCTTTCCCGACACTGATTCGTCGTGGAAATCCCGCGGTAATTTGGGGTGCAGATCTTTGTGTGCTCCGTCTGCGGTCTAGAGATGTCGAAGAGCGCGACGAACAAGCATGCTCCTGCTTGCAGGGCCACGTCCCAGTACTCGACCTGCGAATTATGTGGACGGAAGTGAGTCTCCCCCTCCCCTCTACCCCCTCCCCTCTACCCCCTCCCGCTCTCCCTCTCGCTCTGCCCCATACTGATCATACTATGCTTCCAAAAATATCACGTGCAGATCGCTCAATCACAGAGAAGACAGCATGAAACGCCACCAGCGAAGCAAGAAGTGCTGGAAGCAGCGCCTCACGTACGCCGTAGCACCCGGCCTGCGGTGGTCGCCGACCCCGCGCATTGCGGCTTGGGAGCGGGGTAGCTTGGCGTCGAATGCGCCATATAGGTTCGCGAGGGGGAGCGGTGCAGCCAGAGACGAGGATGGTGGTGAGGACGATGAGGACTCATGGGTCTATTCTGATTCGAGCGACGAGGAGGATGGCTTGGACGGGGCGGCGCAGGGGTATTATGGGATCGATGGCGATGTTGACGAACACCTGGAGGGCGAAGACAAAGACGCTGGTGGATATGGAGAGCTGGACAATGACGACAGCGAGGAAGATGGTAAAGACGAGGGCGTTGCCGGTGGTGGTGACGCGCAGGAACACCAAGCGTGGGGCGAAGATAGGGCTGGGGAGCTGGAGAACGAATGTATAGCAGGTCCGTCGTCTATTACGCTTGAAGACCTGCGAAGGCAGGAGAGGGGCCGCGGCGAAGCGTAACCGATCCGGGAGAGAGTAGGGTTCGATTGCTCTCTAGGAAAACCTCGCTTTTCGCATCATGGAGACATAATGTTGAGCATGAATTCCACGCATAATATATTATTTACATGAGAGATTTTGGACGACGATAGGAATCAGAGGAGATAAACGGTTGGTAGTTAAGCTCAGGCGTCGACGCAGACATTGGCATCAATATCAAGTATTTCAGCATCAGAAGTTGTTGGGAGGGGGAGTACGTTTGTAGAGGCCGACGCTGGCGTTAAAGGGAGGTCCTTCCCGAATGTATCCGTATCTAATGAAGATCCTAGTGGAAGCTGGCGTCCCATAACCAAGCATGGCGATGGCGGGAGGCACTGTGGTATGATTCTGTACCTAGCTTGTCATTCGCCGCCCTAGGTACAAAAGAATGGTAAGAAAGAGCCACGGAAGAATAAGTAGGACCTCGCACTCTTTGCTTGGAACTCCTCCTTCGGCCCAAGCTGGTTCGACTGTGGCTTCGGCCTAAGTGGGCTGGAGACGATGAACTGTCCGTTGGCTCTCGGCTTCCAGGATGCTTGAGGCATTTTCCGGTTGTTGGGGGTTTCTGTTGGTCGTATGCGCTCTGTATCAAACTGAACGTCCTTCTTCTGTGTTTTCCAGAGGTCGATATATTTGAGGATGATCCGCTGCATAGCTTCGTGAAGGTGCAGAACGCGAGGTTCTGGCTCGACGAGGCCCCACTCCGCAGTAATCTGAGCTGCCAATGCCCAGAGAAAGGGTTCCGCATGGGCCAGCTCCGGGTGTAGCCATCTTTTTTATCTTGCTACGCTGAGTAAACCCAACCTACTATCCCCAGTATTGTACATACAAATAGATGCGGCAGAATGATGTCGATCTTGATACGTGCAGTGGCGTCAACAAATAGCTGTGACCTTCACCTAATGACCACAAACGAATATTTATTACGGACAAAGGAGCTGAAGAGAGTGGCCTTATGGCGAGGAAATCGTTGTGACTCATCTTCGGGGTACGCCTCTGGCGATGGAGCTGGGAGTAGAAGAATAAATAATTGAGGCCTTCGGGATGGTGCGTTCAACCTTCAGGCGCTGCAGATGACTGAAATGTAGCTCTCAGTAGGTAATACGCCCAACAAACCACTCAAAATCTGTATCAGCGCAAACAACACATAGCTAAGATTCGACGGGAGGTAATTCAAACCTGGCCACATGAATTTGAATCCCGATGAGTACTCCGACAAGTAGCCACGACCTAATTTGGAATCAGTTCGTTCCTTCTTACCACCACCCCACCACCAAGCCACTTGCCACTTCGTGTCCCATTGTTTGATAGTGGCCATTCTGTGAGTATAAACTCTGCGAACTCTCTTTCTCAATCTACGAACCACCATGGCTAACCGTATTATCTCCCAGACTACTCCCGTCAAGAAGACGAAACCACCAGCAGTCAATAGACAACAGATGTCCGACATTGTTGACCGCACCGGCTACCTCACGCCCTCCTCTAAGTTTAGCTCGCTACGCTTGCACAGACCTTCGACTCGGGCATACGACGCCATTCTGAAGGACGAAGAACTCCTTCGACTCGTAAAGCAGTTCAGTTCCGTTAGACAGACAAGTTATCATCTTGTTGTCCAAATGTTGAACTGCGCGAGTTCTCTTATACGGAGTATGTGTACTGTCTCTCTAAATTTTTCTGTACTGACATTTCTTTTGTCAAAGATCGATACGCGCGGGAAAATAAGCTCATAGTCTTCCGGGACAACCATTCGTACACACCGAAATACCATGTGAATCGCATCGAAACTGGGGAGCCAGATATAGTCGCAATACTTGCACCCATTAACGATCTTCTCGAAGAAGATGATGAAGCTCGACTTCCTTGGCACCACATATTATCCGTCATCGAAGAGAAAGGGAAACTCGACAAGAATAAAGGACCTCGTCAATCTGGAGCCTATTTAGCGTTCGCGACCCAATGTCGTCCCGACCTCGTTGGAATGTACGGGATGTCTATATCCCCCGTCGGGTACGTCCTTCAGTACAGCTGCGCATCTGGTCTCCAAACGTCAGAGGAATTTCCTTGGGCCGACATCGGGCCCCTGGTCTCATATGTCTACACGCTATACGTTCCTCACCCAGGATTCGCGAGCCGAGACCCGAGCGTGACTCTGGCTGACAATGGTGACACCCTCGGCTCGCCTTCGTGGAACATCCGTGACGGGGACAATGTCTACGAAAACTGCGTTGTCAAGGTCGTCGGAGATCCATGGCATCGGATGACCTGGGTCGCCAGAGTCGGCAATACCCCGATTACGATTAAAGATTCGTACCGTGATGCTCATGGCAGCTTCAAGGAAGGCGAGCTTTACGACATCCTGCACAAGCAAGGGCCCGCGCCTGGATTCCTGCGCGTCAAGAAAGAATACGAAGTTGAATGGAAAAAGGGTTGTCCCATCAGAGTTACTGTTGACACCTCCACGCGCATCAAGACGCGACTGATCATGCACACCTGGGGAGAATCGCTGCGTAAATGCCCCAGTCTCATCGATTTCTTGAAATGCATGTACGATATCCTTGAAGGCGAGTCACATCTCTATTCGCCCATTTCTCGTATGTTGAACAACTTGTAGCTCACCGCTGGGCGGTGCTGGAGCGCAATATCATCCATCGAGACATCAGTCACGGCAATATCTTGGTTCAAGCCCAAGACTGCAAGGAGGAAGGGGATAAGGACTTCGAGGGCAAGGAACATCGACCGATCTTTGTGAATGAGATCGTCGAAGAGAAGTATGTCTGACCCCCCCCCCCCCCCCCGCTGTCGATACCCGCTCATATGTCATTAATTCAGCATGAAAAACGCCGATCCCATGGCTCGCCTCGGGGACTTCGACAATGCGGCGGAACTGGACCGAATGCTCGCAGTATCGCCAACATTTGTCGCAAGGAGGGACACTATGTTCATGAATGATGAACCCCTGCGATGTCGAACTGTGAGTGTGCGTCGAAATTCACCGTGGATGTACTAATGAATCGGACATAGGGAACACCGAAGTTCATCGCACGCTCGCCTGCTGTTGGCCGTATGCTTGTCGCGGACAACACCTTCCGCAGCATGCCGACTCTGCCAAAGCATCTCGCTGATCGATACACCCAGTTATACACAAATGATCGCTCTGGCTTGCGGGACTTCTCTGAGGACGATACCACCTGTCACGGAGGGGTTTATACGAAGGAAATGCAAAGGAAGCATGAAGACAACCGCAAGCTCAGGATAATACAGTTTGAGCACCACCCTCGCCACGACGCAGAGTCGGTCTTCTGGTGCATAGTAGTGTTCTTGCTCCTTGCAGCCCCTTTGGGAAGCCCCCCAGAAAAACCCCACGAACTCGAGGATCCTGACGAGTTTGGACTCAACTGCGCATGGAAATACATCGCCAATCATCAGGTCGGCGTACGTAAAGATATAGGCGATAGTAGGTTGAGTTTACTCCGCGATGCAGAATGGGACGAATGGCTACACCCTGAGCTTGCTCATGTTGAACCCTTTCTGCTGGCGCTGGCGGCTCAGATTACTCCTGAGTGGGGCCTCATCGAACCGGCACCTCCCATTCTCCACCTTCACGAAGCGATTCAGCGTATCCTTCTTCAATATATTGACCTCTGGAAGACGCAGAAGAAGGACGTCAAGTTTGATACAGGACGAATACGACCAGCAGAAATCCCCGATAATCGAGTAATGCCTCAGGTAGCGCATGAACCGAGCGTCGACGGACAGCATATCGCCTCGGCCTCGCTCAGGCCAAAGCGACAAGCGAACCAGCTTGGAGCGAAGGAGGAATCCCAACCAAAGAGTAGGAGCTACTCCCTATCACTTGTGACTCTTTCTGACCATTCTTCGATATCTAGGGCGCCGAACAACGAGGCAGGCCACATCGTCATACACCGAGGGTACGTCAACATACAGCGAGGCGACAACATCATGCAAGGAAGACGTCCCCCGAAGCCTCCCGCCATCGCCACGCTTGTTCGCGGGCCGTCGAATAACGAGGCAGACCACAAGATTACTCAACAAGCGCACAGGTTCCTACAAGGATGTTGGACCTGAGAGCCGTCCGCCATCGCCGCACTCGTTCATTGGCTCTGGGATAACGAGGCAGACTTCAAGAGCATCCAACGAGAGCGCAGGATCACACAAGGATAACGGGCCTCAGAGCCTACCGCCCTCGCCACGCTTGTTCATGGGCCGTCGGCTTCCCCTTGGATACTCATTAGATGAGGATATCTTTGAGAGAAGTCTCCCCTCCACGCCAACGTCACCCTCCACAAACCTTCTTCATCTCGCACCACCTGTCGATTCGCAGACACTAGATACTGATGGTGATGGTGAAGCCTAATATGCTCTTGATTGTTTTGCTGTAGATTTCATGATATCGTGTAGCGTTGCCTTGTCTTTCACCATGTCTTCCTCTCATGTACTAGTATATCATGTGCTTAATGCATGCCCAATTATTTATCATCCTCCCGCGTGATAGGTGAGGGCGTCATATTCATAGAATTGGAGAATACGTAGGTCATCACACATCACTAGCTTCAGAGTGCCCCCTCTAACGTGCTCTTCAATATCTCCAGACTACAGATAGAGCACCGTTAGCCCTACATCTGAGTAGCAATGTGAATGTGAGTACCGCCAGATATCCATCAGGAATTAGCCGGCCCGTTGGCGATATAAAATTCTGCACGTTGGCGACCCCACATGACAGGTAGAGAAGGTCATTGTCGGCATCGATTGGCGATGAAGATCAGAAGGAGAACACTGACTCCCTTGCGAACCAGCGCACCCCTCACTTTACCCCGCGTTCCTGAGTGTCTGCTTTGACGAGAAGAGGTCTTGGGAGCATGGAGGGCGCGTCCACGTTGTGGTGGGAGCGCGATGTCACGAGGATACGCGAGGCGTCCCAGTACAGTACCCTCAGGAGAAGGGGACTCACTCCCATCTGCTTTTATCTGCAGAATGTTCAGGTCGCGTACGGAATCGGGCCCCAAGCGCTTGAGTTCTTGTTCTCCACATTCTTCTACATTTTGCGACGACAGACCGAGCAGAGGTAGACCTACGTCTATTATCGACATATCAACGAAAACCGGTTTCGACTGCAGGCAGGACGGAGTCGCGCTTACTTTATACACTGACTTTGAAGCAAATCTGAACACCGTGAACTTTCAGTCTTCAGCGACTTATCAGCGAAGCTTCGAACATGTTTGTTTCAAACTCAGCTCTCGGATTGCTCTTCATCGTCATGATCAGCTTTTTACTTAGCCCGTTCATACATCAACTTCAAGACTTTTCGACGCGTCCAAATCGTGTCTGCAGACGATCCCAGCAGTCATTCGAGGAGTCGAGGAGTACGCTTCTACGAGCGAGGATGGAACGAACAGAAATATCAGCGAAGTCTGTCAAATTTGTATACGAAGTAAATCCTATATTACTCAATCTTGCGCTTTCTTGCTAGATGCTTTGATAGCGATGCAGGCACAATGGAGTGTAAGGGATATCGATTATGAGACAGTTATCAGATCGGAACGTTTACTTAGTGTAGTACATGAGGTATTGTGCATACATACGCACATACGCACCGACGATATCCTACAGAAAACCAGGATACGGCCTCTCCCAGTCGGGGTGGGAGATAATCAACCGCTTGTCCGTGAAGTTGTCCACATCGAACCGTCCGTAGCCTGACGACCCGCTGCACAAGGATGATCATCAGCCACGGGTCAAAGGGGAAAAGAGAAAGATCCACGACAACTACACAAGGAACGCGAAGAGATGATGCGGAAAAGATTGCTTACCCAAGGCCGACGACACCTACGTATGCCTCGGAGTGGAAGGTCGGACCATTGACGCTAGTGACGCCTACGAAATAGAGCACCTTAATGGGCGAGCGAGTTGGGAATATGGGGGGAGGCATATACGTACCAGCACGAATACGCGGGGCTACGGCCATGGCCGAATGCACATTCGTTGTCCACAAGGCAGCGCTCAGAGAGTACGTAGTCGCGTTTGCCATTTCCACTGCTTCGTCAATGTTTTTGACCGACATAAAAACAGTCACTGAATAAACAAGAAGCCATGATTAATTCTGCAGACCTCAACGTTGAACGGGGCACGTACCAGGGCCAAAAGACTCCTCCCTCCATATCCTCATTCCAACGTCCACGTCCGCAAGTAAATGGGGCTGCACGATCGAACCTGCGTGCTTCAAATCTCCCAGCACAAGCCTCGCACCCCCACCTACCGCTTCCCGCATCATGTTCACTACATTCCGCGCAGAGGCCTCGGAGAACAGCGCCCCCAACTTCACCTGCGGATCATCCGAGTTCGACGGATCCCCGGCCTTGATACCCCCACAAAGGCGTTTGACCTCCGCCAGCAATTCATCGGCAACGTCCTGGTGAACGATGACACGTTCAGCGGACATGCAGACCTGACCGGAGTGGGACATGGCTCCGAAGACGATGGATCGAGCGGCCTCTTTGATATTTGCGTCGCGGAGGACCTGGAGCGGAGGCGTGTAATGAATGAACGATGAGATGCGCGACGTGTGTACAAGGGAACGGGACGAACTACGACGGGTGCCTTGCCCCCGAGCTCTAGGACGCAGGGCTTCAAGTATTTGGCGGCCTCCATAGCCAATATCTGACCAACCCGTTCGCTTCCCGTAAACTAGGGTCTCTTTTCAGATAAAGCAAGATGAATGTCAAAGATAACGTACAGCAACTTTGCGAACCATTGGGTGGGCAATGATCTCTGCCGTCAACTGCGGCGCTGTCTCTCGCGATATCGAGATGATGTTGAGGACGCCTGGTGGTAAGCCCGCCTGTAGATCTATGCGAACCTGTGTCATGAGGACGCAACGGAGACTTACCTCCGCGAAAACGTCTGCGACGATAGCCTGGCTACGAGGGCTCAGCTCGGAGGATTTGAAGACGATGGTGTTCCCGCAAAGGATGGGAACGGCTATAGTCCGCAGGGTCAGAGTAAGAGCGGCGTTCCATGGCGCGATAGCAAGGCTGATGATTCCATCAGCAGTGCGTACGACCGATAGCATCGGTGATTTAACTCACATAACACCCAGTGCCCGCCTCTGCGTGACAACCTGCGCCCCCGCCACGCTTCCGCTCACAAACGACTCCCCCTTGAGTTCATTGGCCATGCTCGCCGTCGTCCTCAAGAAATTCTGCGCTACCACCCACTGCCCGTACCCCCATCCGTCAGTCGCAGCCGTCTCCTCCCGCTGGCTCGTGATCAATGCTTGCTTATACTTCTCGGTGGCGATGAGATCAGCTGCTTTGAGGAGGATGTCGCGGCGCTGCCAGGGCGTCGTGTTCTCCCACGAGGCGAATGCGTTGTTGGCTGCCTCGATGGCGTCGCGGCAGTCCTGACTGGAAGCGGTGGAACACAGGCCGACTACGTGATGCGAAAACGGATTGAGGACCTCGAAGGTGGGGGGTGAGGATGAGGAGGGTCGGTATTCTCCATTGATGAAGAGTTTGGTGAGCGGCGGCATGTTTTGTTCTGGGATCGTCTGAGGAGAGCGGGGAGGGCTGAGTACTGGGCAGCAGATGAGAAAATGGGTCCGTACCGACGTTGCGGACCGGCGATTGAAGCATAAGCACATGGTGCATGTTCACACAAGAAATCCCACCACGGCCCACGCTTCGCATTCTTGTCTGCTCGAGTTCAACGATGAACGAGAGTCGGAGATCGTGGTGGCAAGAAATGTGATGAAGGAGAAGGACAAGTACTGATGTGTGATGCAATGATGGGCGAGTCACATGTGACGGGTACGTGTTCCAAGTTCTCTTTCTCTTCCCCCTTGTCAACTCAGTCGTATATCCAAATCGCAGCTACGTCAAGAAAATGATATCGGTGACGTCTTCATGGGTCTCCATGGGTTGATCGTGAAAGGGAAATCCAACATGAGTTCAAACCGACAGCTGGCCTTACAACAACGTTGGACCAAAAGCAGCCCGCTTTTGTGCTATCAATACATCATGCATCAAGTCTATGCCTCCATTTTCATCTTCCGGAGCCTCAAATTGCCTTGCATTCTCGTTCACCATTCTACCACACGTATGACCCTGCAAATCGCTATTCGCTTCCCCACATTCTCCGCATGACCGGGATCAATCAGAGTGAGCCTTGTGATTTTGACGTGTGCTCTTCATAAACGGCTCTCCCTCCGACGGGCGCAACCTTCGACTCTCGCCCCGCCATCATGGCCGCAGCGCTCGCTGAACAGCACTGGCAGCGATTACTCGCGAACTACTCCAAAGGAAGCATCGAGATCGTAGGGACTCTCGTGTTCCATCTCATCGCATTCTACGTCCCATGCGCCGTCTACGCATCCCTTGA
Organism: Pleurotus sapidus; assembly: GCA_026743855.1. Classification (NCBI taxonomy): domain Eukaryota; kingdom Fungi; phylum Basidiomycota; class Agaricomycetes; order Agaricales; family Pleurotaceae; genus Pleurotus; species Pleurotus sapidus. The sequence goes on along the minus strand of JANBWZ010000025.1, from coordinate 51,846 downwards.
AGTCCTCTTCCCAGCCTTGAGCGACTCGCACAAGATACAGCCCGCGCCGAAGCAGCCCACCCGCTCTGAAGTCCGGGAATGCCTCAAAGTCGTGTTACGCAACCAGCTTCTGTCCTTCTCCCTCCACCTCGGCTCGGTATACCTCACGTCGGGAACACGCCACCACCCGTTCAGAGTCGACGCCAAACTCCCCGGCATGGGTGAAATCGCGCTCCAATTCGCCGTGTGTATCCTCTTGCGCGAGGTGTCTTTCTACTATGCCCACCGACTTCTCCACATCCCCGCTCTCTATCCGAAGATCCATAAATTTCACCACCGATTCACCGCGCCTGTGGCCTTCGCCGCGCAGTACGCGCACCCCATCGAGCACGTATTCGCCAATATCCTGCCGATATCCCTCCCGCCGCAGCTCGTCCACGCGCATATCGTCACGTTCTGGGTGTTCATGAGCTTCGTGCTCTTTGAAACGGCGACGGTGCACTCGGGGTACGATTTCTTTGGAGGGGCAGCGAGGAAGCACGACCTGCATCACGAGAAGTCCATGATATATTTTGGGACCATCGGACTCTTGGACTGGTGGCATGAAACAGACAAGTTTGAGATTCGGGCTGATTAACAGTGGCTATGGATTGGACTTCTATGGGAGCGCAAAGCTCAGTGACGCTTGCGCATGTACATCCTTTTGCTGAGGGCGAGTATAAGTGCTTGGTGGCGCTCTTCGCGGCAAATGCAACGTTATTGTGCGTTGATAAAATATCATTACCCCTATTTGTGCGCATATTGCTGTTGCGCGCGCACGGGGGGTCTCCGATATACCGATATACCTCACACACCGCCCGCAACTTCATTCGCGGCTCGACCTCCAGATCGGGGGCTTGATGCGTCCGTGTCCTGCCCGCTAGTCTCTGTATTCGGTCGTATGCAGACACGTCGTCCTGACTGAGAATAGGAAATCGTGAATTAGAAGAAATTGTGTTCGCCCTCGAGCAGCCCGAGTTATCGCGACTGCAGTACTGCGACTGCCACCAGGACTCGAGGCGTGTCCTTCCCTCTCTTGTAGTCCGTTCCCCGGGGCCTCGAGGCCTGACCATTACCGCCGCACCGTCGCGCCTTCGTGAATCGTGCGGCGGCCGACGTCAGACTCCAGATCCACTCGCAGAATACCACGAGTGCGAGTGCGCGCAGCGACGTCAGGCTCCAGATACACTCGCAACGCCTCCAATAGAGATCGCGGCGATTGGGCTGATCAGAGTGATATCGACGGAGAGCCTCCATAAATACCTTCGGATATTGGATATTGGATATCGGCGCCGTCAAAACAAACGCCCCAGAATCAATGCTAGCAAGCCGACCACGGGTACTAACTAACTAGGTGGTATTTGAATATTTGAATCATCGACCTGGGGGCCAGGACTGGTGGACTGGTGGCCCGGATCGACGCAGGGCTGATTATGCCTTGTGGCATACATAGCCCATAGCCCACGGAGTGGGCGATATCTCCATGCTCCGCCAGACGCCAGAACGAGTGCTCTGCTCTGCCCAAGCCCACGCAGGGGAACGCGCCCGCGCCTTCTCTGCGTCCGCCGTCCGCTAGGAAAACGCGTCCAGGTAAGTATGCGTAAAGAAAGATCTGGCGCAAAGAGTGCATACGGGGCGACCGTTGCTCGCGAGGCGGTGAAGCGATTCTGCGCGGTACGGGGGCAGGTTGTTGTGGATGGTTGCCAGGCCCGGGTTTTGGGCAAGACGAGCGGTGGGGTAGAGATGGCCTCTGGGGACGGGGATGCAGGGGTGCAGGGATGCAGGATATGTGCAATGGCAGCCTTGCGCCTTGCGCTTTCCGAATGCGTTGTAGTCGAATAAGAGGATTCACCGCATGTTTGTTATCCCAGCACGTTTTGAGTAGTCTGATGAGAACTTGGAGTTGGAGTTGGATCGAAGGGATCGGCGCAATCGCGAGGAACGAACGGAAAGTAGCGCGGGGGTGTACGGCGGGATGCCACATCTACGTCCATCGTCCATCAACGTTTCAACAAGGCCATCACGACCCATCTACCTTACATCTAAGCGCATCGTTCCTTTCCTTGATGCCTGCATGTCCGCGATTGCATCATTCTATGTTTCGAGCGAGCGTGCCAAGCCGTGGTTGCTACTATGCTAGTCCATCCTCGCTTGAGCCATCATGCGGTCTGTGCCAACGACTCGACAACACACCTTTGTGCTTGCTTCGCCCTCGAAAGTATATACGGGTCAAGCAAACGACGAGACGAATGTGAAGAGTCCCGAGAACTGGGTTTGAGCTCATAAAGACGCCAGTCTGTTGACCGCGACTCCGACTTCGCTGGTGAGTCACTGGATATTGGTACCGAAGGGCTCGCGAATTTGTAGTCACCGTGTGTTCAAACGTCGGTGTGCATAGAACACGTACTGATCTACCTGATCGCCTGCCCATCCGCTACGCAGGAGGCAAATGGACAGCAGCCACTCATTGGCTAGGACTCTTCAAGGTTGTCCCATCAGGGAGCGTTCGCAGAGTGTGTCGTCCTGCCCTCGTTGTGCTCGTGTGTGTGCCATTATAAGACGGGTCCGACTACGGAAGATAATCGCCACAATCCTACGACTACGTATACCAATTGACCTGGGTGTGTGGCCTCACGCCTTCTGCGTTGATTTCTCCCCGTTACTTTGAATCTCCCTGCCATGGATTCGGCTGTAGACCAGGACAATACAGCCCCAGGAATTGATTTGCACGCGTGACGCCAGCCATTACTGGAAACCTCTCGCCATGCCTCTCATGCGTGCTCAATTGATTGTAGGCGCAGTACCACCTGCATCTCGGTCGTTTCTGCGAACTCACGGCACCGTGAGACACCCTGCCTCCACTATGTAGTGGCGTCGATCCAGCAGTCCTACCTAACGCTCTTCCAATCAGGAGCAGTCGTTGTACGCCTCAATCTTGACCTCGTTGGCTGAATTCAACTTACAAGAGCGCTTCCGCGTTACGACCAGTCCGCCCTCCTTGCCGCGAACGCTATCGACCTCCGCATCTGATTCAAAGATAAAGATACCTTCGCTGGAATCCCCGCAGGCGTCTGCCCTCCCTCACTTCTGAATTTGGCGTATATTTCAATCGTGAGCGATACTTTCGCAGCTGTTTATCCCCTGGTCGGAACGGCAATGATCATCGATATCGCATACAAGTGCTAGTGCTCTTGCGAAGATCGCAGGCTCCAAGGGCCCACACCCACAAGGGGTTGGACGAATGCAAATCCGCTACAGATACTCAAGACGTTCGGTGCTCCCTGGGAATTTCCCCCTTCTGCTGCATATATTGATATTGTTTGTCCTATTGTTCAAAATCCACTTCTCTGGACCATGTTGACGATGCTTCATCTTAGGGACATAGGGGCGGTATTATTTTTGAGCGGGCTCGTCATCACTGTCACAGAAATCTCTCGCTTCGTCGCGACTGTGGAAGTCAGGCAGATTGGGATCACTCTCTCCATCGTGATCGTCATAGCCTGCCTTCCCCTGTGCCGGTACACCCGGAGAAAATAGTATTAGTATAGATTTATGAACGATTGGAGTCCGTGCATTGTTGTCGTCGTGAGCTGTATGTACTACTATATTGCTCGACGAATTGAATTATATCTCTGACGTTTTCACGGACAAACATAAGCTTCTGCGTTGATTTGAGGGTATATGTACACCACACAGTTCACTGCGGGCGTACTAGCACAGACTTCATGCTCGTCGTCCCGCCTCCGCATGCCCTCCGTCTTGGGGAGGACACCAGCCCACCAGCGCACTTGCACAGGGGCAGAGCAATGCGTGTTCTGCGCCCGGCAGTCGCGGTCTGGCAGTGATACTTTCACGGGTAACGTTGCACGGTCGGAGTAGTCCTGCGGGCCCCGAGAACCAGACGACCAGACAGCCAGAGGACCAGACAGCCAGACAGCCAGACGACAGACGACAGGGGACAGAGGTGCCGCGTGCAGCTGGAGTGGAGGGAGCTGGGGCCCGCGTCGTAACGTCGTGACGTCGTAACGTCGTGAATTGTGGTTGGGATTGCGAGGCACTGCGAGGGGCAGGCGGTGGAGGACGTACTGCCGTGACACCAATCGCCCGTTATACCTATCGCCCGTGCATCTCTAAAAGCATGGGCATAGAAGCCCACCCCGCTCCCTCGCCCACCCCTCGCTCCTTCTGATTCTGAACCCATTCTTCGCGCGCTCCTATGCGCTGCTACGCGCTACGCGCTTCCGATATCCATGGTACGTCAAGCTGATGTGCGCGAGGGGACGAACCCGGTTTGTTGAGCGTTCCGGCGCTTCTGGAGCGTGATGTATAGGTGGGTGATCGGGAGGAGCCACTCCCACAAGAGGCCGAGTTTAGATTCGAAGGAGGTTGGACGTTGAACGCGTCCCACGAGCGCCGCGCACTCTTATCGCGATCTGCGCATCCCTGGTCCCCGCTCCCAGGGATCCAGAATGCAGAATGCAGAATTCAGAATGCAGAATTCGGAATTCAGAATTCGGAATTCTGCGTGTTGCGTGTTGCGGGAGGAGCATACGTGCTCTCCTGGATCGAAGACATCGCACGCGCGAGTCCAGTCTGCGTCGCACCCGACCGCCTGTTCGCGACTCGGCGCTTGAATGGTATATCGTGCATGTGGGTCCCTGACGATAAGGGAGACGGATTTGTATATGTATACCGTGCATGTGCATGTGCATGTGCAAATACGAAATACGCGACCTGCGGTATGGGGTTGTAGCTGGAGGGGTGGTTCGTGTATGGCATATGATGTTGGACAGGTATAGATATATGTACGTACTTGGGATGATGGATGCAGCGGATAGGATGCACAGAGTAGAGTGGCAGTCCAGAGTAGAGGACGAGGAGACGATTGGCGCGGTGATATCACGAAAGTGTTTGTGGATGTGGAATATGCGATGGGTATGCAATGGAGGATATGGATACGCCGTGGAGGAAGGGGTGCTGGGTTGATCGCACGGAGGACGAGGGGAGGTCGAGACGCGCGTAGGAGGCTAGGGGGTCGGATGAGGGAGAGAGACAAAGGGGGAAAGACACACCGGAGGGCGGGGGGAGGGGATAAATCCATGCGCGAGAGGGGAGGGAGACGGGCGAGGCCGACACACCAGGGTTACTGAGACAGATGAAGTTGGCGTCATGCGCGATAGAGGAACAGTGGCGTCGCAGATGAGGATGAAGTACGCTCGGTTGTCGCGGGTGGTGGGACGCAAGGGCTAGAATTCGAGAGGGGTGAATAGATGGTGAGAGGACCGTGTGCGGTGAATTGTAGGAGGAAGAATGACGGGCGAACAGACGAGGGGAAAGAGGACAGACGACGACAAAAGACACGACGGAAGAGCGGAAAAGGGGTCGCAAAGAGGACGAAAGAGAGAGGCTCGAATAGACACTCTAAGAGGAGAACAGACGGCAGGCAAGAGGAGACGACGGGAAAAGACACGGCAACGGGCGCTGAGAGAGGGGCGAAGGGCAAAGAGGCAGGCGGGGCGCCACGTGTGTCATGCTCACTCATCGATGCATCGCCCCCTGCCTCTTTTTCATCAGACAGTCTCGTTCTTACGACTCTCCCTTAACCCTCAACCCTCTCCTCCCAGTCCATTCCCATCCACAAGCACCATCCCTTTACAGCACTCATTCCTCCCTAAGTCAACCCGACGCCAACTGCCCGAGAGCGGTTTCATAACGTCAAGGTGAGTCTTTTCCTGCGTATACTGTAGTTCCCCTCCTCTCCTCTCGGCGACATATCCACCTAAAACCGTCCGCTTGTCCCCTCCAACCCCTCCAACCCCTCCTTCCTCCTCGTCTCACAATCACCAGCTCAAAGTCGCCCACGAGCAACACACAAGGTACGTAAACGCGCTCTCTCCTTGCTCTCTTCTTCTCTCCTCTCCCTCGCTCCGCTCTCCCCTTGTGTACCTCCCCCCCTTCCTCTATCTCCCCTTCATCTCCCATTGGCCCCACTTTCCCGCGGCTCTGTAGCGCATCCAACACCAACATCGACGTACCACGTCACCTCCACACTCAGCTCGACATCGACATCGCCCAACGCTATGATATATGAATACCCACCGACTCATCCTATCTCTCCGTGCCCCTCTCCGCGCCTTCTCTCACTCTCACTCCCACTCTCCCCTCGCCGAATCCGAATCCGACTCTGCTCGGGACGATGACTTTGACTTCGACTTTGACTACGACTCCGATTACGACTACGACTCCCCACCATCTCCACATCTTCGTTTCTCCCACGTCCAACATCCAACACATGCACGCCCATGCTCCGCGTCTCCCGCCCGTCCTCTCCCCCTCCTCGCATCGCATCCCATTCCTTCTATTCCATCCGCGTCTATCCACGCGACATGCTCCCCTCCCCCGCCAGTGCGCCGATACGCTCTCCAGATTCAATATTCAGTATTCGATATTCGATATTCAACTCCGACCGCACCCTCATCTTTGCTACATAATGCCCTGTATGCCTGTATGCTGTCTATAATATAAATGTTATAGATGTTATAGGTGATAGGTGATAGGTGATAGGTGATATATGCGGTGTGCGCGGGGGGGGGGGGTATCGATGGTAAGCGCTTAAGCTATCGCTATCGCTATCGACAGCCTCCTCGATTTCTCGCTCCCTCCCCTCCAACTCTAACTCTCTGTATGCCTCCTCTACACCCCCTCGCCCCTCCTCGCTCCCCTCGCCCCTCCTCTCCCCAATACCTCTCCCGAGCCCAGTATCCCCGCCGTATCCGTATCCGACACCGCTATCACCCTATTACCCTACCACCCGTCGAACGGCATCGGCACACCAGCTGCGAACTGCGAACCGCAAACCACAGATGTATGTATTGTACAACGGTAGCACGGTAGAACGGTGAAAAAATGAGGAGCTTGGTAGGGGGTAGGGGAATGGTGGGGTAGGGGAATGGTGGGGTAGGGGAATGGTACGCGGATGGGAGGAGAAGGGTAGGGGAACGGTGGGGGAACGGTAGGAGAAGAGTACGCAGATGGGGCGGTTGCGCGCGCGCGCTCTCCCTCTCTCCATCCCTCCGTTGCACCTCACACCTTGCACCTGGCACCTCGCAACCGCGCCTCGAAAGCTGGGATCTGGAAGCTGGGGAGTGGATGCTGGATGCTGGGATATAGATTCGCGAGATTCGCGAAGATACTAAGACCCGTCCGTAGACGAAGAGTCAGGACCGAATATCATGTCATCATGTCATAAAGAGCGCGACGACGAGATGCTTTGGCGTTTATGAATTGTGGATCTCCCGAACGCTTGAGTTGACGGGGCGCTGCGACGCCGCGCCGCGCCGATCTCTTGGGTAACTACCTCCGAATGCGCCGATCTCTTGATCTCTTGGGTAACACCCCTCGAATGCCATACATTTTCATCCCTGCGCTGGAGACGTCTGCGATTGTTCGCTGGTTTTTGGTTGCGCTCGGCGGAGGGACCCGAGACTTCCAGCATCTGCTTGGTCGTTCGCTGCAGTCGCTGTCCACGACGCCTGTAGCCAGCGCGTTGAGCAGCGAGGCCCAAAGTCGTCGCCGTCGTTGGCACCGGTGACCTCGGCGTCCGCCTCGTATCTGTCCGCCTTGTCAGAGTGAGTCGAACTCACGGAAAATGGTCGAACTCATGGAAAATGGATAACAGGAGGAAATTGGAAATTAGCGACGAAGCTATCGGGCGAGAGGAGAGTGAGGCCGTGACGGCTACGTACGTTTTCCTCAGCTAGTGATTGATGTACTGATGGCTTACGTATTCCCCAATACCATCAATCAATCAGATGCCCTCACCTATCGAGCGAGTGAAGTATAGATAATCGGCATGGATTGCACACGAAATATAAGAATACAAGAATACTAGGAATATAAGAATACTAGGAATACTAGTACATTGTTGTAGAAATGGTGAAAGACGCGGCAGCGCGACGCGATCGGAACGAAATACAAAATACATGGACATTCGGAAGGTATTCAGGCGTCCGTACCATTGTTTAGCGTCTATGTGTCAAGGTGGTGAGAGAGAGAGGAAGGTGGTTTGTCGACGCTGAGCCTGCCATGGAAGGGAGGCTTTTATAGAGTGTATCTTGTATCTGCATCTAAGAATGACTCTACGGGAAGCTGACGTCCCGCAGAGAAGCGTGGAGATGACGGGGGGGTCGGAGGGACTTCTTTGTATGCATCTGCGCCCTGCCTCGTGATTCGACGTCCTAGGGGGGTCCTTGAAAGTTGGCGTGAGGTATGATGTGGTTGTTGGGAATGCCTGCTGGTCGGATTCGTTGTGTATCGAACTGAACGTCCTTCTCCTGCGTCTTCCAGAGGTCGATGTATTGGAGAATAACGCGCTGCATCGCTTCGTGAAGGTGGAGAGTGCGAGGCGGCGGTTCGATGAGGCCCCACTCCGGCCTAATTTGACCCGTCAATTCCAGGAGAAAGTCTTCAGCATGAGCGAGCTCCGGGTGCAGCCACTCGCCCCATTCCGCCTCGCGGAGCAAACTCAACCTACTATCGCCTGTATCTGTACCTCCGCCGATCTCATGATGGGCGATGTATTTCCAGGCGCAGTTGAGTCCGAACTCGGCGGGATCCTCGAGCTCGTGGGGGTTTTCTGGGGGGCTGCCCAGAGGGACTGCGAGGAGCAAGAACACTGCTATGCACCAGAAGACCGACTCTGCGGCGTGGCGAGGACGGTGCTCGAACTGTGTTATCCTGAGCTTGCGGTTGTCTTCATGCTTCCTTTGCATTTCCTTCGTATAACCCCCCCCGTGCCGAGTGGCACCATTGTCGGAGAATGTGCGCAGCCCAGAACGGTCGTGGCAGTATACCTCGGCGTATCGGGCAGCGAGATGCTTTGGCAGAGTCGGCATGCTGCGGAAGGTGGTGTCCGCGACAAGGATACGGCCAACAGCAGGCGAACGCGCGACGAACTTTGGTGGTCCCTGCGGCTCCGATTAATGGCTAGCACTGGTAAATTTTGAGGGAAACTCACACCGCGGCGTCGAAGGTGCCGGTCCTTCATGGGAGCGGTGTGTCCCCTGGTGAGGAATGAGGCGCCCTCCCTGTCAGGTTCCGCGGCATTGTCCATGTCTACGAGACGGGCCATCGGATGAGCGGGTTTCACACTAAGTTCATGCAGGTAAGATTAGCAAGTCGGTACTGTAGGCACGAGCAAACCTACTTGTCCAACACCTCGTCCACGAAAATCGGGCGATGCTCCTCATTGGTGAATCTCCTGTCCCGGTTGCGCTTGACGCCTTTGTCTAGAACAAAGATGTTGCAGTGGCTGATGTCCTGACGCATGACATTACACTCCAACACCGCCCACCGGTGCGCTGGTGGCTCTGTCAGCGCGAGAGAAAGGGGCGGGAGAGATGCGATTCACCTTCGAGAATATCGTACATAGATTTGAGGAAGTCAATGAGGCTGGGGCATTTTCGCAAAGGAGCTACCCAGGTATCCATGGCGAGTTGATTTTTCCTCTTTTTTTCCCTTTTTGGTGCAGCGTTTTCTTAGGCCTTGGGCGAAATTGCCTTTTAGGACCGTCGTATAGTCGGTTCAGTTGGCCCGCTGGAGTGACGAGCTGATTCTTGATGTGTGTGGTGTTGTCGACCGCCACTGAATAGGATAGCCGTATCCCTTGTGCCTATTCACTGCTGCTCGTTTCGTCTTGAAAGATGATATAGTGTGGATTAAATGAATCGACTCACAATATCTGGGAGTACAACCTAGAAGATACTCTCCCTGTTCACTGAATCGTCGGAACGCCGAACGACCTCTGTTCTGGTCAATTGCAGGATTTCAGGCTCGCCTGATGGCCACCGTCAAACAATGGAAAACAAGGTGGCAAGTAGCGTGATAGCAACAGACCACGGGTGAGGGGATGACCGTACTGTAACATTGTGGTGCGCTAGCAGAAAGCGTACGCATCGCAAGGAGTGTTCAGACGCACGCAGCAATATTGGAATGTCGAAGTTCGAAACCCGGTGTGTATGCTCCTGTTTGTACACCAACTGTTTCCTCCCGGAGGCACGACGTTTCTAGCAAAGAGGCCTTCGTTCGACTTACATGTTAGCTGCATGCATACAGGTGAGTCGTGTTTGATACTCCACAACGGGGACAACCTTGACTCCGTATGAAGGTAGTGACGCAATCCACGGCCATCCCGAATGATAGTTTCAATTCGAGGTCTGCTCCGTCCCCATGCCAGTCCAACACAGCTTCCTCGCCTGATCTGTTGATCAACGATTGCATCGACGACAGAGTGTGCATCCTAAAGCTGAAGATGTACTCCCTTGTATACTGGGAACGGAACGACATCTGTCAAACCCCGATATTGGCGAACAAGAGGGGTGAGTCCTCGTTATTGCTGAGAGCATTCATCTGCGTGCTCACCGTATTACTTCAACCCAGTGACAATGTCTCCCCGGCACTCGGAAGCAAGATACCTGATGCTGGGAAGCTGAGCCGTAACATAAACTGACATTCCCACCTTATACACGTACCTTGTCCACAATCCCCTTATTCTCTCGTTATCACCCATCGATAGGGCATTCGCTTCAAGGACATGATTCGTGGCCATGAGGCCGGGGCCAGAGGCCTGGGTGGACGATAGAACACGCCTAAATATACATTTCGCGTCCCCATCCTCCTTCTCGTTGGCGACGGCGTGGGTTGACCGAAACGTTCTCCTCCCTCTCTCCCTCCTTCCTCCCCCTTCCAATGTCACTCGTCGCTCTTCCAGCTCTGCTCGCCTTGTTGCTGCACCCAAGCCCCTTTGCCAATGCCCAGGGCAACCTAGCAACGTTCCCAGCCACGCCTCTCGCCTCTAAGCATTTCGCCTATCCCACAGGCCTCGTGAGTGAACGCCTTCCACAAGGTGATGATGCTCAGCTCGAAGCACGCAGCCCTACCAAGCCGACTCCGAACAACTCATACGCGGGACGCAGACGGGGTACAACATCTGCAACTCAACAACGGAGAATCAGAACTCGTTATGCCAGACCTCGTTCCTCAACGCCCTCGATGGTGAGCACCTCCGCTTCCCTTGGCCGTAATCCCCCTGCTCACAACAGCCGCTGCATTCCACGCTATACGCGCTCTGCAGACTTCTGTTTATGGGCGCCCATAGACCCCAATTCGACGATCCCCGACACCGAGGGGGAGGAGGTCGCCTGGTGCACGAGGCCCGGGCGCGGCACGCGTCTGATCCCCGCTGGCGCGCTCAAAGGCGTGCAGTTCATGCGCACGCCCGACTACGTCCAGGTCGTCGGCTTTATCGACCAAAGCCTCATCAACATCCAAACCGGCGATTTTGGCGGCGAACTCGATCCGCACGGTGCTGACCTGGTGAGCAGTATACTACAATCATTGCTTTGCCCGTCCCATTATACTGATGCTTGTATGTCTGCAGCGTGGCAATCCACTCGGAGGGCTGGTCTACTCCACCGCCTGGTCGGGCAACAACAACTCGTTCACACAGGTCATTGAATGGCATAAGTACGTCTATCGGAGTCACTGGCGCGCTCTCCTGGCTGATTTGCCACGCATCGTCTAGCTTCATGGGCGGCGACGCCTTCTGCTTCAAAGTCTGCGACCCGTCCCGCCCCAACGCCGCCAACTTCTGCCAGCACATATATGACCGCATTGGCTGCGCCTACAACGCCCCCAACAATGCACAGAACGGCACCTTTGAGGCGTGCGCGGGCGAGAACCAGGACTTTCCCGGCATATACACGGTTAACGGCGCGGTGCTGACATATACGCAGCCGCCGGAGGCGCTGGGTGTCATCACGACCTTGCCCTATCAGCCCAGGGTACCGGCGTCAAGCAACTGCGTGCCGTTCGAGAGCGCGGCGCTGTTCACTGCGCTTGCCACGGTCACGCCATCAGGGAGCACCGTGCCTTCTGCCTCGGACAGCAGTGCCGCTGCCACGCGGAGTAGTTCCTTGGGCACAGGCACAGGCACGGGCACGGGCACGGGGAGCGCGCGAAATGCGGACCAGACGCAGGACAGTGGGGGTGTTGTTGTGATGTCGGGCTTGTTTTCACTTTTGGGTGTCATCTTGTCTGCGCTTCTCCTGTCATGAGTGATGAATGCAAATGCGATGGAACTTGATATATATTGATCTACATGTCCTTCATTGCCCACGTACCTCGCGTCTCTGCACCTCGACTTCTTCGCTTTCAAGTTCGATGGTACTGGCTTTCACGGATCGTCGTGGACGCGTCCCCATCATTCACTCCATCTGGTCAGGGAGATGGGCCTTGACTGCCTTCCCAAGCATTCTAGGCTCTGCAAAGGATCAGAGGTTCAGATATTCAGGCAGCGCGCATACGTAGCGTGGCCACAGAATTGGGTAGGTTTTCAATATTGTTCATGCGTCGGAAGTTTGTGTAGCTTCGGCCCTCTCAACGGTTGAGTGAACCATTAAAATTGTGGATCGACCGTCGTTGAATTCAACGGCAGATCACGATATCACGCAGAGAACAAGTCGATGGTTGCAGGGCGTTTTTCAACTCCGCCGCCCGACTCTCCCCTTCGCCCCCCTCCCCCACTTCTTCCTTCCTTTCTTCCACCGTCCCTTTCATTCAACAGGATTTTTCTCGAGCTCTCGCCGCTCAGCCTTTGGCTTGGCTCACATTTACACTGGAGTTCTGCTTCGCTCCCCCCATTCCGGCATCCATTCCTTCAAATTTTGGCTCTTTCGCGGGTCGCGGTTTGCAGCGAAAACCCTCACTGTGGCGGATTCGAGGTAGCTATACGCACGGCAAACTGGGACCCGAATGTGTGGTGTCCTGCTCAGGCATACCTTGTCCTCGAGTCCCGTGCAGCGCTATATCCATATCGTCTTGAAGTTTTCGTCGCCCTTCTCTGCTACGACCTCCGTTCCACGATAGCCACTGGTTTTCCCTCTGAATATGGAACGTTGAACGTTTAATATTTGAGAGAAAACACGTTGAGTCACCGTGGTGCACCCCTTTTTTCACTCTCTTGTCGCCACTTCCCGCCGTGTTGTTCTTGGCGTGAAATGATACCCTGTGGCCGGAATTCTAGGGCCTTGGCTCAGGCGGACGTAAAGCGAGCCAGCAATGCACGCAACGGTGAGAGATACTCAGTGACCGCCGTCATATGGCCTCCTATCTCTGACTATTTCATTTGCGTTCTCGTCTCACCATCTTCTGGCGTTAGACTTCCCTGTCAATCATTATCCAACAAGGACGTTCTACGGTCATGTATCGCTGCCATTTTTAGAACGCACATCGCCGTCGATTGTCCCCGTATGCAGTGCCCAGCGCCGTCATTATCTGCTCGGGCATGCTCTCAGCCAGGGTCTCCCTCTGTTTCCCACTACCCGCTGCGCCCGCCGCATTGGTCGCTACCTTAGTCGGGGGCTACAGACTCTCGTGAACACCGCACTGCACCGCTTACGCTTAGTAGATAGATACTTGGGCATTCCAACGTTGACGGCCAGTGGTCATTTCTACATTTACGATATGTATACAGAGGTGTCGCGGGAAGCGCTTGATGGCAGCGGGTGTACAAATATTGGAATATCTGGTGTACAAACAAGGCCAACGAAAGCATTACCAGTTTCATCTAAGTCTGCCATTCACACTATTGCTTCAGCGTCGTCGTCGAACCCCCCCCCCATCCAAGCACGCGGATCCGACCTTGGATCTATGTGTCCCCGTTCGTCCTCTGCATTGAAATACGTTCACCCTTCTTTTCTTCTCCGCTACTCCCCGGCGCGGCCGCTTCAACGTATGAGGCGGATTGCGACGTTGCGACGTGTGTTTCTCTCCTCCAGCAAGGTCAGCGCTTGTATCCACGGAGAGAAATTGCTTGTGCGCTCGCTATACCCTTCAAAGCAGCGTGTCTCCGCTCCTCGCAGACGTCTTCGCTACGGTGCCCTCATCGCGAAGATTTGAGATTGCTCAATACGATGCGCTCTTCGTTCGTCGCTAACCGCGCTTCTAAAATAAGGCTTCTTATTTCATGCCGACGTATATATGTTTAGGTATTCGGGGCGGGGCACCCGCGACGTGGCGGCAGACAAGTGCGTTTTGCCCTTGCTTTCATCTGGGATCGTACTAACCATCTCCGCAATTCCTGTGGGCACAGGAGACACGCGCTCTAGTGAAGTGACGCAATCCACGGCCACCCCGAATGATAGTCTCAACTCGAGGTCTGGTCCGTCCCCATGCCAGTCCAACGCAGCTAAACTTCTTGGCCTGATCCTCATGTTGGTCGACGATTGCAGATTGTGCACCCTGAAGGCCTGAAGCTTGAAGCTGAAGCGCTGAAGGCGTACTCACTCATATTCTGGAAACGGAACGACATCTGCCAACCCCCCATCTTCCACGCCATCGCCGTATGCCTACACGAGGGCCTGCAGTCAATCACCTTCCTCCCTCAATCACTCTCCCTCAAACCACCCTCCGCCACCTCGAATTCCTCCATTCCACCGCCCCGTAACTCCCCAAACATATCACCAGACTCTCGCGCTCACCTAGGGCCGTGGCACCCCCGCGATGCCCCGAGCTGGGTTCTCGTCGCGCTCAGCCAAATCGTGAACCTGCGTGCGGTGTAATGGAGCGCGCTAACCAGGTGCCGACGTTATTGCCCGCGGTAATATGGATGGCACGACGTGCGTTGAATGGTCGCCAGCACACTGCTGTATTCAGCTGGGTGGAAAACGGGTTTTCCCCTTCCCAAGACGACTTCGCAGCAGAATTCACCACGCCTATGCCGCAACCCCTCGAACTATAGACGGCAATGTGTGTACAACCTTCGGACGATGACGACCTTGTTAGAGCAGCGATCTAGGTTTATTATTTTATACCTTTGTTATTGAATCGACTAGACTCGCGAACGACGACCGTTCTCATCTCGAAATACGCCCCTTCTCCAGTTGAGTTGCTCGCTTGAAAGTGTTTGTGTGGAAAGACAAGGGATGAGGAGGATGGTAAATGAGTTTCGCAGAAGGGAATAGAAAAGGGAGGACAAAGGCAAAAACGCTCAATGTCACGCTTGTTTCGCGGGGTTTGACCCATGGTGGGGTGATGTCATAGCACATAGTGGCATAGGTGTCAAGACGGTAAACACTGTTACAGGTGGCAGGTACAAGTACAAGCGGTAAATACACTCACAGACGGCAGATACAATTACACTAGTGAAGCAAGAATGGAGGGCAACATATATGAACGGCAGCATCGATGTCGCGAAGGGTATCCTAACAAGAGTCGTTTACAAGTAGACTGAAATACAATGAAGTAAGCTGGCGCGGCTAGACGCCATAAACGTTGAGTACGCACTGGAGTTGGTGTTGTTGGTCCCCCCGACATTCCCACCGTAGATCGCATCGAAGTAGCCGTCCCGCATAGAGTTAATGTAATTGATGAGGATGGAGTGGTGCTCACCGTCGACGGCGGGACTGCCCCTCGCGGACAGGCTGCGCGTGCCATCAGACACCGAGATCCCCTGCGCGGAGAACGTGATGCTGAGCGTGCCTGCGCGGCGCGGCGACGGCGAGCGGCGCCTGCGGTCTCTGAACGCGCCCGAGGGCACCTCGACGTGGAAGGTGTTGAGGTACTGGAAGGCGCTGGTGAACGACGGGGCGGCGGGGAGGTTGTTCGTGGCCGTCCAGCGGACCCTGCCGATGAACGACGGCCGGCCGTCGCGCGGGGCCCACGAGTTGATGGAGAGGTGCACCATCAGGAAGCACGGGTGCGCGCGCGTCGCGGTGGAGGCGGGACCGCGATGGCGGATTAGTTGTGTCTGGGGTGTCGCGAATTCGCCATCCAGGTCGGCGCGCGAAAGGCCGCGCTCGATGGCGTTTATCTCCGCTGTGGATTGGGTCAGAGTAGTATGACTGCTGGTCAATTGCGACAACCCACTGCGGCGGTAATCGTGAGCGTGGGGGGCGGCGGCCGCGCAAACCTCATCGATGATTGTGCGCTCGTTGGCCGTCTGATTCGGCGTGAGGTCTTTCCTCTCTAGTTGACGCTCGGGACAAGGTCAGGGCCAACGGTAGATTGGGTGGGCCGTGTAAAATACGTACAAGATCGTGTTGAATGAAGCGAGTGCATTCCTCGCTGTTCGGAAATTCAAGGGCGACACTTAGACTCAATTCTACGGTGGTGTAGTATTGACTCTAAGTATCTCATTCTCGTCGGCGTGGTACACAAGACTACACAACCCTCTGCTACTTACCCTGCGCACCAAGATCCAGCTGGTGCTGGTCCCAAACGCGAAGGTGCGTATGATCTCGATGTGCGCCTCGCCGTGTCTATCGTACTTTGCTCGCTCAGCCATATCTGCAGTGACATCCCACGTCGCCAAGACGTCGGAGCGCTCGCATCCGTCTTTGGTGTACCCTATGACGATGTCGTCCCAAATCTGCCTATGTGACGTTTTAGCATCTTTCTAAATAACGTGGCGTTATACTGACTTGGGTTGGCGCAGCTTCCATCGGAATGATTTGGGGCAATTTTTCTTGCTGAACAGACGTGCGCTGTTCTTGCGGACCGCGTGGAACGAGACGGCCGATCCTGGACTCCAGCTACAATCAAATCGTATCTGTATACCTAGGCGTACGTTATAATGATATTGAGTCAAAGGTTCAGGCGTTCGGATTGAAGAAAACAACTACCTTCGATGTACGACCTGTGGACCGTCCTTCAAGCCATGCCGGAACTTCAGCGTTCATCGCTCTGGGCCCCAACTTTGAAACGGTCGGCCTCATACTCACAAGAGTCCTTTCTTTGCGTCGAACGAATTCATGAGGAACGAGAATGCTATGGTTAAGAGGTGCGCAGGGAATCGCAGAGGCGGAGGAGAAAGGATAGGTCGAGCGAAAGTTTGTTGCGTACTCTCGCGTATTTGTAGCTGGACCGCTACAGCCTCGTGTTGCCCGTGAGCGCACCGCGAAGGCCACGCGACTGTATTCTGTAGATTGAATCAGTCATTAATCATCAAGCCCTATATGCGGGTGCCGTCTACCATAGATATCTGCCCTCCTATACACTACGTCTCGCGCCCGATGTGATGGCCCTAACGTCACCGTTTGCATCCTGATTTGTCCGGAAAGCGAGTGTATTCAATTATACACGGCGTGACGCCTCGTGATCACAGATTTGGTCTTTGAATGAGCCCACGGGCCCTACAGCCGTAAGTTTAGCGCGCGACTATGGGAAATCGAAATCTCACCAGATACATTATGGCGATCGCAACATCTCTCCTACGCTGGACTTGGTAGTACGCGGCAATCGCCGCTGGCAAGGCAGCTACAGTGGGGGAAAATCTACCAGATACGTGCATGATTTGCTTGACATCGAGATAAGAGGTCCCACAGTGGGAGCGAGACGAGCTATGTCGATCACTGGAAGGACTAGAGGGTCGAGAACAATAACATGAAATCTAATTGAAACCGTTTAGAGGGGTATTATGCGGGGAGATATGCGTCTTACGATGGCTTCTGAGATCGTTGGCACGCATCAGATGATACTATGAGCCTAGACTTCTAGGATACCAGTACACGGTGACGTCGATCTCCATCGTACGATCTGCGATCCACCACGTAAACGCTGGAGGGGGACGCGACCACTATTTAGACGGTGACGAGGTTGAGCGGTGAGGCGCATTGAAGAGGCGGGAAGGGCGGGAAAGTCAGCATGGTGGAACGAGGCAATAAAGAGAGAGGAACGGACCACGGCGGGCATGTCGGTATGGTGAAACGAGGAGATGAAAGGAGGTGGGACGGTCGTGGGATGGGGGAAGCTGCTGGGTAGATTATGTGAAAGATGAATGGGAATCTCCGTACGCAAAGACGGAAGGGAGACCGATGGAAGGGAACAAAGACCGCAGATGGAGGTCCTTCAAGAGACTAGGAGCTGTGGCATGGGAAGTCAAGACTGCGCGCCATGGCGCGGGGTCGAGCATCGGGAAAGGGTCCCAACTATGTGCATATACTATACTTCCTGAGCGCCACTTCAGCGGAACGCAGCGTCTTGAATTTTGGATGTATCCATTCCAGACCTGACATGAACAACAAGCACTCCAGGCCTCGGCGTAGGCTCTTGGGCAGTTTTGGTCACCTGGCCCTATAACATCTCCCAGGATCGTCATGTCGAAGCTGCGTCCGTCCTACACTGTGTACGACTTGATTGGACATTGGCATTCATAGGACGGCTTGACTTGCGTCACCGCCGCGTTTAACTTCTGGAACGCCTACTGGATATATGAAAGTAAACGCTGCAGTTGTAGCATCCAAGCTTTGCAGCCTAGAAAACCGTGCTTAGGGGCTCAGCCACTCGCTCTCACGCTTTCCTCCACGTCGAACTCGATGGTCTCTACATTCTCTACGAGCACCGTCCTCATTTTCCCAATAATCCAATAGTATCGTGATCAACTTCACACCGTCGGCACGAAGCTCACCAATCCCGTAGTGTCAGCATTCCACGAGGATTCACCAGCGCGCTAAGAACGAGACAGCGGATGACGAGGGGCGCAATTGGAGAGGGACTCTGAGGAGATCTACCGACAGTTCGACATCCCCATCCTCATTCTAGGTAGAGCGCTCCTACCCTCACGCGGTAGTGCTTCGACCTCCAATTCAGCAGCAGTAATACAGACAGAGATCAAGCAAGCACTCTCCCATTTTTCATCATGTCCCAAACTATGTTGGGCGGAGGGGCTGTCACGATGAGCCGTCTTGTACCCCGTTTGTCCAACTCTGCGAGGCCCAGAGGCAGGTATGAGGCAGTGAGAGCAGTGAACCAGCCAAGAACTTCGAACCCCCGCCTCTTCCTCACATGCACCGAGCCTGGACACCCCGTTGCACGCGCAGGTCTTTTCAGCAGCATCTATATGCATGCCCGTATCTCCTCCAACGCGACCGCCTCCACTCTTCGCGCCCACGGCCTGGGAGCCTTGGCTATAGCCCGCAGGCATCCCGTTTGCGAATATCGCGCTGCTGCTGAAGCGATGTTTTCTATGGCGCTCAGGCGAGAGAAAGAGGAGCAACAGCAGGAGAGGGAGGACTCGGACTTCTCAACACCTCAAGCTCAAGCTCAAGGCCTCAAGTTAGATCCCCAGCAAGTACGCCTGGGGTATGCCATCATTGTGCGTGGAGCTCGTCGTCCCTCACCCCCTCTTCAACCACATAACTCAGCTCGCTGACGCCTCCACCCATTCACCGTCAGCGTCAACACGCACCGAGGCTTCCTCATCGACTCACCCCACCAGCGCGCCTGGCAGCTCGCCCCTACGCCGCCCAGCTCCGCGCAGGCGGTGTATTCCAGGCCACTTCAGCGCCCTCGTCCTCGTACTCGCAGAGAGGGTGACCAGTACCTGCGTGGACCCGCCTGCACCAGAGGATGGAAGATTTGAGGGAGGAATCGGTGGAGAGCAAGGGGCGGTGAGTGGTGACGGGCTGGGTAGCGGGCGCGGGGTTCGATGTAAGCACCCGTCCCCCGTCACAGCTGCGGCCAACACAAAGTCGCTTCCTGCATCGCTCACAAGGAGGTGCGTGTCCTGCGCCCAGCAGGCACGCCGTAACGAAAAGTCGAGAATGCACGTCACGCGCCGTTGCGTGATGGCGGGCTGAGCGCCGGCCTGCGCACGCCGCAAGAGGGCTGAGTGCTCGACCCACCGCAGAAGCTCGCGCTCGACACCGCAGAAGGGTAGGACGCACACTACCTGATCCCTGACCACTCTGGCGCTCATCCGCGTGGGCTGACACCGTGAGGGTGAATTAACTCGGCGAGGAGCGTAGGCATCGCTGCCGGATGCTTACGTCGCTGTGCAGCGCGCCGTGTTACTTGGCTGGAGCCGCCGACCGACCGCGACTCTCCCATGAAGTCAGACGTCTCGACCCGTGAGGAGAGTAGCACCGGTGCAACTTGCAAGACTGGTGCGGCGCGGATGGGATGGGAGTCGAGCGAAAGAGCGAAAGAGCGAAAGAGCGAAAGAGGACACCGGAAGCGCCATCGTCGTAAACGTAGCCGTTCCCCGATGCTCGGCTCTTCTCCGCCCGCTACGTACCTCTTCTGCCGCTGTCGCGCCACATATTTCTGGGAAGCTGCATGTCCACCACCTCGCTAGCTATGTGCTGCCAACGGATATGAAGTGCTCTTTGGGCCGGTATTTGCGTTGACTCAAAAAGACACGCGGCTGCGTATTCAGCTCCATGTCGGCGTGTTGCGCTCTCTTGCTGATCTATTGCCAACTGCTGGGCGCTCCCAGCCTGACTTTGATGGAGACCGTACCCCAAGCCCCGTATCGTGTTTTCTGCCTGCGCAGACTGAAACCATTGATACCATTACGCAAACTGAACTCGCGGCGACTCGCAGCTGTAAAATTATAGATAGTAGCTATACTAATACATGGCATGTAATGCAATGGCGAGGCAGATATGCAACGCATGATTGAGCTCAAGCGTCAGCCTCGGCATCACTGTTACCGATTGGCCACCGAAGTCAAAAGCACGCAGACACTGAGGCCTTGAGGAAGAAAAGGGGGTCAGTATTCAAATATTCACGACGGACACGACGGACTAGAGAACTCACAAAGTACCAGAAAACGCGAACCTTCGTTGCGCTACGTGCGATGTGGTAACGTTATGACGCCCGTAACGCCTCTCTTAGCGTACTCCGATTCCAACGAGAACTTGAGAAGGCTCAGATGCCATAACGCCTAGATATCTAGATATCAAACCGCAACTAGACATACAGGTTAACCGCAATTAAACACCCAGCCGCAACTCGACGCGGAGCCCGCAATGATCGCTCCACGGCACGCTCGCCGCCTCCCCACCGGGCTTGGGGACCTCGATCGTGCCAGGGCGCAGGACCTGCATCGCCTCGGCGTGGACATTGAGGAGCGCGACCTTGTCAAGGCGTCCAGGACGCGGCAAGGAGCGGCGGCGGTTGTGGAGGCCCCAGGTCGCGCCCGCGCCACCTTCTCTAACACCACCTTCATCTTCCCTATCCTTCCTATCCTTCCCATCCTTCTCATGACAGCGAAGCGCAAGCCACGCGTCGACCAGCCCATTCTGCTCCACGAGGGCGTGGTCTTCCGGGAATATAGCGTTGAAGTCTCCCGCGATGAGGCCGCCGGTGCAGTCTGGCGCACGGAGGAGGGCGGCGAGGAGGGCGAGCTGCTGCGTGCGCTCGGGGAGGGTGTGCCCGAGGGAGTCGAGGTGGGTGTTGATGAGGCAGTAGAACAACCGCGTAGAGGGCACGGGTAGCGTGTAAGAGGATGGAGGGGGCGGAGGCATGATGTCTACGGCCAGCGCAGTCCTGCCGTACTTGCTGGGGAGACTCAGGCGCGAAACCTGGCCTAGAGCGAACTTCGCACCCTCCTCTTCATCCCACTCCTCCCGCTCTCCCTCCCCCTTCTTCCCGTCGTCCACTTGCTGAGACACCGCCGCGTCATCCGCAAACGCAGACGCAAATCGCGTATTCGAAAGCAGGGTCATATTCGCAAACGGGACGCCCTCAAACGACGAGCGGTCTTCCGCATCCGTCACCATGAAGCATTTTCTGACTATTCCGAGGGAGAGAATGTACGCGCGCACGTCGGCGGTGACCTCTTGGAGGAAGACGATATCGGGGGCAGTGCGTTGGGCGTTTGAGAGGATCTCGCTGATAAGGAGCCGGGCGCGCGCTACGGGCCGCGGGGAGAATGCGTCTATGTTCCACGATATGAGCGAAAGTGGGTATTGAGGTTGACTTTGGTATGTGGGCGACGCGAGGGCAGGAAGAGGTGGTTGGTCCTGCTGCTGCAGCGGTTGATCGGGGGTGTCTTGGTCGAGACGCGGTGCGCGTTGGTGTGATGCTACTGGTGTCCAGCGCTGGGTGGAGGATTTGAAGGCGGAGAGGGCGCGCTGGCACAGTCCCCGGGCGGCCATTGGTGGTATCTGAGATGTAGTACGAGGATGGAGGGTGGGACGGAGTCTGAAGAAGTTGAGCTTCGGTGCTTTTCGAGCCGTGGAGTTCAAATATTCAAACACATGAACTCGAGCAGATCTTGGGCGTGAGATGGGTGTGCTCCGTGTGGAGTGCGTGCATTGGCGTCGGTGTCGGCGCTGGTGTACTGGTGCTCGAAGAGAAAGGGGTCAAGGGAAGGAGCAGGTCACGCACGCACTGTGACACGTCGGAGAATAAGCGCCCCTGTCCTTTCCTTCTTTCCTTCTCGTTATTTCGTTCTCTTCGTTGATGCCTGTTATTTCCCAATGCGAACAATTTGAATGCCTCATAACTTGAGCTTGATGCTACACTCTCAATCTCTCCGGAAATCGAAGCATCAACGAATCCATATACACACAGTGCCGCGGGTTTTCTTTGGTGGGGTTTTGGCTATCGTGAGTTTTGACTTGCTCTCCATTACATAGCGACTCGCGTCATCTATCCCACCCAATCGACCCTAATCGATAAAACTCTCAGGAGATACATAATGCATACGAAGAGCGCAGGTTTCTTGGCTCTGACGCAAACGGCATGCTACCATTCGACTTCCGAATTCACCTATTGTTTCTTGCCTCCTTTACACCATGCTTGCTTTATGCCGCGCATGTATATGCCAATCAACGAGATGTCCGTGAATTGAACTTCCTGCTATGTGAGCGCAACCGCATGAACGCGCAATTTTTTCTTTACTATACCCCCACTCGGGAGGTATGTCCTCTGCCGCCGTCCACCGAACGTAGCCCGCGCTCCCTACTCCCTGCAATTGGCAGGAATGCGTCTCAACAGGACACCAGTACCTTTCAATTCGTATAGCTCTCTCCCAATCTCCCGGTTGGGTCGGACACGGCGAATGTAGGCTGACCACAATCCGCACAACACCCTCTGGATCCACGGAAATTGCGATGTCGAAATAACGCTAATTGGCCGTACATCTAGGGTAGACGCTCTCGGTGGCGCACTCCCTCCCCCCAGCCCAAAATTGCTGCTTGAACATCGCAAGCAACCGCGCCAGCATCGAAGCATGCGGGGAGGACGCGTGGAGGCCAGCAAGGAGAGGATATCGCGCCACCGGCGGGTTTACGCGAGAGATGGCACCCGGAGACGAAAAATGCGCGCCCGAATGGGGTGGTTCGCCGTAGTCCACAGGGTGGGTGACACCGAGCGTAGAGGCGATGGAGTATACCGTATCATCATGTCTCAAGGTCATGAAAATGATCAGCTCCGTTCGCGAGACACTTCGTGTCCTAAAGTCGACGCCATCCGAACTCTACAGCCATTCATCAATATTATTCGCCGTGCGACTGATTGAAGATACGACTAAGGGATTAACGTCAAAGCAAAGGAAGTACAATCATGGGCGAGCAACAAACGGGGTGCGGCGCCATAATGGAAACGCGACGCCGATTACTCAGGCTCGTTTTGTTTCACCGGCATCGGGCCAACACTTCACAGCACGAGCAGCCACCCGAGGCCCACGACAGCACCCTCCAACATACACCCCAAGCCTCCCATCCTGAGCCTTTGCCCTGCATTCGAATTCGAGTTCGTAGCGGTTCCCTGCGCCGCGGTACTACTCCCCGTTCCCGTGCCACTCGAAGTACCAGAGGAAGGGGAGGGAGGGGAGGACGAGGAAGGGGAGCCTTCAGGAGAGTCGATAGAGAAAGGGGGCGATACTGCGAGGTCGTGCGTCGTGTTGCCCACGTCGGTGGCGCGGAGGGTGTACCCGTCTCTGGGAGAGTACAATTTAGCGTGCGGATGAACACGATGGGGGATAAAAACACTCTACTGGGGAGGGACGAGCGGGAGGGGTACGTTGATGGCGCTGTCGCTGGCGTCCTGGTTGGCGACGAGTGTGGGGTCCGGGGAGATGGAAGGGTGGTGCAGGAGGAGCGTAAAGTTGGAGAAGCGGGATCTGTGAACGCGTGAAAGAGTGGATGAGAATATATCAGAAACAAAGCGATAAGTAGGGGCGAAGTATAGGCCGAAAGATGGACATTGGGCGTCCAAACACCCAGGAATTCAAGGGGGGCGAAGGACAAGGTGAAAAGACACGTACGAATCACCGAACTCGTTGAACCACTTGACCTCTGCGATCCCCTGCGAATGGGCATTTTTGAGCGGTTCGATCTGGAGGGCGGCGGCTAGGGAAGCTAGAAGTGCAACCGTGCTGAAGAGAGCTGAAGTTAGCTTGTTGAAATGCTGGATAGCGAGATGGAGCGATATCCGAGATCGTTGATTGTCGTCTGGGAAGTGGTACAGGCCGTCCGCCCGTATTCGGCACGACGGAGAGGGAAGAAGAGTGTGTGTGTGCGATCATTGTACCCATCGATAACAATGTCGATACGGATACCCAACCAAGCACAACTCCTCATCCGTGGTTGAAGAAGAGTGGCTTTGAACCAGCCCTCGTGCACCACTACGACGAGAGTACTCACCAAGTTTTGGCGAACATCTTGCTGCAACGCTTGATAGGAAAAGCAAAACAAAAGTGGAAGTCGAGTGTAATTATTTTATGAAGCCAAGCGAAAGTTTGGATGTCGACGGCAAGGCAACCAAGCGCGTTGACGAACGTTCGTCGTTGCATGATTTCTGCTCGCCAAGCCTGTGCAGCGGCGCGTCTCGTCTACGCAGGGAGGGTGAAACATAGGATGTTCCGAGCATCGACGTGCCGAATCTAGTTGCGAGAATGCAAGAGCCGTTTCATCAAGTCGAAGCGGTTATCGCTTCTGGATATGTCGCTTGATGATGTTGAATTCGAGAAGGGCGCCTATTACGATCGAACGAGTCCCACGCTCCATCATGTTGTCCATGTTTTCCACGTCGACAGACAAGTTTTCAGGCCTCAGGCCTCAGAATTCAAGGTGCTCTGATTTTCTTCCACTGGACTCAGTCACAATACCTCACGCGCACGGTTGACGCCACGGGCTCCGATTAATCTTCCATGCTCGTCAACATCATATCGCGGTGGTAGCAGGAGATGAGAGTGGACGACAGCTGGGAGAGAGGTTTGGGGCCCTTTATCCTGCCAACTTACGCACCTACAACATATGCGACCTGTATTGCACACCCCGCAAACAGAGCTTGCGCATCGTGATGCTGGATGTACTCAGCAGAGGCAAGGCAGTCCTCGGCTCCCAACGTTTGTTCGCAAGAATAGGACATCCATTTCACGTCCATACTTCTTCAGCCTGCGTTAGAGACAACCTACTCGCATCCTCGCGGAAGTGAGCACGCTGCCGACGATGCTCTCGCGCACCGTTCACACTCGAAGATTCCTACAGAGCTGTGACCGCGATTGGACGTTACGAAGAGACTCCATGCGCCCCATTCCTTATTTTTCTCTTCCGTTGAAATGACATCGTTGACAACCGGACGCACCTCAATGAGGGAGCTAGTTAATTAGCCTCGGATAACACGATGATGGTAACGCGCGACAATAAACAAGAGTGTGCTTATCGTCGTTTATCGATTATCAGCCATGTCGCACAGTACTGCTATTGCGAAGGAGAAGGAGTGGCGCTTCGTGCTGCCAAGTCGCCAGGCACATGTTGGACGACACGAAACAACGATTTCGCCACCTACGACTCGCCACGGATCTTCAAGACCGGCTGGAGGCTGGATGAGCCTTCTGGGGGAGACTTGGGGATGGACTGGTGCGTGACCCTCGTGCTTTCTCCTGCGCTCTTACCCATTTCACGTAGGTCTTGCGTTCAGATTCACGCAACCCTGGGTATGATAAACGCATGGATACGCTCCTCGACATGTTGAACGGGGAGTAAGAACCGTGAGCGACTCTTCTTCGCCTGGGTACTCCCTTGCCCTTGCTGCCACGGGTCGCCAACGGGCCCACAACCTTCCCAATAATAGCGATCCATCATCTACAACCGCCTCCCTCCCTGTTCACGTTCCTTTCAGAACCCCTCTTCCGAACTGAGCACTGAAAAACGAGTGAAGCCCGGAATCGCCACTGTCAAGGCTCATACTCGGCTCCCAACATTGCCTCCCAGATACTCAGTCGATCAACGATCGTCACAAATCGCAAATAGTCTTATCGATCTGTACGTCCGGGCGTCACTTTCGAGGATATTCTTATTTTGGTCTGACACTGTCGTAGATCTAGAGTATATCGATAACCACCCCGGATCGATCAACGCTCAACGCAGCATCCCAATCCCTTCCTTTCCTGGATTGGCGCAAAGCAGACTAGGACGAACAGAAGTGCATGCCTCATCGCGCCAGAGGTATATGTAGAAGCTTGCCGCCGCCCGTGAATGTCGACGATAGTGCAGATGTGATTCTGTCGCCAGATAGAGGATGACAAAGAAGTCCTCCCGCGCAAATTCTGTCGCAGCGACGTGTTAATTCGCCTGTCGGAGGTCGTGCGACTACCCCCTTGGCGATGCTTTGGCGGTTGGACTATACCGTCGACGATATCCTATCCTCGTTGCCCGTTCCTCGCAAATGTACCTTGTACACACCCTTCTTTGTCTGCACCTCGCTTCGTATTCTTTCCATCGGCTGTGCGTTGACGTGCATCAAGTTACCGACAACCGCGGTTCTGCAACGAACGCTCAGCTGACTAGTTTTCAGCGTTCCCACAGAACCACAGGTATGTATTTGTATCTTTCCCCGAGTCTATCAAAGTCGCTTCATGCATACTGACGCAGTGTACTGCTCCAGTGTTTCGAATGTGTATACCCGGTATTTTGAACATTTCCTTTGCTACGTTGCTGCCAGGCGACTCGCGTTGAAGCGGGTCATGGAACAGTGAATACAAGTCTAGTTTCTTTCGCGATGACATCAAGTGTGCGAAGATTTCAGCTATACCCGATCTATGTGCTACATTGGCTACGCCTTCGCACCGTAACGAGTGCCCCATTTCCTATAGGTACTCGCGATCCCACAGCGAAGTTCGCAGCGGTCGTCACAGCCAACTCCGACGTTCATTTACATACGAGAGTCGGAGTTTCATGGCACGTCCGCGTCAATCTTTGGGGTCTACGCAGGTCCGCACGGTGTTTCCCCGCTTCTTAGTGGTGTCAATTCGCACAGTGGTGGTAACTCCTCCACGAGAGTTGGCACTCCATTCGACGTCACGGGCCTTCGTTCACATTGCACTACCGACTTCTTGGAGGTTCCATGAGGGCACTATTTGGCAGCAGCACCTGCGCTCGCGACGCCGTGCACACCGAAGGTGTTCTGCTGTCGACGAGACTATGAAGTCCCCGGAGACGACTGACGTTTAATTCGGGCTTATTCTCCGGGATCACCAGGTGGTTGGTCGGCGTTTTGTTCTTGTAAGTTGCACTTGAAATGGCTTTGCTGACGACCTAACACGCGTCTTATGTGCGAATCGACCTAGAAGCGAGGCAACGCCCTCGATTTGATGCTACTTGAGGGAGTCTTTGCCCCTCGTCTTCCCTAGCCATCCGCGATCTACGTGAAACTAATCCTTGAAGCAGTAAACACAATGCACTGTCCCACGAGTCTCGTATGGGTACGTCAAGGCGAAGGCCCAGAATCTTCTCAAGCACTGGAGAGCCTGATATCCTCAAGCACCGCTTAAAAGTCCTCTCCCCGCCCACTCGTTGCCCCAAACATTGTCTCAATGTGGACCGATATCTGCCTCGTCGCTTGCTCGGTCGTTCTATCTTTGGCCGGTTGGTTCCGCTGGCGAAGGCCTCGATTACCCTTTCCACCAGGTCCAAAGGGGTATCCAATTGTCGGCAACCTGTTTGACATGCCTTCCCAGCACCAGTGGGTGAAATATCGGGAGTGGTCGAACACGTATAGTAGGTATTGCCCCTGTCGCTTGGAACTGGACTGACGGTGTCTTAGACTCGGATATAATTTATGTCAATGTTATCGGGAGTCCAATCGTCGTCCTCAACTCCTACAAGGCGGTGAATGACCTCCTCTCTGTGCGCTCTCTGCTTTATTCGGACAGGTAAGAACGACAAAATATCTCATCAGGGTGTGCGTACTTATTTGATGTTGAGGCCGGTCAGCACCATGTTGAACGAACTGTGAGCATAATTAGAGTTCACGCTTCAGAGCATATTGATTTACGTTCGCTCCAGTCTAGGCTGGGGAACGCTTACGAGCCTGACGCCATACGGCCATGCCTGGCGAGCTCGTCGCCGCGCGTTTTGGCAAGAATTCAATCCCGCAAACTCACTAAACCACCGACCCAAACAGCTTTGGCACTCCCGCGATCTTCTTCGGCGACTTTTGCACGACCCGAAGCGCTTTCTCCATCATATTGAATAGTAAGCTTGATTGTCGCGACTTTAATCTTCGCTGACGGTGATAAAGCACTCTCGCGGGAAGTATCATCGCCATCACATACGGATTAGATGTCAAGCCAGAGAACGATCCCAATATCGAACGCGCCGAGAAGGCGCTTGTACAATTGAAGGAAGCCGCCATTACCGGGAATTTCATAGTCGATATCCTCCCCTTCCTTAAGCATATTCCGAGCTGGATGCCGGGCGCCAGCTTCAAAGCCTACGCAGAGAGGGCACGGCCTGACACTGTGGATATGAGAAGCACCCCGTATAACCAAGGTTGCGATCGTTTGGTGAGTTACCGAATACCAAGCGTTATGCCACCGATTCACCCTTTCGATGGTCTCAGCGCGAAGGAAAGGGGGAGCCAAGCGTTCTTTCGCGCAGCCTCGCCAGAGGCGGATATAGCATTGAGAGCCACCCCGATGAAGAGATAATCAAGGATACGACGTGGGTTGCTTATACAGGTGTGTATAGCGCTCACGTGTTGATGCTACCGCTCAATTAAGGTACACCAGGTGGTTCAGAGACTTCCCCTCTAGTGCTCTCTACGTTCTTTGCAGCGATGCTTCTCCATCCCGAAATCCAGAAGAAAGCGCAAGATGAGCTAGACGCTTATCTGGGTCCAAGGCTGCCTGTGTTCGAAGATATACCGCACTTGCCATACGTCCGTGCCATCATGCTGGAAGCATTGAGGTCCGACTTCCATCCGTCTTTGTCTCCTGCTTCGCTCTGACCGGCTTCATACGCTCCGCAGGTGGCAACCCGTGTTGCCATTAGGAAAGCCGATCCTTCTATTCCATTCATAGAATATACTCATACACGCACTCATTCAACAGGAGTAGCCCACAGACTGACGATGGATGACGAGTACAATGGATATTTCATACCCAAAGGAGCCACCGTCTTCGCCAATATTTGGTGAGTCCCCATCACGTCGATTCGTTCTGAAATAATCTCAACATCGTCCTCGGTAGGGCCCTCCTGCGAGACGAAGAATACTACCCCGACGCCGACAAATTCAGGCCCGAAAGATTCTTAAAGGACGGTCAAATCGATCCAAGCCTCCTCGACCCGATTCCTAACTTCGGATTTGGGCGAAGGTTTGTATACCGTCGCTCTTTCACGTTCTTCATCAATTAATCACTTCCCATAGGATCTGCCCGGGCCGCTTCTTTGCTATGGACTCCCTCCTTATGTCCATCGCCTCGACTCTTTCCTGCTTCAACATCAGTAAAGCGAAGGACTCGCAAGGCCGGGATGTCGAACCGGACATCCAGTATGACCCAGGCTTCACAATGTACGTGCTACGCAAGCCTTTCGCGGATTAGACTCCGAGATGCTCATGGTTCGACGTTGACAGGCACCTTATCCCGTTCAAGTGCTCCATCACGCCACGTTCCGCTGATGCAGTGAAGCTGATTCGGGACTCGGAGCTTATGTGAAAGGTCTTAGTAAATTTGTTCCACCGTGTATACGAAATATAATCTCAAACTTTCACCACATCCTATCCTCGCTCTTCGAGAAATTCTACGGAGAACAATGCTAAGTTATGTCAACGCTGTCTGCATATGTACAGATATCATCGTGTGGGGTGACCCTATTCGCCGAAACCTCATGAACGCGCACGGCTATCGAGAGCATTCACCTAGCGAGTGAACCGAAGCAACGCAGACTTTGTCGCTTGAGTCTCATTCCTCTGACAATTCAGTTGTCTGCAGTTACTACCTCAGCAAAAACAAAGGCGGGCTTCTCTCCCGTGGGTATCCAAACGGCTTGCGAGTAAATTCACATTCAAACTGGTGGGGGTAGCCACCCGACGAAGTGCAAAGCCGTGTCCATGTTGTCCAAAAAGGTAGTGTACATGCACTAATGATTTATGACATGGCGTCTGCCAAGGTACGCTAGGTAATACATCCGTTCAAAAAGGCGTAATAGAAGTCCTGGAAGTACACATGTAGAGTAGAAGAGCATCATCGGTCATTACCGTCGTCACTGATATCCAAAAGAAAGAAGAGGTCGCGAGCAAGGAATATCCAGCACGAAAAGAATACGGAGTAGAGACGAATGGTAGTACAGATTATGGGGAGGGTAGGTACTTAAACAATAGTGAACCTACGGTATGATAGACATCGGTTAGCCTCGCCTTCGTTAGGCGAAAATAATGCACAACGTACGCTTCACTTCTCCATTCTGTGCCCTGGACAGCTTTCTCTTCACGCTCAGCGGTTCTATTGACCCAACCGGCCGGGTGGCCAGTATTCGCGAGGACCGAGTCTCGCTTATTGGATACGACCTTGAACTGGGAGTTCTTCTCGTGAGATTTAATCGAGACCTCCTCCTGTTTGCGTTTGAAGAGCTGACGAAATTGGGGTGAGGACGTGGACAAAATGAGTGAAAAAGGGTAGTTACATCTTGAAGGGCTTGAGTCCGTGACTCGCCATCGGTTTGCTTAGCTTCCTGCATACGATCGCGAACGGCAACGAGTTGTCCGTCAACATACTCCATGCCAGTCGTGATGGCGTCGGCAATGGCCTTTGATATCATGAGTATGCACGGGTCAATGATGAGAACGCGTAACGGACCTTCTGTATCTGTTTCTTGACAAGGCCAGTAGCTAAGGGCTTGAGCGTTTTATACAAGAAATCGTGCTTCGAGTCTCGAATAGAGAATTTGAGAGTGTCGACTTTGACGTGGACGTTCTTGACTTTGAACACCGATGACTTGTCCTTGTCTGCAGAAGCGAGATGGATAGAGGCCTATTGTATGTGGGTTAGGAAACCAACGGGACAAAAATGTGCGAGGCTCACAGTCAAGCCATTTCCACCGAGCACAACGTCGGCGAGGCCACTGTCCATCAACTTTGCGATGCCGGACTTCTTGCGGAAATAAAAGGCAACGTCGCGCATATCCGCTTGTATTTGTCCCAGAGTCAACTGAAAGGCGTTACTAAGTGAAAGGCGAAGAGCAAGAGTGAACTTACGGTGAATTCGTGATGGTTTTCGTCGCTGATGGCATTGTAAGGACTAAACTTGACGAAGTTGTGGGCCTCGAAGGATACCACGTTGGGGAAGAGATTGCGGCCAGAAAGAGTGAGATTCTCGACGACGAGATCAAGGTTCTCATCTGTATACTCGATGCGAGGAATCGGCACGTAGCCGACCTAATTTGGGGACACGGTCAGGCACAACTCACGCGAAGCAAAAATAACTAACCTTATCAACAAGGGTGGGGACAATGACCTTTCGAATGTCATTCCATAAATGAGGCTTGAACTTGAGGCTACCCTCGCTGTCGAATAACAAGTCTTTTGTTAAGCGGGCCCAATCTTCGCCGAACCTTAACGCGAATTAGGTATCCGAATGGCGACAAACGAGGCAGTAACTTACCTCTTGTTCAAGGGGTCGTCGCCCATGGCTTTGAACCAATCACCGACAGTGCGGAAGAGATTGTCGAAATGACCTTTATACTTGTCGTCGTAGAAGACCCGTCCGTCGTCGCGAAGTCGCCTAGCTTGATTGTTGCAATCCGGCTCAAGCACGTACCCTGGCTCAAGCAGGACCTAGTGGGATGACGTATTTAGGAAGGAAGAGCAACGTCGACCAAATTCGACGTACCTTGCGCATATATGCGTCCATATTGGTGAACCATGCCCGCAAATCAGGGTCTCGTCTGGTGTCATCGATCAAGGTATTGATAGAATCCACAATATCGGCAGTAGTTCTACCGTTTGCGAAGCGTTCCAACAAGGTGCGTAATTCACTGACAGATTGCTTCAAGGCGGGATCCTATAAACGTCATGGGTACAAGTGGGAGGATATATCATTTGCGCCACTCACCGACGTAAGTTTGGCGCCGCTGTCCTTTCCATGCTCGCCTACAGTCCTAGCATGGCCGACGTACTCTTCCAAATAATTTAAGAGCCATCGGATAGACTCTTGGTAGTCGTCGTGCTTCTGGCACTCAATGATGACCTACTGCGCGTTAGATCGTATTGGAAATTACAGGCGGGTAAACGTACCTTCTTTCCACGGAAAATAAATTGATCGCGACGCTCTTCAGGGAAGTACTCCTCAGTCAAGAAGTGCTTTGTACGGTCATACTGGTCGTTAGCCTTGTCTTTATGTTCTTGAGGGATCTTGTCGGTCAGGCCATCTCGATAGCCACGCATTTTATCCATGAGGCTCTGCAAGGACCGACAGGTGAGCGAGACAGGCAGCGTAGAGCCGGTAGACGACTGACCTGCTTCTTTGTTTCGGTGGTCTCCCCGCCTTCTTGAATCCCGTCAGCTCGCGCGGCCACGTCATCCCTTTCTGCAGCGGCCTTCGCCTTGCCCTCAGCTTTAAGTTGATCGGCCTGGGCTCCGGCTTCACGCAGGGCCTGGTCACCGGACTTCACTGTTCCATCGGCGGCTTTGACCTAGCGTCTACTATGAGGGCATATATGCGCTTAATTGTGACGGTACAGACCTTGGCGCCGTTGCCTAATGGTTCCTTGGGATGTTGAGTTACTGTGGCATCGGTGCCGGGAATCCTGGCTTCGAGTACAGGTGTTTCGTTTGGGCCCGCAACACGGCCGCCCTCAATGATGAATTGATCGTTCGGCGCGCTCTCGTCGACACGAGCGAGTCGCTCCTCGTCGGGGCGCAGGGAATCGGCAGCCTAGGGGAGATCAGTATGGTGTATGCGCGATTTTCAAAGCACATCCACCTTGGCGGCCCCGCGAGCCAGCAAATCCCTCCCCATCAACGAAAAGTCGGTGAGTAGCTTTCTGACTTCGGAGTTGGTGAGAACAAGGGACAAAATCGTTCTGAGATGTTTTACGGCTGGAAGGCGTTAGTCAATTGTCGTCACTTGGCATTAATTACTCACCTTGTTCTCCGTCCTGCACAACCTTCTCTTTATCCACCGGTAAGACTTCGTTAGGATCCTTTTTCGCGCCATCTACAGTCACATCTCGCGTATGCCATAGGAAGTTCTGAAATAGTTCATCCGCGTTCTTCTCCTGCACCATCAACCGTGCCGTTTCTATGATGTCGCGCGTATCGGAAATGAGTTTTCGGCCGTCATGAGACAGCGCGTTGAGGTCGACTGGAGAGTTATCGAGTACGTATTTGAGCGTTTGGTCGATCTGAGCGTTGGAGGGGACGCGTCCTGCTCTGAAAGCTGAGATAACGCCGAAGAGGCGAATCTTGCGATCGACGTCGGCGTCCTTATCTGCTTTGTTAACGGGGTCGGTGACCGAGCCCTACGCCACGCGTTCAACTCGCCATCGTCGGGGACAACGAGCAGGGAACTTACCGCCACCGGGTGGTCGCTGATATCCTTGGGTGCGGTGGGCAGAGACATTACGGAGAAGAATTAGAGTTGGTGATGGTGGGGTGCGAAAGAAAACGATGGAAGGCGACGCTTTCTATGGCTCTTGCTTATAAGAGAATGGGCGTGAGCCAGAGGATATATGCAGTATGACGTATCGGCCATCGTCATGAACTGTGAGCTGAGTCGAGGGAGTCGAACACCATCTGATGTCATGACCTGATCAACGCCCTTCGAACCAAACACATGCAATCTCAACTACTTACCAGCGCTTTTTGAGCGGACTTGACAAAGTTCGAGCTTGCAAATTTACAAGCCGGCTGCTCGTCGTCGAGACCACCGTGATCATTGATGGAATCTACCGCACATCTACCTCCCGACGTTGACCGTTACTTGTACTGCCGAATATACGATATTTCACCTACTCCACTATCTGAAGAATGCCAGCCAGCGACAACTCCACCGACGCCGCAATTTGAGACTAGGCTTTATCGATGCGCCAGAACTTGGTGTCGATGACGATCTACGGGCTCGTACACTCATCAGGAAAAGTGGATTCAACCCGGTCGGCAGCAGTGAGCCGGGTTGTTGGAGCACCTCTGGTATGGATTTGCTGCACGCTCCACGATGCCACCGTCTAAGATACGTCAAGGGAACAGCGTGAAAGATGTAAGGAGTCCAAGATATTGAATTGATTTCGCTGGTATACATTGAAGTTTATATACGGCCTCGCAAATCCAACAAACCCAATGAAATGCAATAAATTAGCAGCCGGCTGGGACGGTGGTCGAGTCTCGGTGGTTAGCAGCGCCGACACCCAGGCCACGGCTAGCGAATGCTCGCCAGAGGGTACACGAGTTAGCTCCGGCGAATCGGTTGACATCGGCTTGGATCCATGCATCACGAGCGGTAGGGACTGTGAACACGCAGGCGAACCCGTAAGTACATCATGATAACACATTGTCGGCGAACGCTGGAAGACTTACGAGTTGGGTTGCAAGGTTGAAGGGCCAATGCGTCGATGAAGAGATGCAAGAAGACGACGTTTCCTGCGGTGCCAGTGGGGTCGGTACGAGCGGTGGTGGAGAAACCGTGGACGCCAACGAGGGCGGCGTGGACGTTGTGGAGGATGTTGGCCCAGACCTCGCCAATATCTATGCGACGTCGACGTAAGTATACCCGCAAACAATGATCTCAGGACGAGACTGACCGTGAACCTCGTTCAAGGTGGCGATCGTCGAGTAACGGAGGGGGTTTACGGTACTATCAAAAAATATTGTTGGTCAGGAAATCCGTCGCTAGGTACGGAACAACGCACGCAGAAGTGGAGTATGGGTGGGTACGGATTCCACCAGCATCGTTGGTGACATATTGACCCATCACGTAGTCAGGGAAAGCCGCCGAAGTGTGCTCAGTCCATCTATAAAAACGTCAGTACTGCATTATCGTCCAAATCGGCGGGAGGACGACTGACTCCGCCATGGCATCACTCCAACCTAGACAACGAGGCGTTTCCATGGTTAGCGCGCGGCGAAACGGCGGAGGTTCCATGGACAGAGTACGCACCTTCACCCATGCCACCGGCTTCGGTGGTTTGGAGACATCTACCGGTTCCACCTCCGGTCATTCGGTTGGTGATACCGTGGGTGTTCTCGTGGACGATGATGTCGTTCTCGAGGGCTCCATCGCGCTGGGGGCTTGTCAAGGTCCAGAGGAACACTACAGAGCGTGAGTATCTCGCGGTGATTCTCCAACTAAGCTCACGCACTCTATTCATACGCAGAGGCAACAATCATGGAGAAGGAGATGATCAGCAGCTGAATCGAATGATAGCAACAGAAGTGTACGAACTCTGTTGATATTTGATTAGAAGGTGCGCAATGACGACGACGTGCGAAGAACATACCTCATTCTTCCGGATTGACCATCAGCGGGCGTCGCGAAGTCAGCGTTGTTGGTCCCAGCAGCATCCTGGACGGAGATGGTAACACGATCGTTGCCGGCACCGCCCTTCCCGAAGTTGTTATTCTGGAAGTTGAACGAAGACTAAACGGCCGCGTCAGATCGAACTGATTTGCAGAAAAAAGCGGGCATGATCATACCTCAGTGAAGCCGTACTTGTAGGCAAGATCGTGTACGGAGTTGACGATGTAGAATGCGTTAGTGCGGGCAGCGTCTAGGTTGGCTTGCGTGGTGGGAGCGGTGGTAGCAGACTGGGTGAAGATAAAGTTGTCCGTGGCAGAAGATTGAGTGGTGACGGCGGTCTGCGAGCCTTTGAAGGCGATGGCGTTGTTACCACTATCATATTGTCAGTCCAACTTTACATGAGAAGGCTCGTGCTTGTGCTCACGCAGTAGTGGTGGTAGTGGTGGTTCCGTCGCCTACAGCGAGAATTAGGCCTATAGAAGGGGTCGATAACGAAGGAACTTACTGTGCCATCCTTGGGGGGATGCGGTGAGATCCTGGGGGTCGGTCAAGGTCTCGAAGCCCTGGGTCAGGATTTCCTTCTGGATAGGAAGGACGCGGTACTAAGAAAGCAGCGTCGAATTCAGCGACTGACCGCGAGAAACACATCACCGCCACTTACGGAAGCCTTGGCGACGAAGTCGGTGACGGAACGAAGTTCACCAGAGTGGGCGTCAATGAAAGCCTCTACCCAAGCACCGGTGCTGTCGTTCTGGATCTGGACGACGTGGGTGAGTGCGACAGAGCCGTCTTGGAGGGCGAGGAACTCGAGGGTAGTTGGGTGGTCGTTATGCTGGCCGTCGATGAGCTCCTCAGCCTTTGCGATGGCGTCAGCCGAGGACAAAGAGGGCGTCGAGGAAGCGATCTTGGCTGGAGGCTTGTAGTGAGTATTCATTTCCGACACGAAGTTCAGTAAATACTCACTAGGCTTGACGAAGGAAGAACCGAAGGAGACGACCTTGTTATCGTTGTTGAAGGCGACGTTGGCTACGGCGTTGGCGAAGGGGATACCGTCCTAATGACCGAGTAAGCATAAATCCTATCGTACGGCGATGGCTTCACTTACGTGGCTCTGCTTCACGAAAGCATGCTTGGCAGTTTCGCCGGCAAAGCCTGACTTGAAGGAGATGGCATCCTTGGCTACGCCGAGCTTGGACTCGACGAAGGCAATGGTAGACTCCTCGAGATCGGGGTTGTCACGCTTGGACAGCGGGTGATCGATACCAGTGCCGAAAGTCTAAATCCAAAGCGGAATTAATGTAAGCACTCGATGAACGTATCCCAGGGCCGCAAGTGACATGCCTCGAAGGATGAAGCAGGGTGGAAGGTCTCGACTTGGAGTCCTCGTCCAACTTCGCGAACACGGTGGGTGGCGTGTTTAGCACTGCCAGGGAACGGGGACGCTGAAGTAGCAGAGGCGTAGAGTACGGCCAAGAAGACCGACTTGAAGAACTTGTTGAAGGACACCATTGCTGCAGCGGGAAGTGGTAGTGGATTGGAAGAGGGAACGAAGAAGAGGGGACAGGAAGTCAGCCTGGTAGAAAGAGAGCCTCGAGATGGAGCTTTTATAGAGACCCGTAGTGTGCGTAAGTACTCGTTCTAAGCTATCCGGTCGGGACGTCCACGGCATGTGCAGATAAGAGCGAAGGCCCGAGATGAGACATGTTGGTCGGGGAAGAACATCACGAAGCATGCTGTGCAGACAGCATCATCTCAGCCATCGACCTTACCGATTTCGTTCAGCACGAGGACTTCTATAGGGAATGGTTTAGGAAGCGAGTCGGCAAGCGTGCATCCGGTGTTAACGATGATGAATTCGGTATGTGGGGGTATTAGAGGAGGAGGCGAGGCATGTGGCTTTGAGTTACTTCGGTGTATTCCATGAGGCGGTTGTATTCCTATGAGACTCTATTGCCTTCAGTTGAAGCGCTATGGGAACTGTCGAACGAACCGCATGAATATAATACAAAGATATGGCAACAACCTGTGCCCTTGGGAAGTACCTTATCACGAATATGCTCAACCAGAATGATGCAGTAGAACAGCTATTCGCGCTCCTGCGCATCTGATGATAGGGGAGATTCATGAAAGCACCTTGACGTTGCTGGAGAGGACTGTATTCGGATGCGCATACCTTACGATCCATTGGGTTTCTGCGATAAGAGCATGGGAAAACAATGCTAGACCATGCGAATCTCAATGAAGAAGCTATAGAAGCGCCATAACCTCCTCGCAGCCAGTACCATTTTTTCTCATGTCGTAATTATTTATGTCTCGGGCCACACCGTTTCGGGAAAGAGGCACATGCACGCGAGTTGAGACAACTTATATCAGCTCTTCTTGAAACGTCCGGGAAGAAGATTGTCGTCTGACCATGGGCTCAAACGGAAGCTCGATTGCGTGGTCTGTATAAGGATAGGTCTCGGTTGTCCCATGACTTGTGGTGGACGTGTATCAATTACACTGGGTATATAGGTACATCTAATCTATGATATTGGATGTTCGGCGAGCAAAGAGCTAATGTGATAAGCGCGAAAATTGAGAGCGAACAGAAATCGACAAAGAGGGCTCAATGAGAGATGATGAAGGAGGGCGTGAAGACGGAGCCGCCGTCGCCTAATCCAGATAACGAAGAGCACGGAAGAGTCGGGTTCCATCTATAACAGACGGTAGATGTCGAAGCTCTGCGAGACGCTTGAAGATGAAGGAATGCGTCCAGAACGTTGCAGATCTCCTAAGGGTTCGCTGAAGTGAGCGAGAGAAGGAAGATGAACACGCTCAAACTTACAATTAGCCACCTACGTTCCATTACACTAAAAGCCGAGTCACCGGTGCTTATCCCAGTTCCGTAGCCTACAAGAATATCCTTCAGATGTGAAAGGAAACTAACCTGCGTCGGGTAGACGGCCATGCAGTCGGTGGTTGCGTGAAGGAGAAAGAGATAGAGACCTCGCAAGTAGAAGCAAGCGGCTGAGGGATATGACCCACACGCGGCATCATTGTAGTTGACCAAATTAGAGATGGTGTGTAGGAGGGTAGAGGCGCATGCCTCAAGCTTCTCGAACGGAAGGAGGCCAACGGAAAAGAGGCTTCCGAGGAAAGCAGAGGCGTTCATCACCTGAGAGCGAACGGTCTGGAACTTCAACGGTATACCATAGTGATGGTCAAGTCCAGTTTCACTGGCAAGAATACTATGATCCGTCTAAAGGAGCCACGTCTTTCAGGGTACGGCTTAAGAAATGGAATTGATGGCTTACCTGCGGTCCCCAGCCATTGTTGAACGTCGCCATAGCTTGATCAACAAGGGAAACCTCCAGTGCCTGCTTTGCATGGATATCCTTCCACATGAGTTCCATGACCGTGTCGTGTGCCACCAGCGCCAGCGTCCTAACATAGCGTGTGTCGGCAATGCCGGCAACGATTAATTTGGTAGCGACATCCTTTATTTTGTTCAGTTCCCGCGCAAGGGAGTCGGGGATCGTTCGGCCGTTCTCCTTAGGAGTCAGATCCAGATCAGGAGAAGATGCGGGGGAGTGGACGAGGAAGGAAGCAAGTCGAGAGGCTTCCGCACTGATGACCTTGGGGTGGGAAGTTTGGCGAATAGATTGCTGCATTTGTAGGTAATACAGCTGAAGCGCAGGATGTAGAACGACGGGCATGATCTTGCGCGGCGCCGAAGTGACAGATAGCCCAGGCTGATCGGGGGATGCATCGCTTGTACAGACGTCAGAGCAAGCATCAAGAGGTTGCAGTTGAAGGTTGAGCTTGAATGGAGTAGGCGTCTGGTCCAGGTCCTCGCTTCGTGGAGGTGGAAGAGGCGTCAAACTGTTGGTAATGGCCGTACCAGAAGGGTAGATAGTAGTGACGTTCGAGCTATGCATGCTCGACGCCGCAGCGGGTTTGCCAATTGCCACCGAGTAAAAGAATGATTTCATAGATTTATCGTGCTTGAGTTGGTCATGGATCTGAGATGAATAGGTGTGAAAGGGTTCACTGGCAGAAAAAGAGGCGGAAAGTCCAGAACTGGGCCTTGGGCGTTCGATATCTGGATACATCGCACAAGATGAAGGGGCGTCAAGAATCGAAGTCCGAACGTGGGGTCGTCGTTGGGTAACCGCCCGATATTAACAGAAGGAACCTCGAGAAGAAATGCCACTCGTCCAGAGCGGTGCAGTGCCGTAAGGGTTTGAGGGAGAACAGACGACATACCAAGCTCGATCTTTTAAGTGCGATGAAGTGGCACAACGGGATGGTATATGATATTGTTCTTTGGTTCACGACCCTTTGCATTAACTCAGTCATGAATGGAGGCCTTTGAGGAGAGGCCAAGTGGCGTAGTGGCCCACAAGAGAACAAGCGCATCCACGTGGACCACCCCGCTCGGCGATGCCACCCCGACTCAGGAGGTCATACGTAGGAGGCCCTCGAATTTAAGAATATACTTTGAACGGGTCGGGCTTCAAGGTTCAAGTGACTACAAGCCTTCGTAGAAGTATAAAAAATGTTCTTTGATATGAATAGCAGTAACACAATTCGTCTGAAATCATGGATTAACAGGCGGTCATCACCAATGTACCCCATCGTATAGTACTTCGCGTAAAATGCTGACAATTCGTCTTACTTCCTCAATCGTATTATAATGTACCAAAGAGATGCGAGCAATCCCACCCTTGAGATCCGGTTCGTCCGAGCCACTTGGGCAATTATACGAGTACCAACGAATCCCAATCTACAAAGAAAGGGTCAGTTATCGTACCGAGCAGTGGCCCCAGCAATATTAAAGGCCACTCACGCCGCCTCTTTGGTTGACCATCTGCGCTAGTTCCGCACTATCAATGGGGTTCGGCCCTCTAACAATGAAGCTAATCGTGGGCACGCGCATCGGGCCGTCCCTCTCATCTCCGACGACTTTAACGCCTCGCTTTCGCTGATCCGGGTGGGTCAGGAATTCGAGCAGTGGTTGGACCAGCGTTTGCTCATGCCCCGTGATCCAGTCATACGTTGCCCCGATATCATGCGCCGGCGTCAGGTTTAGTAGGTATGGAAGAATACCAGAGCATCCATAAACGAGTTCATTGGCCAGGAGAGAAGAGGGGAATCGAAGAGAAGGCGGTCGGACATACAAGGCCGCTGCATGAGGGCCGTATATCTACGAAGGATGAGCAACTTCGAATTGGAACGTCGAGGAGCCGGGCTACCTTGTAAAACGAGATGGCGCAGTAGTCAATATCCCAGTCCTGCACGTCAATGCGCCGATGCGGTGCGTACGCTACACAGTCAACGGAAATCTCCAAATTTCTGGCGCCGTGCTCTCTGGCTGAACGCCTTATATGGCGGCTGACCTCCTTTACGTCGATGATAGAGCCTAGGATATTCGAGCAAGCAGAGAATGCCACGATTCTCGTTCGATGGGATATCAGTGTAAGAAGGTCTTGGGTTTTGTGCGTGATGGAGAACGGGTTGTCTCGCGACGTGGGGGTGGCTTGCCAGTACTTGATGTCGATGCCATGGCGAGCGGCCAGTTTCTTCCAGAGACCATTATTTGCTGCACTGGGTAAGTGCCGAATTTGCAGTCAGACCGATCACTTACCTTCGTGCTCTCCGGCCATAACTACAATCTCGTCGTCTGAACCTATCTCCCCTTGCGCCTCCATACGCTTCATCAACCCGTCCATGTTCCCCGTCGAACTCCCTCCGAATACGATTTCATCAAGACTCGCGGCATTCAAGAGCTTCATCGCCGCCTCTTTCCCTTCCTGAACCCTTCGAACACTCTGCGCGCACACCGAGTATCCTGCACCGAGCTGCACATTCGAATAAAGCAGATAATCCGCGATTCGGTTCACCACATCCTGCGGAACCTGCGATCCGCCTGCGTTGTCAGCGTATATATATCCGGTCTTCAGGGCAGGGAAATGAGATCGTGCGTTGTCGACGTCCAGATGGTGGACTGCTACGCCGTCTTTGAAGATATTTACGGCGCTAAGGCTGGCTGTCTGCGTAGACTCAAACCCTGCCATCGTAGTAAGAAAACCCTTTTGTTCAGGCCGAAAGAGAGAAGGGAACAACTTGTAAGCAGCTCGAGCGCGGCAGAACGAAGACCATGACATTCCCAAAGGCTGTACTTGGCTCCAATGGGAGCGTTTCTATATATAATGGCCCAACTGGGGGCATCAGATCAGCGGTGGCTTCCATTATCTCACAAGAAGACTGAAGACATACGCTAGCGCGCCAGCTGGCGGCTGAAATAAATGATGTGATGAATCACAGAGCACCTGCGGGAGAAGCACCCCAAGTCAATCACCAGGTGACTACAAACGTGCATGAAGGGGCGCCTTCATGATTGTACTACGAGATTAGCAAGAACTCGAGGTTACATAGGCATATGGGACCGTACTGTACGCGTTATATGTAGCGGCGTGAACATCTGGGTCGGCCTCCGACTTGTAGAACTCCCGAAAACCATAGGTCTCTTGTCCCCGCACTGCGGCCGGTGAAATGACGCCTATTTGTAGACATCATTTAAACGCTCTACCTCGAGGACTGTCTCGGCCATCTGCTGCGAAGTCGACAAATCAAGGCACAGACGCCAACAAGCACGATAGTGGTATGTAGACCATACCTTTTGCTCCGGCCATAAATACACTCACTCTCGACCGTGAACTCTTGATAAATCGACATCGACCGGAAGCGTGATTGACTATATGATTTGTGGTGCGTTCCAAGAGTAGGCGAGGGATTTCGCCAATCTGATTGGGATCGACAGAGCGAGCTTGGCTAATAATATAAAGTGAGAGAAGAGCACGTTACGGCATACCCTTGGCGATTGGATAATGTCGGACAAAACTTTCCGTCAACATCGGTCTCAACGGGAACGTTGCGAGTTCACTTGACAAAACGACAGGCCGTGTCTTTGAAATGAGGACTGTTGCGACTCGCTGGTCCATATGTTTAATCATGCAATGATATGATCACGGGCGTTTGACAAGAGACAGTATGTCTCCGGCGATAATCAGCGTGGGCGCCGCAAAGCCATATAGCCAAACAAGGACCTACACTCTCACCGTACGCCAACATTCCCTTTCCCTATTCTTACCGACCACGCCATTGGACAATCACTCACTGTTCCAGATGGCCCAGAAGCAGAGGTGCTTCAGAAGACATACACTCCATGGAAAACGGCGCCAGTCCAATCACTATGTTTGGGCTTGGCTTCTCACCGTCGTACAGATGGGAATCCTCGGCTGCACAACGTGTAACCCATCTCGCAATAATAACCCACTGCCCTCCTGCCCACAAGCACTCCATCGTACCTTCATGACACTCCGGTGAGCGTTCTTCTACCAGGCCATCAATCTTCTTCGTTTGTTGATGCCTCCGTGCCAGGAGATATCTCTTGGATACTCCAAGACTTCCGAATTCTATAGAGCGTCGCCGAATAAGAGAAGCCAGAACACTCGCTCCTGTGAGATTCCCCCACAAGAATCTCTCTTCATCCGTGCAGCGACGACCCACTGCTGCGTGAAGGACTATGGATGCATTCTCATCATTGCGAAAACGCTCCTCGATCACCTTAGAACAGGCTGACGCCCTGTAAGTGCTTGACTCAGACGTTCCACTGCACACGGTCTGACTTTGCCACAGCGGTGTCTTGGCATATGCCTGCACGATCCCGGGGACAATCCTCTGCTTTCTGGTACTTCTCGCTTATGGTGCCGCCGCTCTGTCTCCGAAGGGAAGGCCGCATTTAGACCGAGTCAGTTTTCGTCTCCTTTGCTACTCTCTGTTCTTCAAGTGAGTTCCCGTGCTACATATTGTCGTCGTCGTCCCAGCTAACGTCTGTCAGCATTCTCTACGGTATAGCCTTCTCAGTGACTGCGGCCCAGACAGGTCCGGGATCGCTATGCAATTTCGGCGCCTTCGCGGTGAACGTGAGTCCCTCAACTGCTCGTTTCTTTCGGGTAGCTAGGTGCTGATCTATTGCTGCAGTTCACGCTGAACTTCGCGACGTTCTTCACGACATGTATCGCCCTCAACCTTCAGTAAGGATCCCCTACGTGGCCTGCAACGCTGGCTCATCTTCTGATTACCCTAGGCTCGTCTTGGTACACCGGGTAAACGGCAAAGCGATGGAGAAATACTACGTTATCGTAGTCACTTTGCTCAGCATCGTCTTGACAGTCCCGGCGTTCGGTCTCAACCAGTTCGGGTACGTGTTAAGCCTCTACTATCAGATCCTGTCTCTGAGCGCGATGTCGACTCCACGTAGGTGGGACGAAGCA
Source organism: Pleurotus sapidus (assembly GCA_026743855.1). Classification (NCBI taxonomy): domain Eukaryota; kingdom Fungi; phylum Basidiomycota; class Agaricomycetes; order Agaricales; family Pleurotaceae; genus Pleurotus; species Pleurotus sapidus. Next base: position 7,983 of record JANBWZ010000025.1, on the reverse strand, counting down.
AATTTCACTTGTTGGTTCAAGAACCCCGACGAGCACACGAAGGTCCAATGGCTCATCGGTACCCAATCTTTCTGGATCGCCCTCGCTGCAACGATCGAGACGGTATGCTCGGTGACCGTTCTCGTTTGGATGGCGAAGTTTCAGGTCTGTTTGATTCGCTTCTACCAGCTTCGTTGACACTCACCGCTTGGATAGTTGAACACCCGGTTCATCCAGAAGGCATCCGATCCTAGTTTCTTGCACACCAGCGGCGCGACAGGCCACCGCTCGGAGGCTTCTAGCTCGGCGCAAACCATCCTTTCTACCCAAGCTCGCAAATATAGAGGCGTTATTCTACGCATCGGTGAGCATGCGTGATCTTAAACTCGGTATTCACCGTATTTAGCTGACTCGAACTTAGCGCTGTATCCCATCGTTTCGCTTCTCATTAACTACCCTACCATCGGCTTGGACATCTTCGGGTCTATCAAGGGCGTGCACACCGAGCTTGACTACCGTCTTCTCGTTGCTGGTGCGTATAACTATTCCCATTTGCGAACCGTCTGCTGACGGCGCCTTTCAGACCTCGTCCTGTACGGACTACGCCCCTTTGCCTACGCCCTGCTTGCCTGCAACGATCCAGTACGTGTTATGGATCTTTGTGCCCGTATGAATTATCTTTTAACCGTCATCCATAGTCCTTCGTGCGCGCCGTCCAGGATATCCGCGGCATCAAAGTCCCTACATCTGAATCGTCTGGCGAGACTGACACCATGTCGCGCCCACAGTTCGCCTCGCAGCGCCCAACCGACTCTACATTCCCCGGCGGGGCCGAGCTCACCGTCAATGTGGAGCTGCAGACCGTCTCGCACGGCGACGACATCAGCATGAACAAGTCAGGCAAGCATGGCATGTTCTACCACGAGGAGTCGGGCATATCGACGGGACGACTTGCGGCGAAGGCTGACGCGAGACGGACGTTCACAGATTCGGAGTGGGACGACAAGACTTTTGAACGCCAGTTGTGATCACTCGATCTTTGGGGCGTAGATTTAGGTCGATTTTATTTATATGAGCATTTATGTAGTCTACGGATGTATCAAGTAACAGCATGATAATGATTGTTTTTTATAAAGCAGCTGAGGAGGCCATAAATGAGAAACGGGCGAGGATATCCGATAGCCGTCAGAGTGAATCCTAGATAGTTGTTTCCGAGACCGCTTCAGTCCGGATGCCGTTCCCTGAGCGAGGGATATCTTGAGCAAGTTGAAACGAACGGCTGCAGACCCTGCGTCGTGTTCGTTCATCCCCCGCGACAAAGCACATCAAGTTCAACCGTCGCAGATTCCGCCCTCAGGACCTCGCGTCCCCGTTATCCCCACCCAGCGGAGGAGGGCGGTTTTAATTGCTAGGAGCTACTGGAGGGGACGATATTAGATCCAAGGGTAGAATAGACTGAAATATTCGCGCACCTATCCACAGGATATCATATTTCCTCAACCAGCGATTTCCCTGTATTCTCTTCGCCCCCTTCGCCCTCGGCGACGATGTCATACGATAACAGATCCTTCGATACCATGGTCAGGATCCAGGATGGTAGTACGAGGAGCCTGGCGCCGTACTTCAGGGTCATACGGGCTGGCTTTGAGTTCGGCATAAGTTTCCACTTCGGTATCCGATACCGATTCGCTGTCGACGTTCTCCTGGAAAAAGAAGGTAAGCAGACAAAGTCAGACGCAGAAAGTCGGGCACATTCGACCGCAGGGAAGCGGTATAGGAAGGGTAGGAATTGGGATAACCTACCTGTCTCAACCTTGCTCAAATGTAGGCCACGACCTCACATCGTGCTCACCTGCCGCTCTACCAGGAACGTCGGGAGATCGTCCTTCAGGCGTTGAGGTGGTGGGGAGACTGCGCCGGGATGGAAGAGAGTGGAGAGGAGGCAAAGGGACGCGTCGTGTGATGCTAAGGTTTCAAGAGGAGGTCAGCACGGCGCAGAATGGCGGCTAGGCGGCAATGCTGAGGAGAGGCTGGGGGGCGTAAAACGATAGCGGATACGATATTGCACATAAACAGGCCAGCCCTCCGCCTAAGCCATGGTGAAGGAATCGACGTTAGTTTCGGCTCCTTCCCGTAGATGCGAGAGCGCCTGTTATTGATTCCCTTGTGGTCGTGTTCTGCGCCATGATGTTCCAGCCGGAGATCAAAAGCGTCGTCAAAATCGTGGATCGACCAAGGAAGGACAGTCTCCGTCTCGATTTGCCCCCTTGCGAGGAATTGCTGAATCCACTCGCTTGACGGATCTTTGAGCGCGTTCATGGATTGACGCTACTGGGTTCATAGGTCGTCGATGCGGCAGACTCTGGCTCATGTAGTTCGTTAGCTTGAAAGGATAGACGCGGCCAACAAAGAGACGCACGAAGCTCAATGCAGTTCAAAGCGCTCTGGTTTCGCCTTCGCTGTTCTCGACGCCATATTCGACATTGCCTTCCAAGCTACCCTCCTCCAACTTTCTCAGCAACTCCATCATCTTGCGTCGCTCTTCAGCGGTCTCCGATTAGACGGTCGGTCTCCAGTTCCTTGAGGTCAAACCCTCGTAACGTCGCATTGATCGAGATAGTCGAGGTCGAAGATGAAATCCTGATCGAAGCGCCGCCATCACGTGGCGGGAATTCGCTTGTGTTACACCTCTTCCTCACCCAACACGACGCACATCATGGCCGTTCCAACTCCCAACGAAGCTTCTACACGCCAAACAAGCACTCAGCATCCATTGCCGATATAACTACCCTGTCTCCTCGATGTTCCCATCGACATTCTGTACCGGGTAAGTATGAGCGCCAGCCCTACTTCCCATAACCAAGATTGTATGTCCAATATTGAATTGTTCGTTAGACACTACAACGGCTCACGCTTCCAGACGCAGTCAAACTCACCATCGACATTCCGAAGCACCACTCGTTCTTGCCGAGCCCGTAGGCGAGCAGATCACGTTCCTGCGCCAGACGAACGCCCAGCAACGCCCCACCGGATTCCTTTATCTCAAGTGGGCGGGCTCATTGATCGGGAATCTTATATACGAGGTACGTTGTCTCCCCTCCCTCTTCGTTTGCTCACGCGGAAGCTGATCCAGAGGGCGTATAGAACTGCAAGAAGGCGGGCACCATCCCGATTTTCTTTCTGACGAGGCGGATATATGAGAGCTGTTTGGATCCCATAGGTGAGCACCGTTGGACTCTATTCGTGCCTCTGCACGCTCACGTTTGCCCCTCATCATACAGCATCGTAACATGGGGCGAGCCGCGACCAAAGGGCAAAAGCTCCCTCAGTCTGCTACACGACACGGTCTGCCACTATACAAGTAGAATGTGTGTCCTTGATCCCTCTCGGTCTACGGACCTCGCGTGCTGACCGTTCTTTGCGTACATTACAGCGACGGCTCCTGCCTGATCGAGTGTATATACTGTCAAATCGACTGGGTCGGAAATGCATCAAGCTCCTTCCACCTACTGCGAGAGCGGACACGATTGCTGCCTTGGCTGAGGAGGGGGACACAATAGACGCGAAGGAGGTAACGGACGCACCTGCGAGGTTTATAGCGGAGCGGAAGCCAGTCCCAGCTATAGTTTTCAAGGTACGCTAGCGTCGTTGATCCCTTGACGCGATGTATCTAACGGCTTGCAGAAATCGACCAAGATGACAGCCTGGGTCAGCGAGCTGGCGTGCTGGGACGCGGCGGACTGCGGACGCCCCTTTGCTCTATGTGCGGCCGCACCTCGAAGCTATGTTGAGACGTGGCACGCACGCGTCAACGATGATAGCCGATCATGCTCGAGTCTTCAGTCGCGGGGTTTCCAGACGCCAATTGCCACGCAGTCGACCTCGCCCACCCGTCTTCGCGTTCGCCTTCTTCTCTCAGGCACGAGACTCCTTCCGCCCGCGCTCACGGCCACGAGTCTATTCAATACGCGTAGACCTCGAGGGGAGGCCCGGCGGAACATACCTAGAAACTGCGGGCCTGGGGACCCAGTGCGCCTACCACTCCGTACTCATTCAACTTGAGGCACAAAGCCTGCGCCTCGTTTCTCGTTCTTCTGGGCGCAACCTGTCGATCCAACATCCCCACCGTAGCGCCGTCGTCAGCGTTGAAGCGCAGAGAGGTTCCCGCGATCCCCATCCCCTATGTCAAATTGCCTGTCAAAATAGCGAGGTATCCAACAGATCAATCCAGTCGCCTGCTCCCGCATCGCGCCTCCGCGATCGCGCAGGCAAATAATCTGCTGGGATTCTCCGTTGAACCCACGGCCAACCCACCTGTATCGCCTACGCCACCTTCGCACTCGCCAAAGGGGACAAACCGTTGGCCCCGAAGGCGGGAGCTACACCACGAGGTATGGCGCGGCGAGGAGGCGTTGCAAAGTGGCTCGCGATGCCTGCTGTGTACAACATGGGCTTGCATTCATAAATAGTGAGCCAGTCGTTCAGCCTGTGGTAAGGTCTCCTGGGTGGTCATGCACTCCTTCGTCAACTCATGACTCGACATCCTCCCTGCCTCCGCACCATCCTTCCTACACCGCCCCGTATCCCAGCTCGAGGTCATGTCGAGACGCGCGCGTCTAGGGCCCTCTCCATTCAATCCGACCACATCATGCCTGAGGCCTTCATCTCGAGGCTCGCGTTGGCTCATCCGAATGAATGCTAAACCATGTGGACGAACAGCCATCCAGGCGCCCCCACGTGTTCGCTCTCACCTCCTTCAGCCATGTCTCCGGTATCTAAGGCTCCTGGGCGGCGTCACCTCACTCGTATCGACTGCCACGCTTGTGCGTGAAGATATAAACATATTTGACTGGGCGAGGCTCGCAACGGTGAACCAGGAGACCCCGCAGGCCCACTAGAACTCAAGATCGTGGCTTAAAGCCTGGCAAGGCGTTTCGCCTTCCATTCCGTTTTCCTACCTCAGCGCCGCTCATTTTCCCTTCCGCGTTCGTACCAACGCACGCTCCTAAATCCAAATTCCATGTCCAATCGAGTCCCATACCCAACGCCCTTGAACCCACGAGGTGCCGGTTGCCACTCAGTGAGGTCGGGATGAGGTCGGGAGGAAATGCTGGCGAGGTTTTGGCTTCATCTCAGGACTGCCCTGTGAGGAAATACCAGACCTTTAGCTCACGACCTGCGCACTGGAACTGAGGCAGAGCGAAGCATGTTGACGGCTATATACGCTGGCGAAAACTATATCGTAGCCTCCTGCGTGTGCGCGCCCTGCCATGGGTCCCCTTGCGAACCATAGACCTGTTCGCCGAAACGTTCATGGCGCAAGGAGCGCGCTCCCTGGACCTCTGCCTCACGCACGAGACCTCGAAGGATACACCCATTTGTTGTCGCCATGACGTGCAACTAGTGAACAACCCCATTCCTCCGTCTTTCATGCCCTTGGTAATACGTGTGGTTGTACCGTGCTCAGCGATGATTCTTGTGAGCGGGAAATGTAAAACTCTCGTAGCGGCTCGATGCAACCCTTGTTCTCCAGTTTAGTTATTGCTCTGTCAAGTAGGAGGTCGCGGTAGTGAGTCCAAAGTCAGAGTAGAATAGATATAGAGGGCGAATACAAGTACAGTAATTGAGCAGAGGATCAGTGATCAGTGATATGAACGGCACAATGATGGATGACCCAGCGTTATTGGCTCCGCCTACGTTACCGCCGTAGATGCTGCCGGAGTAGTTATCACGCATAGCGACGAGATAAACGGCACAATGTGACCCGTTGATTGTGATACCGCCATTTACGGAGGACAGGGAACCCGTTCCCTCCAGGGATAATACTCCTCGGGCAGAGGAGGTGATGATGTGGGTGCCTGAGTCGGGCGGCGAGGATGTATCAACATTGCGTGCACGAGAGATGATTAAGGATATATCAAGATGGACAGCATTAAGCTGTCTGAAGTCGCCGGACCGGCGGGCTCGCAGGGATGTTGTTGGTTGCACTCTAACGAACGCCGAAAAGATATGAGATCTGGTCCTCGCAACGAGTCTAGCTAACGGCAAAGAAATGCAACATGAGAAAGCATGGTTGGGGATGGTCCTTGGAGGGAGAAGCTCGACAACGTATCAACGGTGTCGCACGTTCGGTGAATTCGTCGTTGACTTCGTCATATGGAAGACCATGGTCAACCTTGAAAATGCTGATACTAGTCCCAAACGAGAACCGACATTCGATCTGGATGTGAGCCTCTCCCTTGGAGTCGTACTCTTCTCTCTGTACTGTCTCATACATCTCACCCAGGGTCACCACGACGCCAGACTGTTGCCATCCCTCTTCGGCACACTTTATGATAACATCAATCCAAATTCTCCTATGTGACTCAATAGCATCTTGCTAGCACAAAATAAAGCTTGATACTCACCTAGGTTGGCACGGCCTCCACAGGAATGCTTTTGGACACCTTTTCTTCGTAAACAGTCGGTTTGTCCCATAACGGCCGTTACCATGGAACGAGACAGTGCATCCCGGTGTCCAACTGCAATCAAAGTGCACTTCTGTAGCTAAGTTTTGTCATAATTCTGGTCGAAATACACGCCATCTGATGAAGCTGATCACCTTCAATGTAGAAGCAGTACTCCGTCCTTCGATCCGGCGCAAAGCTTCAGCGCTCTGGTCTCCAGGTTTGGAAACCTGGACCTCGTACTCACGAGATATCTTTGTCGCTGTCATAAGTAGACCTTGACATGGGCCACAACAGACCGTAGAAAATGTATGGGAGCGAATTTCGAACGACGGGGGCAGCTGTCCACGACTGCCGCATTACGAGTAGCTGCCTCCGTACAGCCTCATTGCGAATACGCTGTAAATGACATACAATGTCTTCTGCGAGATAGAATCAGCTGTGATTAATACAGCTATGTACACAGGCGCTGAGCTACGTGATGTTTATCAAAGCGCCGGGAATCGAACGGCCAAGGTAACGATTAGTCCTGCTCGAGTCATCGACAACATGCCCACTACTAGGCCTCGCGTTACGCACGAGCGTCGATGCATTCAGCCATAGTCATCCCAACCGCGAGCTCTACCAACTATCCACCAGTTCGCGCCAGATTGTGGCAGCGCCCACCTCTGATGATCTGATAGACGAGGACGGTACGAGGTCTAACAAGACCTATTTGATGCACCGAATAGAGCATTGTTGCACATACGGCACGAAGTCCGCGAGGACCAACAGCAGGAGTATAGGGCGGGTGTACTCGTACCTGATATACGGACCGTTTGATGGGCCGTGATGAGAAGCCAGGGGGAACATGGCGTTGATGACTTGATGTCGGCGAGTCGAACGGATGAGGTTCGGGAACGAGGGATCTGACCGAGCTCGTTCCTGCGTGTAGAAAGTGTTGATCTCGACGGCTTATGGCGCTGGTACCTCGGCAATACCACCGAAACGCTACTACAATTCCTAACAGTTGCTTACCGAGCCGAAGTGACCCAGACGTGTAGCGCTTCCCTGCGTGCTGCGCCACGCAACCCAAAACCACGCAAACTCGCTGTATTTGATGCTGACAGAAGCCGAGACTACGGACGATGAAGTTAGAGGATGTCGAGGACGTCGAGGGGGTGGTGGATGGTGGGGATGTTGCGGAGGAACGTTCCCGCGAGGACGCTGACGACAAATTTCTCCTGGCCGCGAGGCGTCTTTGGCAGGGAATATGGGGGTTGACGAGCGTTGAGCTGAGACGGGCGACGACAGAGGGAGAGAATCGGTCTGCGGCACTAATAGAACAAAGCGACGGCTAAGGCCCAAGGAGCTAGAATCGTCGTCGCCCTTGAAGTCAATGTCCCCGGCACCACACAAGCGGGAGATGTGGGTCGCAGGGGCGACGTGGAATCCATAGCGATGGCGATCGAGCGAAAATCCTGAGGCTGCGAACCAGAGAAGAATTCGGGGAGGTCGCCCTCATTGGGTGGCGCCAGGAACATCGCGGCCTGGTAGGGGAGTTATCAGCAAGATGGAC